>WAAD01016916.1:2950-17338 GCA_013389945.1 Fregata magnificens | reverse complement strand
AGAGTCGATGATGAAAACATGTTTATGGCAGCAGGAGAAAGGTTTTTGCCCACACCAGCTGCTAGTTGTCTTCCAATGATCAGTGAAAGCCTCGAGTGCAGCCCTCCCCTCTAATATCCAAAAATTAATGTGGTTTTGGGTTGCCCAGAATTGATCATCATAACAAGAGAATCAGATACAAGTAACAGTTAGATCTCCATGATATCACTCTCTTTGAAATGCTGCATTCTCAGTCTATTTTATTTTCAATGTACTCTGATTTAAAGGCAAAAAAAAAAAAAAAAAAAAAAAAAAAAAAACACACCAAACCACAAAACCAAAAAACCCTGAAGTGAACCTAAAGCAAATGCTAGCACTTTTTTGGGGCAATAGTTACAGGCTTTCTTGACAGAATCACAGAATCATAGAATATCCTGGGTTGCATGGGACCCACAAGGATCATTGAGACCCACTGCTGACCCCACACAGGGCAACCTAAAAGTTAAACCAGTATCTTGACTTAGCTCCTCTCACTACATTTTGCCTATTATGAGTCTAAATGCTGCTAAGATTCAGCTCTTAAAAATGTGTCATAACAACTCCAGCAGAATTGACACTCTGACCTTCAACTCTAATTTGTTTGCAACAGACATAGCTGTGTTTTGATAAATTAAAAAAAATCTGCACTGCTGTTTTCTAGAACAAATATAAGGTAAAAGTCATCCATTCTACTGAATATATGTAATGAGAGCCAACAAAAGTAAACTCTATTAAAACAGTTTCTCCTTCAAATATTTTAAGAAAAGGGTTTCTTCCATGGTGACAAAAAATACCAGTACTACACTGACAAATGCTTAATTGGTTCTAATTGACTGCAGAATAGATGCCTCCATTTCATTATGTGGTTTGCTGAAAAAGTGAAAAACAGTTTCAAACTGAAAGCAAAAGTTTTCCTATTAAACTAGGGCAAACAAGGTCCACAGAAGTTTAGCATAATTTTCACAGTTGTTAATTTTAGCTGCAAAATAAAATTAACATTTTCTACTAAAGCATTCTGAGAACTTACACTGCAGGTAGTGCAGGGACCTCAGGATCATCTTTCTTTCCTTTAACTATTGCCATGGTTTACCAGTGTAAAGTCATCTAAGTCAGTATTTAAACTAATCACCAAATTAATTCAAGACCATAAATATTGAAACTTTTTTCCTGATGAGATTAAAATATAGTCTATTCTATGTCAGTTATGTTCTAGAGAAAAATATATTTGTTTATAGCTACAGATAAGAACATTAAAGCCTTATAGGAAATAAAATAGTATGGGAATTAAAAACTGCACTCTCCCTAAATCAATGTCTCTTTACAGAGATTACTACAGAGCTCTTAACTTTTTTTGAAGTGTCTACTTAAACTAATGTGACTCTAAAACGTTTTACAAATCACTGAAAGATGACTGCTGCTAAAACCCAACAGACTCCCTTCCCCCATTCTTCTTAGATTTGTGAAGACCATGTTATTCAGGATCACCTAAGAGAAATGAAATTGTAAAAGGGGATAAGGAAGTGTGACATCTTGCAATAAAAAAATTTTCACCGCACATTAGATTAGAAAAATTTAAAAAATGAAACAAACTTTTACATCCTTTAAGCACAGCTTATATGGCTTCCTCTTCATCAAGAAAGATAATCTATTGCTTGGATAGAAGAAACAAATCTTGGTAGAGCAGGGGCAGTGACCGAACAAGTCTTTCTCAAAACTCCATGAATATACCTATCCACACAGAAAATGACCAGCTCTTGAGCCAGTAAATAAAATTCATCCCTTCACCGGGTAGGAAATACAGAACACTAAGTAATTCAACTCCCAAACAATAATTACACAATGTTGAAAGCGGGCCCTGTCAACCCTGAAGATGCAGAGATGACCCCAGGATGCTGATGCTTCCACTTGCCACGCTGCAAACCGGAGAACTAGCACCTACTTTAAATAAAGGTTCTGTAATGCATCCCCCTGATGCATGGTGGCTTTATAAATAACTTCCAGTATCCTGAGCCTGAAATGGTTGGGAGCCAAGACAATTTCCAAGAGCATACTGAAATCACCTGAGACAATTGTTCCAGTTCCTGCTTGCCCTGCTCAGGCAAGGATTATTAATTCTGTTGCTCCTAGCATGTCAAAAATCACCTGGAAGAGGGATTCCCAAACTGCATTAGACAGTACAGGATTAGACAAACAAGTACCAGATCTACATTATACACAGCCCACCGCAAGGTCACAAGCTGACACAGTAAGCATTGGCAGCTCCCACCACTGTCACTGCAGACGCTGGTACGTAGGCAAGAACACAGCAATGCACTGCTGCGTAGCTAATAAACATATGAGACTGAGTTTGCAAAGAGAGCACAGCACAGCTGTTTACAACAACTTTATCCCACACCAAGCAAGATTCCCTTGCCTGAAATCCTACATTTCTTCTGATCTTTACATCACTCTTGCACCTCAATAGAGTAGCAACAGATCCAAGATATGGTAAGTGGCCAGGGATTGGTTTCCTGTGCTCTCTTTCCTAGTATTATCTGTCCATATAATCACGGGAGTTCATCATCAGGACAATATTTGGTCACAGAAAATGACGCCCACCTGAAAAGCCTGAGAACCACCTCAGTATGGGGTGAGCAGTGGGGCCCTTCAGTAGATCTCTACCCAAAACCTTCTGGGAGGCAGATCCATCCACAGGTCAGATGGCTAAAAAGCCCCTTGAATCTTGTGTACTCTGCCTTTGGCAGAAAAGCAGGTGTGTTGGTGGTGTATTCCAGGAAAGGAATGTCTCAAAGCTCCTCTATTTTCCATTAACTGCCTTTAAGTACTGGATCCAGCCGTGTCTTAAAACTGGTCACTGCCATCTTTCTTCTTTGCTCTTCTTAACAGCCACTATTTATCTCTCTGTATTCAGACACAATACAATCAAAAAGTAAACTATGATATACATAATGGCCATAAAAAAATAAGTACAGCTATCACTCTCCTTTACTGTACAAAAAAAAAAAGTGGCACAGATAAAAAATAGGTCTAGCAGCATGTCTATGTTATCAGACTACCTTAAAAATGTTACAGATCAAATCTGTCATAAGGTTGACTGAAGGTATTTGTAAAACTCACTGTTATATGTACTGATTTTAGAAAACATATTGTATTGCAAGCCCACGTATCTAATCAAGCCTTTCCAGAGGCATCTTCTGTCCTTCAGGGCTTTTCATGTCTAGCCCGTATAATGGATATATATTCCTTTAAGTGGCAATGATTTCTGAATGATGCATTTCTAAATGATTTATGTTTTAAGTGTTATATATAAAACTTGACAGGAAGCTCTAAATTGATGAGTATTTCTACCTTGCTCTTGCACTGCTTTTAAAAGAAAAAACAACCCTAAAGAGGGCATTATTTGTTTGAATTCTTAAAACAAAGAGTCCCAATCTTAAGAGATCGCAAGGACTGAAGAATGCCATTGATATGGTGATAAAGTTTTTGTTTCAAGCAAACAAAATTACTGGGAAACTTATACTGAAATAAAAATTAACAGACAGGCTGCTCTCAGTGGCCAACGCTATCTCTGAAATCAGTATGTTCCATTGTTAACAATCAAATAATATGAATAACTATGACAATTTTTTGGGGAATAGCTAAATAGAAGTCATTTAGCCATCACTGCTAAAAGAGGCAATTTTGATGTTCAAAGGTGAATTAAGATACTTAGATATCATCATGGGGAAAAAAAAAACCCCTAACTTGAATTAAGGAAATAACTTATTCTTTTTCTTCTTATTTTTTTAAGGAAAATACTTGCTGAAAGTTTTCCACAACAGTTTTTTTTTTTTCCAGCATTAGCAGCACCTGCAGCCCAAGACAAGTAGTCCAAGTAAGTACCTTGCAATGACTCAGACACAGCAACTTACCTTCTCTAAGCTAATTAAAGGGTTTTTCCTCTGTGCCTGTAGCTATCTAATCATGCAAGAAGTATTCCCCCATCATTACAGATGATACTCGAATTAATTTTGCAGCATGATGCAGCCTGAATTTAGTATCTGACTTTTAAATTAATAATTAACTATTATGTTAGATGCAAATCTTCCTAAGTTTTCAAGATAAATATTGGGGGGAAAAAAAAAAGTGACGAAAAGAAGAGGCTAACATGATTATAGTTATGGTCCTAAAGTCAAATACTTAGACACAAACACTCAAGGATCCCTGAAGGTCCAGCTAATGTTTGAGGCATATCTATAAATCATTGAAAATGACAGGTATAAATTTATAGATCTAAACAGCAGTTCTGTTTGTTGCCTCACAACAGATCAGTTCCTCCAGCAGAGTAAGTGAATAATGAAAACTAATTATGGCTACAGAAATGGATGCTTATCTTACTGCTTTCAAGAAACCTAGCTGTTACCCATCATAAAAAGTTCCTGGCTCATGTGAACACTTGCAAAAATAATTTCAGGTTGTTCCCATTCCCACTACCTAAGTTAAAACTAAACTAGCTGCAACAAAGGAGGTCATTCATAGACAAGACAAGCCCAGAAGAGAGGAAGCAGGGAGGATCATTGCAGAAGCTTATACTAGCCAAAGGCCTGAGAAATCCAGTTATGATCTGAAGTCCATTTTTTTTTGTGTACATAGCAACATAAAATGTAACCTATCAAAAAATGAATAATGAAGAAATTGCAGAAAAATGGTGGAGACAACAGAGTTGTTTTCAAGGCTTCCAGATACTTACACTGAATTTAGTTATTCCTTTCACCTTAATTGTGCTGAGCTACTGAGATAATACATTTCCTCCCAGTTCTAGCTTCAGGTTTAGCCTAGCAAGATTTTGAAAGCCTTTTGTGATTCCCAAGTCAACTTCAAACCAAAGTTGCTTCTGGATGGGATAGGGTTTTCTTTCTGTTTTTAAAATGAGGAGAGCCCCAGAGTGAACGTGGACAGGGGTAAAATCGGTATCCATCACCTGGAGAAACGGCTTCTTTTTGTTTGAATCTGACATAAAGATTACCCTTTTCTAACCCAGTACATAAGGCAGAAGCACACACAAAAAGCTAATGCCATGGAGGAGTTGTAGGACTCCGAAGAATGCAGCTTGCTATATTTCTGTGTTAAGCTATTAAAGAATTACGCTTTGTGCTGGAAAACAAAGACCTAAATCACAAAGGGAAAACATTTCCTTTGCGTTGCATGCCATTTGCACTCACTGTATTATACATTAGCCAGCAGTCAAACAAGTTAGCTGATAAAGCTCTTGTAAGTAAGTCATCATCCCACATCCTCAGCTGCTGGGATTCCTTCTAAGATGCTCAATAACAGGTCCTCTGTTTAATATCATTATGCTCTTCTCCTTAAGCTCCGCTTTCCTTTGAAAAGTAATCAAACCATTCACATTGCCACACGATCTCTGAACTAAAGATTTATGAATGCAAGGAATACTATGTTGCAGTACACTTCTTTAATGGTTTGTTGTCCGTGTGATTATTCTGAAGTTAATAGCAGAATCTTACTCTAATCAACACAGCAGGCTTCTTAAAAAAGACTGAGATTTCAAACTCTTTTGTTATTTATAACTGGACTTAAACTGAGCAATTTTGTTTTCACGGAAGACAGACATAATCCAAATGATTAAACAGCTAGAAGCCCATACAGATCTAACATTGCTAACCAAGGAGACTGTAACAGTCATGCCTGAGATACGATCTGTATATAATTTCAGCAGCTTTATCATTTTTTTTTTTTTAACTCTTGGCAGAAATAGGAGCAATTGTAAAGGGCCAAAAATCTTTCAAGAGATCTTTTAATTTCCTTTTTATTCTTCATAATAAACAGAATAAATATGTTGTCTTTTAATATGCTGAATTAGACAAAATGTTTTAAAACACAATGTTGACTGGTATCAGTATGAAGATAGCAGCATATCCTTTATCAGTTTAAGAGTTCTTTGTACATTTTTCTGGAGATTGATTTCTGGAATTATTGGCTATTCCAGGGGAAAAGAAAAAAAAAAAATAACCACCAAAAACCACCACCTGGTTGCAGTCAATACTTAGGTTGCAGAGCACATTCCACTCTAAAAGTTTCTATTTTCTTCTTTGGCATTTTGAAGAAGGTCTACGAGAGGCTGTTATCTTCTATATGCCTTTAAGGATAGAAAGGGACAAGGCTGTAGGAGATGAAATAGCAATTTTCTCTGGAATTCCGCAATTCAACTGTGAAGAACCATCTTTTCCTGGTGGTTTTTGAGCTGATGGTGTATTTTCATTGCTGTAATTCTAAATAAATCCAAACAGGATCATTCTTATCTGATCTTATACTGCTGCCCTCAGCAACACTGCGTGATGTGGAGCATGTAGGACCTTCCTGTAAAAGCAAAGAAAGCCAGGTTCTCCTATTACCCCAATCTGTGTTCTGGTAAATGGCCTCAGAGGGCCTTCCCCATCAGAAACACAAAGGTGTTTTCTCTCTCGATAATTTCAGGACAAGAGGAAAGAGACCAAGTAAGACTCCAGGGCTGAATTTCCCATCTCTTATTTTTAGAAATGAGATGGTGACCACCAGGCTGTTCCCAACCATTTCTCTAACTCGGGCATCACAGCTGCTCCTGCAGTAGCAGCGCTCCTGTACCAGCAACTGAAGAACCTCCCTATGAAACACAAACGCAGCACAAAAGAGCTCAAGGCTGAAGCTCTGACGACGACTGTAATGCTCCTTTTTACTTGGCACCACAACTGAAGAAATGCAAAATACTCTGTATACAAGATGTATTTTAGTGCAGCCGCATTGTCTCAGCAAACAATAGAGTGCTTCTTGGAGGAGCGCACTGCATTTTGCGTTGCTAAAAATCATTTGCTAGGTGAGGTCAGGAGGAGGGGACTCTTCACAAAATGTCTTATCTGTTGCGCACACCAGGGCACTTGTGGACCTCTGTCAGAAGTTTGTGCCAGCAGGGCACCAAAAGTAGAGAATTTATGGAAATAATGAGTTACTAAATGGTAGTAAAATAACAACTGAAAGAAAACCGATTCGGGAACTTTGACAGAAATTGTAGAGGTCAGAGCAGCCTGTGCTTTGTCATCAGCAGCATAATTAAATACGTAACAGAGCTTATTCCAGCAAAGGGGACAGCAACAATGAAAGTAGATGCTCAAAAAAAGTGTTGTCACTTTCAATTTTGTTCGAATAAAGTCTTTATCAGATGGGCAAACGAGGGAGGCCAATACAGACTTTAGTATTAGAAAATTCTTGGAATAAATTAGTTTAGGCTATTCACACACATGTGACTGGAAACTGACTTTTGAAACTATGTCCAGAAAGCTTGGAAAAATACAGCAGCTATCTTGTTACCTTGTGTTTCTATTTATACTCCACCTAAGTTCAGAGCAGCTGTAGGTCTAAAATCCTTCCCAATTTTTCCTAAGTCTGTTCTCTCAACAGATCACCAGACCACAAAATCTTCCAGACTGCCCTAAAATGAGAAGTCAAGTGGAAAAGTCAAGCAAGAAAGACAGAAGGAGGGACCAGGCAGCAATGCTCTATTTCAAGACGGAGAGACAGCCTCATGGTCCGCCTTTATACTGATACAAAGAAAGGAGACAAAAAGCTACAGTTAGAACGGTGGGGAGTGGGGGCTTACATGGATGACAAGGAAACAAAGATGAGACGGGCAGTCTAATGCAGCAACAAAACGACAGGGTGCAGAAGTCATCCTATAACAAACATCAGGATTTAAATAAAGTCTGGGGTTATACTTCATCAAAAGGTGTTCCCTACAGGTCACAGGTGAGAAACAGAGACAGCGTTAGGGGAAATTTCACGCATCCGTGCCACGGACAATCCTGGTTACACAGCCAATGTAGCTTTGGGGATAACTGTGAAGCTTTCACAACACCAGCCCTACAGGCCTCACGTCCTCACACTGCTTGCCCACTCTCATGCATTGAAACCTGGATTAGGATCTTCTTTCTACTTCCTTTACCAACAGAACGTCACTTTAGCTATGTCCAACATCAGTAGATTCCAGCACATAAACAATCTCTTTCTCAGAAACCCTTTTTGTTTTGTTTGAAGGCACCTAAACATTCACATTGTTAGCAAAATTGTCTTGCCTCAAATAGGCTATGTTTAATTCTGACTCTTAGGCTGAACATCTTACTATATAAAAGTTACAATACACATCCTTCCTCAAAGAGGGGTTTGGTACTCCTTTACAGAAGGGGAAAGGTCAGTGTTAAGGGTAACTGCAGTTATTCAGATCAAGGCAACTCAGTTGCTGAAGAGCAAGATAATTTAAAAAAAAAAAAAAAAGGAAAAAAAAAGGAAAACCAGATGAGAACACTTTACTTTAAGACACTATCTAGAGGGAAACACATGCATCTGTTCAAAAAGTCTTAGCTTAGAAAATGAATTAATGCAATATGAAAATTATTTAGTGAAACCGTATTTTAGCAGAAGTTATTAAAGTAGTAATTTCAGAGATAATCAGCAATATATGTGAAAAGTTTCTATATAACAAGTTAAAAATAATAAGCCATGTAAGATATTTGAACTCTTGTCACAGATACTGTTGTGGACTAGGTTTCGACTTAACCCGGATTAAAATCGAAGAGGTACATTTAAAAATAAATGTATTTCATCGGATTCATCATCTGTACCAGTTTAGAATAAGGAATAATTGGTCAGGCAGGAGTTCTGTAAAACAGGATCCAGATTCTATAGAAGATCCATATTCAGGCAGACATATTATTTCAGATTGCTTTAAGAGTAATCCATCCCAGCCTTGTGACTACACTTTGAGTACCAACCCATTGCTCCTATGGTTAAATAAAAAGTGATTGAGCAACCACGTTTCGGCATGAAAGTCAGACATCAAGGATTTGAAATTTTAGCATTAAAATTCTTGAACAAGACTGCCAATTTGTCATTTCCTCATTGCAGCTTACTACAGAATTTAAACAAACAAGCAAAAACTCTTATGGGGGATTATTTTCACCACGGGTGTAAAATCCAGTATACTCCTATCGTGTAATTCCAAAATGGTAAGTAAAAGAAAACCGTACTTAAACAATTAAACTGAACTAAAAAATTACTAATCCACTTATTTTGCACTTTTACTAAGTATAAAAAGACACTGACGAGTTTTCTAGATACATGTAGCAATGACTATTAAAACAGTGAAGTTGATTCTGAGTGCATACACGACTTACAAAAGCACAAATAAGGCTAAAATGTAAACCCCTGAGAAGTACTGTCAGAAAAGGGCTGCTTGCACAACCTTATTTTGGACCCTTTGGATATGTTTTCTGTGATATAATGCGTGACTGCATTCCATGCATGCATCCATGGGATCTCTTCCTCAAAAATTTTACAGCTTGGACAAAACCAGGTTAATCAATCAACCTAGTGTATTTTCTCCTTTAGAGTGTGATTCTAGATCTTGTTCACTGCACAACACTGAGAAACTGCCATGCTAAAATAGACACTCCCTCCTGAGCTCTTCTGTAATGCTCACCACCAGTAGAGCAGCACAGAGTCTGAGCCACAAACATTAACTGATCTTCCCAACACATCGGGAGCTGCTTTCCCCACTAGACAGACTAGCAGCAGAGCATAGAGGACAATAAGAAAAGCACAGAAGGAGCAATAAAGATGTCACTGGTTTCAACAGTCAAGTAGAAGTGTCCCAGTTTTCCAAGTACCTAACTCTAGCACACTGAATTTACTTGCATTTCAGAGTTTCTACAAGTCAAGAACAATGGAATACAGAAGCAGAAATAACCAGTTATTTCCTAGTCCGGCTTCATGCACAACACATTTTGCAATTTCTAGATAAAACGGGCAACAGTCCTATGGAACTGCATGATCTGAATTTGGTCTCTGCATCAGAGTACCAGGTACTACTGAGTGACATCCATAACCCGTGGGAAAACAGGATATTATCTTTACAATAACAGACTACATATTAAGCAACCTGTTACAACTTTTGAAGGCTCCACTCCTCTATCTCACAAAATTATTTCAGAACATATTCTGGGTTACAACACGTGATTTATACCACAGGCACTGGAGAAAGGCTAGGTGTACATGATCAAACCTCTCATTTTCAGAGGCTGCACCAAATGCTTATAAAGATATTCAGCATAACAGCACTGCACATTGGTAAGATCAGCTGTCATACCAGTGATATTTCCTATCTTCTGAGTTGTGACTTTCATGAGGATTCACTGCATTTCATAAAAATATTTACCCTTATAGATATGCACACATCAGTTATACCTACCACAATGTACACCAAAAGTGCACCAGTTCAAAGCATGTCTGAAGAGAGCCTTAGCAGTAAGCTAAATTCCAATCCAGGACATGCACAAGGGGCGCTGGGGTTTATCGCAACATTGGAGCCAGATCTGTGGAGCAGCAGTAGCATCGCCTCTGGCAAGGCCAAGAAAAAGCTGCTGTACTGAGCTTGTGAGCACTTGCTCTCTGAACTGCTTGCAGTGACAAGCAAGTCCCCACAGACTGAAGAATATGGTCTGCAGAAGCATCCAAAGTGTCAGATGTGAATATTCTTGAAGTATATTTGAATGCTTATTGTGCCAGAGGAAAGTTGAAAATTTTATGACATCAGGAGTTTGTGAAAGTATGTCTTGTCTTGATACATTTCAAAAATCTGATTAAAAAAAAAAAAAAAAAAGATTATTCTAGTGTAATGAAAGCCCTAACTTTGGCTGTTATTTCCTGACTCTGAGTTTCACAAATAGATGACTAGCTAGCCTAGAAATGTCTTGTTAGCGCTACAGAGTGCTCTGTTCTCAGCTAATGACAGGCAGTGTAAAAATACACAAATATCATAAGAATGAAAAAAAGTTAACTTTCTGAGTCAAGTCAGCAGAGGCTCAATCTAACATATTTTGCAGTAACTTCAAACATCAAATCAGAAAGCGCCTCATGTCTCGCAGACCAATCGCTCTCACTCTGGATTCCTTAAATCCATTATTTATCAGTAGAGAGGCAAAGAATCAGTCCAGGAAAATACTTCTGAATGACCACATGGGCCTAATGCCTAAGATTAACAGTGACTTTTAGTTAAACAAAATAGTTCACAGAAGAATTAATTTAAATTTGCCACTGAATGAAAAAAAAAAAAAAAGAAAGAAAAAAAATCAGTCTATATGATCAAACTATATGATTGATAAAGTAAAACCTGAGCAGAACGCTGTCAGCTGTTTCTGCATCTTACACAACAGTTAAACATGGTGCTCTACATTTTTTAATCATAAAAAATATTAAATCATAACTTAAATGCCATAAACTTATTGTTACTTTACACACATATAACAAGACATGCCAACTGTGTAAGCGATTTTACAATTAAATGTCTTATTTTCACAAACTGCTTACATGCGAGCCATTTTTAAATGCTTTTTTCAATCATGAGCTTTACTTCTTTTTGCAAAGTCCGTTTTGCCTGGTTTCAGGTAGAGCTAGAGAATTGCTGAGATCCTGAGGGGTAACACGTGAGGTCGTACCTTCAATATGACCTCTTGTCCTACCTACGTACTTGAAATTAATCTTTTTTGACTGTGCAGGAGGTGAAGAGAAGTATACAAAATTAGTGAGGGAGAAATACCTACAGACTGTTTAACAAAACAAGGCAAGATGGGCTTAACTTCTTAAATCTGGCAAAATGAAGGCCAAGATAATAAACTGTTACTCTCCACGTACACCAGCTGTGTTAAGGGCGAACATAAACTAAGCTAAACAAAATAAAACTTGTTGGCAGAAGTATAAATGTGTATAAAAGAGACACAAGTAGTTTGAAGCAGTATGGTCAGAACAGCCTCACTGTAGGAAACACAGGAACAAAATTACCTATTCAATTTAAGACCATCTTGATTAGCGTGCAGAAGGATTATCTGGCACTTATCTGGCAGAGCTAGCTGGAAGGGCAGCCACCTGATGGCCCCTCCAGTCCAAGGGCCTTACGTTGAAACAGAATCTATAGACAACACTGTGAAAAACCATTAAACATTTGACACAGAACATCTGGGCAAAAAAAAAATTTAATTTGGATTCACACTCAATCCTTCTATTTGATAATGGCCTGCACTCTTAAGAAAGACTATTTTCATTCTTTTTGCAATAATGCTACGTTATTCCTAGCATCTAAGTTATACATTCATCGTCAAACTACCAAACTTGGATATTCTTAGAACAGAGAGTTTATCAAGTGTCAGACAAAAGAGGACGCATCCCTCTTTGCTCCCTGCACACCACCTTCACTCACAGATAAACCTGAAGAAATTTCCGAACTGTACTTACACAGGCTAGTAAATGCAAAGCATTTCATTATACAGAAAATACAGGGAGTTAGCCTCAAGAGCTTTCTCTGCTACGTAGCACTGTTCAGATAACAAGACAAACACAGAGAAGGGTTATTGCTGTAAAATCAAAAGAAAGCACTCACACTTACACTGGAACTGTAACAGCCCCACCGAACTGCACTTGGCTCATCAGCCCTGAAGTTTGCTTCCTGATGGCAGTGTGCTCAAGAAGAATTTAGAACAAAAGAAGAGCATTTTTGCTAGATGGAATATCCAGGTATTCATTGGCTCCAAGAAAACATAAAAGTATGTCAAAAGGAAAAGATCACAAAGAGCTACAGGCTCACTTTGTACAAAGTGTAAGTCTAAAATCACTTCAGTGATAAAATGACTCCACTAGCATCAGTGCAACAGTATTATTTTATGTGATGACCATGGAGCGATTCAAAAGTCACGCCTCATTGCTATCCAGCCAAGTAAAACTAAATGCAGAATCTGGCCCAATTAGAGTTGTAAAGACTGAATAAGGATGAATCTTAGAGACACTAATTAGGATCAAAGAGTAAAGCAGAAAAACAAACCAAACCAAACACTACAATATGAAAATAAGGATGGAAACAGAAACATGTCTAATCTAGTAATATTTTTAAAAACCCCAAAAACAACAACAACAAAACCCCAAACTTTTAGGACAAGACCTTTTTAAAATACTTTGTCCAGGTATCACTTCAATTTCAGAAAGTAATTTCAGGACTTTCCTTTTGCAGCATCTCTATTCCCCCCTCACCCACCCAGTTTCAGTCCTTTCTTTTTTTCTTTCTATGCTGCTGATTATTTTTATTCTAATAGATTTAGCAATCTATAACTTCCTTTCCCGCTCACTTGCTGCTTGGACTCTTCTAAGGCTCACGTACCCCATCAGAAACTGTTAAGGGTACTTTGTACTTACGACTGTACAATACCTTGCTTGCTGCAAAATCCAGCCATGTCTAGATCGCATTTTGGTGGAGATGAAGCTTAGTCAGGATTAGTCAGAAAACAGTGCCAGAAACAGTACCTTATATGCATACTAATTTACATCAAAGTAGCAGTGCTAGCATGGTGTTTTGTTGGTTGGGTGGGTTTTTTTTGGGTTTTTTTTTTTTGTTTGTTTGTTTGTTTTTTTTAATGGTGAAAACACAGAACAAACCTACCTTTTCTTGTTTTTTAGGGGACAGGAGGAAAATTATGGATATTTTCTTGCCTTATTGGATGATTTACGGTAAGTAAGGATCTTCATAAGGGTACAGTTCAAGGAAAAAAGAAAATAAGTATTGACTCAGCTCCTGACTTACAGTTATTGCAACCAATTTTAAGAGGCAGCACAGGGGGAGGTAGCATTTGTTCCCAGTCCTCTCAGGAAGTCATGTAAGCACAGAATCGACGAATTAACGTAACATCTATTTCTGTGCCAAAGCAGCAATAGCTTCCATTCATACAGGCACCGGCAGACCTTCAGTAGCAGAAAATACCATTAGTATCAGTAAAAAAAAAAGCTGTATATAGATCTTTAACACCTCCTCTGAATATTCAATAGAGCAAAAAGAGGCAACAAAGCTTACTCAAGGTAGTTGCAACTCTAAAATCCATGTGCCATTTTCAAAGAACAGGAGCATTATGACTCCAGACAATGTTGGAACAGCAGCAAAATGTAACACAGTCAAATACAAAGGATACTACTTCTGAGCGACTTCTTTTGGTTTTGGGGTTGGGTTTTTTTTTTGTTGTTGTTTTTAATTTTATGTTTGCTTCTAAAGAAGGAATTTAACTTCTGTTTAGAGAAAAATGCTATAAGACGACCAACTACTCTATGATCAGAATATAGTAACAAAACTGAAGGTTAAGCAACACCACTATTGCATGCTGTTACAGAGTCTAGAAAACAGTTGTTAATTGGTGCTTCTCTTTAAGGCTTTTTCAGAGTCTGTAATATTGCACTAAAAATGTTTAGTAAAAAGAAATGAAATATCTGCAACAGCTGCTGGCTGCTAGCCAAAATGCCAGGATGCAGTTTTGG
>WAAD01016915.1:0-46022 GCA_013389945.1 Fregata magnificens | reverse complement strand
TTTTATATATATATTTTTATATATATATATATATATGCTCATATAGGTAAATGAAAGTTCTGAAAGATTTGGTCAATATTTTTATGTTTTAGTGTCTAAGGGTAAAATTCACCCTTCAGGCACTGCTTTGAGAAAAGGATGAGGATAACACTCACTAAAGAGAAGCAGTCCCATGAGAACGTTTTGCAACTCCAGAACTGCACCAGCAGTGACACCACTTCTGGTGACTCAGTTACACTGGAGCAGGTGGGTTTGGAATAAGAGGACAGGCATTGCCGGGGCTACAAAGGAGAACAGGCATATATAGTGTATGTTCCTGTACATATGTTTATAGTTTTTAGTCCGTACAATGTTAGTAAAATCTAGGCGTATGCATTCTCTCTGAATGCATTTGGGAGGGGGCAGAGAGGTTGTAATTGGCGTATTTATCATTTTTAAACTAATGCTGGCTATATTTACTGTATTTTTGACGCCCACTAATGCAAATGAAATGAGAATCTGGCTACAACGTAGGAAATGGAGAATGAAAAATAAAATGTGCCACACCATTCCTGGGATCTGGGGGATAATGCTTTGCATCCTGCTACTTTGCCCAGCACCACAAGTGCAAAGAAGCAAAAAATCCATAAAGTTCAAATAATTCAATGGTCAAACTTGGCTCTACCAAGTTATGCAAAACAATCATTTCCAAAGCATCCTAGAACAGCTAGATCATAAAAATGAATTTGGCTATGGTTCAAATTAACCCAGCAGTCTTTCACAGTATCAGTACATTACTGATGACATTTGTTACAGTAACAGCTAGGAATAATAACCTTTTGTTCTTCTAGTTTACACAGAAAATTTCTGATTTACTATGGTGAAGGATACTACAACAGAGCAGTGGTGTTTATTTCATGGAGGGGTGATCAGGTAAACAAGAAGAAAGAGAAAATATGAATGCACAGCCCAAAATGTCAGAATTTTTCATGCTTTCTGATACTTCAGAAAAGCATTATCACTTTGTGTTTTTTTCCAAACATGTAATTAGCTTATATATTTCCACATACACCTTTACATTCTACATGGTATCCTAGATATGTTATTCAATAATCCCTAAAAATAGTAGTGTAAATAGACAAAACAGTAACTCCTTAGTCTTCCCACATTTTTTAACTGATTAGACAGCGTTATAGCTTTCACAGCAGCAAATACTATAATTAAGTCTATCAATTTCATTACAAATTCACTGTTTTCACCTGCTCATTCTCCAAAATTATCCTTCGATAGCTGGTTTCATCCAGAATAGCATCTGGGATGAATGATTATAATTTGGGATTTATTGTGAATGCTGGTTTTGGAAAGTCCATAAAAAACCTGTTCACCCCTGTGAATTGGGTATACGGGATAAAAGAAAACAAAGATGGGCTCACACACAGTGTTGGGGATGGTCTGCCTTGGGAGGGCTGTTGTTGTTCCTGCCCCTCGCTACCCACACAGGCCTTGTCGCAAAAGTTACATCTGCATTGGAGGTAGCTCAGCTGTCAGACCATCATCTAGTAGCTGCTGAGCTGCCCCTGCTTGCAGCACAGAGTACTGGGAGGTGACTAAAAGAGATGAGATGAGCCAGTGCTGCTCCTAGCAAAGAGGCAGTCCTGCTCCTCCCACCCGCTGCCCAGACACCTTCTCTTACGCTCCTTTGGCTGCTTATCCAGCCTGATGCTCAGCCCATTCAGTTCACTGAGCTGGCAGAAAACAAATCCAGAAATAAATGAAAAAATAAATAGGTTCATTTCCGCTGGCTTACTGAGCTAGATCCTGGCCTCAGAGAGGGGGCAGGACCACACAGCCAGGATGAGGGGGAGGTGAGACTGAGCAGAACGACCTCATTTTACATCAGCAGGACCAGCGACTTGAGAGGGATGAGGTCGGCATTCTCCTCTGACCTCATCCTGAGTTAAACAAGCACCAATTTCAACAGTATACCCTTTTGTTCAGCATTAAAAGTTAAGCTGAGTCCTTTAAACAGGACAGCCCTAGAGCTGAGGGGATAACAGCCTCAGTGGAAGGGTGAAGGCAATAAGCAGGCAGAGGCAGGCCACGGCAGGAACTCCCTTGCCTGGTTGAGCTAAGGCAGATCACAACCGTACTTCTTCTCTTGAGAGAAAACTTCAAAGAGTTTAAAATTAAGACATAAAACTTAACAGAAAAGGAAAATAGTTACTTTGCAAGAATTGGAGACAAGAGCAGAGTCAGGAGAGTTTTCAGCTGAAACTTTTTGCTTAGTGCCATGAAAAGCAGGAACCGGATCCGGCAGCATCAAACACTCCTGGGAGGAACCCATGTCAGAGTCCTTATACAGTCAGCTACACTTTGACAGGTACAAAGGTCATTTCTCAGAGTACTGATATAGCCAATAACAATGTATTTTTAAAAATTCAAACTAAAGATCAAATTTCCAGTGAATTATCTTTGCCCAATACTAAGGCTGTCATTTTTCCTTAAAACATACCTGAATTTTTTCAACCTCCCAGCACAGTGAAACTACTCTGTGTGAATGATTCTTTCATGTGAAAAACTCTCCTATGCTCTGTAAGCATAAAAGCAGCTCAGAAATTATGTCTGGCAAAGTGGATATCTCTTATGAGACTGCCAAAAGAATTTATGAGCAGTTTATGAAATGTGGGTGATGTTATAAAACTGCCATATCACTGAAAGCCTTTACATATGCGAAATCTGCTATTTCTGGTAGCATTTCTGTCATTTATCTCCCAGGCCAGAGGCAGTGAACAATTATTATACGTAGAAGATATCCACATAGGTGAGACAGTTGTGAAGCAAAAGGCAGGCTAAGGACCAGGCATGATTTGGTAAAGCAGTTCCCTACCTTCTTCTTCAGAGAGAACATGTGAGGCAGTGAAATTTCCTGGATGGTTTCCAGATTTTGTTCGGTGACTATCTAAATAAAAACACACAAGGCAGTCGTGGAAGTAGGGATCAGAACCACACGCCTTGGCTCCCGGTGGAGAGCCCTGAACAGACAGCAAACTCTTCCTTATCTTCTCCTGGAGAGTAGCTGAATTTCAAAAGAAACGCAGTGCAGAGTTTTTCTTCTCTAAAATGACCCATAGCAGTTACAAGACTTATTACGACTCATGTTTATACTTCCAAGGGATGAAAATTAGACTTCCTCAGCTGCTAGGGACGGAAGCTACTCCATAATAAGCCAGGGCTCAGATATACCCTGCAAGTTCAGCTCCCAGAGACAGGCACCTGACTTAAGATCCTTTTGGGTCTCCACCCAAGAGTCTTAACTGCATTTCCCCAGCTGTACTTGTCTAACATTTTTCCTAAGAAGTCAGCTGCTCCAAAGCTGGTCTTGTTCTTGTACCGCACACAAAGATCATTTTTCTTTAGGCAGTTTGCTCTTGAATTTAATGTTAGATGTTGTAGCATATGGACTCATTTGCAGATAAATTCACAATATCTTATGAAATTCTGGCAATGGAATAACATTCTGCTGTCTGTACTTTGGCCTCAAGAAATCTTCTTGTTCACTAAGTGTAAGTATTATAATGTTAAAATGAATATACTTGTTCTCTCGTTCTGTCATTAGAGATTAT
The DNA here is from genome assembly GCA_013389945.1 of Fregata magnificens. Lineage (NCBI taxonomy): Eukaryota > Metazoa > Chordata > Aves > Suliformes > Fregatidae > Fregata > Fregata magnificens. The sequence continues at coordinate 42,420 of WAAD01016915.1, read as the reverse complement.
CTTTATGACCTTAGGCTAATGTGCTATTTTTCCACGTGTCCAGTGATTCACAAGACACCCTCATGCCTTGAAACAAGCCGTTACATATACAACAAAAGCATTATAGCTCTCCATTCTCAGTCTAATCATGTATTGCTGCATCTCTGTGCTTTCCCGAGGCTTCTTTGATTTCCAGAAACCCAGGGCTGTAGTTACAAAAGCCTAACGTAACTGGTGCCTATTTCTCTACAACATCCCATGTAAGATGGCAGAGGACAGCAATAACACATCATTAAAATCAGAAATACACAGACTCACTTTTAAAAACCTTTTTTTCTTTCATTAGTCAGATAGTTGTCTGGAGGAGGAAATAAGCAACAGTTCCTTAAAGCATCTTTAACAGTTCTTTGTAGTTCAGATCTAGTCTGATCCAAAGCACTGCTGGCAGGGGCACTATTAACGTGCATCATCCAGAGAGAAGAAGAGAGCAGACTTCTCCTTTGCTACTCTTTCTTTTTCCTTTTTGCTTTTCTCTCAAAAATGCTCTGAAGCTATTACAGAAGTCCGGAACCCATGCTCCAGATGGGAGAGCAGACAGGAACACACGATGGCTCACTCTCTACTTATGCATTTGGGTTTCTGTCCAACAAACAGTTAAGGTCTGGCCTGAGTACTCAGTTGAAGGGACTGGGAAATGCTCCAAAATCCCCCAGTTCAGATGTGCCCAAAGTGGCTCTTATGGCTATATTTACTTTTAGCATCTTTTGCAGTCCCTACTGACACACACCTCACACTTATTGCAAAGGGAAATTATATGAATCCATACTGAGACTTTCAACACTGACACTTTTGACACACTGACCTCATGCTTTTATAGTTGTAGCACCTTTAGCCCTTCCATTCCAGCATATTGGCTAGAAACAGGTACTTTGGTGACTTGTTTGTGACAGTGTGTGATGGCAGTGAAGACTGCTGCTTGAACTCAACTGAACAAGTTACCCATGCAAGTTGTGTAGAAAGGCTGCTGAGATAAAACGCGAAGAAGAAATGAATGTGGTGGCTAGGAGGCTACTGTACAGCAGCATTTACAACTGCGATCAAGGAGCCCGTAGGAGATATCTGGTCTAGGCAGAGAAACAGGGGAATAAATTGTGATGCAAAGTAAAAAACAAAGCTGACGTGAGAGAGAGGGAGAGAAACCACTTAGAAGGAGTCCATAGTGCAATTTGCTGTAGCTCATTCAGAGCTAGCTCAGGTGCAGCGCCGCTTTGCTAGCAGTAGGTGGAATACAGGGCTCCAGCGGTGCTTTGGCTATAGCCACCACCCTGAGGGTAGCTTTGGAGGAACACAGTGACAGCCAGCCTGCCCCTTCTCCCCGTGGCATGGTGAGAAGACATGTTGCAGCATGAAGAATCCCTGACTTTCACACCAAGCAACAACCAGGCAAGGTGTGCTGAGAGGCACTGCACTCCATCAAAGCCATCAGGAGTGCCTCAGAGGTGGGTGAAAATGCAGCATGGATCTGCCTACAGAGAACTGTAAAAGAGGCAGATATTGCTGGAGAATGAGCAGATCAAGCAACAAAGCAAGATCTGAGGACAGACCCAGGGTGCGGACAAGGCTGGGAAGGGAAGGCAAATTCTGGAGCCTGTCAGGGGACCACAGTCCAAAGCAGTGCTGGCTTTGCCACATAAGCACAGCCCCAAGTCCTGATACTAGCTTCCATCTTTCCTTCAAGCCTGATGTCTTACAAGTAAAGAAGGGAAAGGAGCAACAGAGGTGTATGTATCACGTGCTGCCCTCTGAACACCACTCCCAAGAACTAAGCCACCTGGAGGTATGTCCCTACCTGTAATGCTTGAATATCAGCTTTTGCCCAACAGAAAAGTACCTTCAAAGTTGCCCAAGCTTCAGAGTAGCTTGTTTAAGCCACCTTAATGAGTGTTTAACTTGTGGAAATGTTAGGCTGCATGTCTTGGTGGTGATGGGCCGTGGGATGACCACAACTTGCTCTAACACAAATGCCAGAAATACAGGGACATACAAGTCTTTCAAAAGGTTGTTATTGCCAAGTACAGATGAGCCTTGCAGTACCAGGGGTTAAACAGAAGGTCTCGGGAGGTGAGTTCTAGCTAGAATTACCTACAGGGACTATTGATGTCTCTGCTAAGAAAAGTCAATGAGAGAAAAGATCTGCTGGAGAATAGAGGACAGAGAATACTCAGAAGTTACTGAAGGCTCCACTGGCTATCATTCAGGCTAGGAACAAATATTCAGAATTTTCAGTTTTGACAAAAAAAAAGGTTGAAATTTTAATGATCTGTGACACTGGTATGCCAAATGGTTCAAAATATACTACCGTCATGTTTTCTTACATCTATCACAATATGACTTAAATTGGCTTGTTTGTACTGGAACACTTTTACATATAGGTATCATAAAGGCTTGTCCATTACTAGGATAGACTAAGCTTTGGGTTTCTTTGCTGGCTGGGTGTACTGTGCTGCAATATCTTCAGAATATCTGAGGACCTGCTCATAATTCCTGTTTCTAAACAAAAGATGGAAAATAAAAAAAGCCTTAGAGGGATGAAGCAAGAAGTCTGACTCAAAAACTACGTTCAATTTGTTTCCAAGGTAGATTCAAGGAAGTACAGCGGTTAGTTAGGTATTTCAAAGGTGACAATTATTTATTCTTTCAAATTCTTCAGTGGTCTATCTTCTAAAGAAAGCTACATTGATAATAAGAAGAGAAAACTAGTTTTGAAAGCAAACACTGGCTTGGAATTCGGGGTATTTGATAAGGAAGATATCTGTGTGAGCCAAAGGATTTGGTGCAGGGTAGCCAGCCATGAGGAAGATGAAGTCTTCCACGGGATTTAAACTGTTCATCTTGGGTTTTGTGCCTTTAACCAAGCTGCACCTGGTATTGCTTATAAGGAATGTGTGATAAGTTAAACATGACATTTACTTTGCTTTCATGCAAATTTCTATTACTTTTACTTAGATTACTTGCTGTAATGGTGACTTTGTATAGACATACTTTCTCCTAGACAAGAGACCCTGATGATTTGTAATAAGCAGTGCCAAAAGGTTAACGGAGTTCAGAATCGACAGCTGCCTCACAGTCATATTTAAAGGGTTTGCTCAGAGCAGACTTTGCCCTTTTGTGCTCCTTCACTATTACCCAGGTGGGGTGCTGATGATGGAAGCAGCATCAGCAGCTTGGAGGAATGGCAGGGAGAGAATGGAAGAGAGAGAGAGAGAGAGAGAATGAGAAAGGAAAAAAGTGGCTACATATCCAGAAGCCCTCTGTCTGGTGCCTTCAAAACCTGAAACCAAGACACGGTCTGTCTGGTGCCTTCAAACCTAGAATCTCAGAATCCCTCTGGCTTGTGCCTTCAAACCAAGGTGGGCCACAAGCTGGACAGCTGGTTCTGGTGGCAGTGAAGGTCATTTCTTCCTTGAGGACCACAGGTGCGAGAGACGTGGCTGGGAGCAAGCTGGATGTCAAGTATGCAGTTGAATCCCACATCACCATCGAAAGGAGACCATGGGGAGAGGGTGCTATGAGCTATCCTGGCAGGCAATGCATGGATCACAGGTTGGTCATGCCTGATCTAGGAGAATTCTTTGGGTATATTAAAGCATAAAGATGCTTGAGCGATTTAACTGTTCAAGGACGGCAGCCCGTCACTGCAAAGATGATATTTGCACATAAACAGCTGCATTCATATGAAAGGCTGATGGCTGGATCATTAAGAGTGGCACAGATTTCTTTGTGGCTTGATTTATTGCCCACATGTATTAGTTAGCCTCCTATATGCACTTTTTTTCCCCTCCAAAGGCTGCAGACACATCATTACAAAACTGGAGCCTCACACTTTTTAGTGTGAAGGCTTTAAATTGTTTAAATTTAAATAAATATGGAAAATTGCTATCTCTATTAATCTTTTTTTGGTATCCCTTATTTTTTGTGTCAAAATTTTCAGTCATTCAGTAAGATAACAGAAAGTATAGTATAGCACTGTCAAGTCTTGTATGTTTATTTTACCTTCTTTAATTTCTTCTTGAGGATCCAGATCATTAAATCAGGAGACTGCAAAATAAACATAACTTCCTTTACTAAAAAGTGTTCTAATCCACACTTGCAAAGAAAAGCTTGAAAATGTGAAGCAAATGAAACCTAAAGGCCCAGAAGCCCAGGAAAAACCAAACTGCAAAAGTATTTTTAATAGGAAAAAACCCACATCATTTTGAAACAATCCCATGATTTTTTGAGGCTGACTCATGATTTTGTAATGTTTAAAGTTGGCAATACTGATACCCTGTGATTTAGATGACTAATCACACACTGAAAAGCTAATAATCAAAGTAAGCAGTTTGTGAAGTACCCACAGACTAGAAAATATGTATCTCAACCACTCAGCAAAGGCTTATGCATAAATTGACAACAAATAGAATCAGTTTATATAACTGCTTCACAAAAAGAGAAAAGAGCTAATCAGTTAATCAGTTATTTTATTTGTATCACATAATGCTACCAGCTGCAGTAGTGAGTGTGAAGAGGGAAGAGTATGGAATAGAGAGAATAACAGGGTAATGCTTCAGCAATGCATTCACAGGGAACAGGGGAGCACGGATGGAGTTCAGCAAGCAAAATGCAAGAGTAAAAAATGACTGAAGGAAGGCTGCAGTTACACTGCACGCCAGACAAGAAAATTTCTGGGGGAAGGAGGGAAGCAAGCACAAAAGAAAGTCAGGAGAGAAGTGGTCAGCTGGCTACAAAGAGTTAAACCTAGGTGCAATGTGCAGTCCATGGAGGATGACTATGGGAAGGAACAAAGAGAATTAAAGCAGCAGAGGAAATGCCATTCGCAGCCAGGTGGAGGCAACAGGGATGAATCGTGGCTTCTCAGTGAGTTTTCTGATTAGATCACTTGTTCGTGCACAGTAGTTCTCAGCTGGGTTCTTTCCAATCTTTTATCTTATCTGATACTAAGCAGACAGCAGAAGGAGGTGTATGTAGCACGTGCTTGGCACCATGTTTCCTAACAAGATGGATTCTTTTCTGAAACTCTGCTCATAGCAAAATGACGCTGATAGAAGATAAAGCATCTACATGTATTGATGCCACTCAAGCAGCTTAGTTTCCTCCAAATAAAAATGGCAAGGAAGGATGATTTCTAATTTTCAGAAGTTAAAGACTTTTAAAGTCTTTATTTAAAGAAATATAGCGAATATGGTGGGACTTCATTTATTGACCTTCGAAGGCAGAAAAACAAAACGATTTTGGAAAGAAACACTACACATTTATCGGAATAAGTATTTTTGTAGCTACTTCATTGCAAAATATAAAGAATATGTGGCATTGGCCCACAAGTTTGTATCCTCTTTATATAAAATTTCTATGTTCTTTATATAAAATTTATATTCTCTTTACCTAAATTAAATAGAGCTGTTAGTAGTTTCAGAAAATTCTCCTGCAAAGGCATATTTAATTACAAGTCTGCCAAATGGGGGTTTCATTTTCTTTTGAAGAACCTGATATAGACAGGATATTACATTAGTAGGATCTCTAGTCTGATCCTGTATGGAAGCTCCTATATCCCTGGGAAGAGAAAAAAGAAGCCACACACTTTTTGAAAATGAAGGTCAAATCAAAGCAAGCAAAACCAAGAAATGGGAGTGAATGGGGCAGAATGATCCATCTGTATTAGGGTTTTCTATGGCAGCTGTCACCGACCAGCCGTCACCGTAGTGTCTAAGGTGCTGTGTAATTGGAGCGGATACCAAAAATCTTCGAGGGGAGATTGCAGACTAAACGGGAAAGACAGAGGGACGTATTTCACAGCTGTCAGCCAGATAGGAAACATATTCCACTCCTTACTCCAGATGGAGAGAGGCTCACATTTTGATGCAGTGAGTGAGGGGGTGACTGAAATGCATGGATTCATTCATGAGCTGCACGTACAACGCAGCTTTTCGATAAACGCTGTAGTAATGCACAGAAAAAGGGGGGGGAGGGGATAGCATAATTAATCCCTTAATGTAGCAGACGTAGGGGTCACTGAAACTGAGTACTGTCACAGGATACATGCCTCACATTCAGACCCTGTCTATTTTGCTTTTACATTTATTTTTAATAAATGCCTCAACATTAACTATGGCACTCTAGCTGCAGAAGACCACTCTCTGGTGACAACTTTCTACCTCTGTTGACATCATTTCTTAATTAACTGCAAGTGCAAGATTTACTCAAAAATATAAATATTTTTATAGGAAGGCATGAAAGCACGCAAATGAAAAAAATATTTAAATAAATATGTTGGAGGGATGACAGAAGAGTCAATGACTAAAAGCCCTAACAATGTGTCATGCAGAAAAAACGGAGAGCTCTGACATACGTACACTAGGTGGACAGAAGTTGCTGTAAACATTCACAAAGAGCAACGCACCATGCCATATACTGCTAATGTACTGACAAAACAGCCAGTGTATTTTCAAGGGGTGCTTTTAACATCCAGAACATTTCAATGCATTTATTTTACTGAAACAAACCATTCATAATATTGACGCAAAACGTATAAAAAATAAAGTGAAATCAATCTTCGTTATTCTGCCTTGGCATATAGACTTTGAACAGCACATCCTGCATATTCTACCTGCTCTTACTATTCACACCATTTAATATGTGTTTATGTGATACTGTATAATATTGTTCCACCTAGCTCACTTCTCCCTAGGTGCCTGTAAACTAACATACTGATCTAATGGTAGACATTAAATATGACAGTTCGGGGATCTGCCTAGGGGAACTCATACATTTCTATTTTATTTCATGAACATTTTGCAAGCTTGTACCCTTGTTTATGGTTTTTATTGCAACCTTGCATCGTTTGTTTTGTTTCATGGAAAGGAGATGCTGATATATGAGGGGTAGTTTGCATGTGCTTCTCTCTTCTATTTTGCCTAAGAAAAAAGTCTGATTAATGTAATAATGCCTTTGCCAGGAGCCTGCCTGTCCCTAACAATCACAGTCCCTGAAGAATGAAACGGCAGTCCAGAATAGGCAGCATAGGGGAAATAGGGAGGAATTGTGCACAAGCTGTTGGGAGAACAGAGTCTCAACATGGCTCTGGAGGGCAAGAGGAACTGCACCGTGGAGCTCAGCCCCCGGCCTTGGCGCTTGAATCCTCAGGAGTCTTTGAGTGATCATAGAATCATGGAATCATTTAGGTTGGAAAAGACCCTTCAGATCATCGAGTCAAGTGTTAACCTAACACTACCAAGTCCATCACTAAACCACGTCCCTAGGCACCACGTCTACACGTCTTTTAAATACCTCCAGAGATGGTGACTTGACCACTTCCCTGGTTGATGCCAAGGGTCAGGCCAGGGCATCCATGGGTTTGGGCAGAAGTCAGGGAGTCCCAGAAGACCAAGATCTTCTCAATACTTGAGGGATCGTTATGAGGGGAGATCAGCAGTGGATGCCACCACTGCAGTAACAGTAGTCCAACAGCACTGCCAGGTGCAGCAAGCTCTGGAATCATCCTGCAGGGGGGAGGCTCCCACTAATGCTCTGAAACCCTGCCAGAACCTCCTTTAGCCCAGGTAAATGCTCTGCCCTTATGATCATTAGCTCGCTGGAGCTGTGTATCTCTACCTGACCGATTTCTTTCTTCCCTCAAAAACTGCAAAATGTGGATGCAGAATGACAATAAAATCCAAAAACTGGCAGTGCTTTATGCATGAACATGAATTCTTGTATTTCAGCCTGCATGACACTTGACAAAAAGCTGCCCGATGTCCACCAGTACCTCCTCCTTGTTTCATTCCCCAGGCTTACATTTCTGCATGCTATGCAGCCCCCCAAATGACCACTGAAGCCTCTATAAGTAGAGTCCTTTGCTGAAGACCTGTTAGCCTTCAACAGATCTGTGATTTTTGCTACAGAAAGAAATAACAGGCAGCCATTGCACAGTACCGGTAGGGTACCTTTGATCACTGCAAACTGCCAGGATATAACCCTTAACTCCTCCACTGATGACGATGCTGTTAGATCCCCTGACCCACAACTAACAGATTGTTTAGAAACAAGTGACTCTGCCCCCAAGGAAAACCTAAAAGCAGACAACCAGCATTGCTGCAACGCAACAGCTCTGGGCCAAGGTCTGCAATGGGCAACTTCATCTCGTAGCAGTGGTGGACCTGGGGATGAGACCAGGCTGTGGGCGGGAGCCCGCTGGGCAGATGGCAGGGACCACCAACAGCCACAGAGAGCTGCCGAAGAGGCTGGGAGTAGCAAAAAGCCAAACTACCACAACCGTATAGGTGCTGTAGATATAGCGGATGGGATTCATATGATTCCTATTCATGCTCTCCGTAGGCAACAGAAAGAAGCCGGCACCCTAAGAGAGCGATCCAGATGGGTTTCTATGGCAGACAGCTGAGCCATCTCTGCAAGCCTGTTCTCTCCATTGACTGTAAAGGCTGACTACGCAGGATCTACAGCAGTGTACTCAGCGGCTCAAAATAAATGAAAATGATTTCACCAAAGTTAGATGAACTCTATTTTTCAAATATACACTTTGTGCCGGACTTCTATGCCTCCTGAATTTTGAAAACAAATTGCTAATTTCTGCTGGTTTAAATACTACAGTCACCTGCCAGTCAGTTTTGTATTTTTGCTTCTTTTATATTACATGATGAAAGGCATGGAAGATTTTTTATTATAATATTTATATTTATAAATATATTTACCCACATTTATTTAGCCTACACGACACATAAATATGAAATTTTTTAAAATTCCATTGCCAGCCTTCACTGTCAAGTACAATTGTTTTTTTAAAAAAGCATTCATATGAATATTTACATTTGAAAGCGTGCTACTAGAGATTTACAGTATGCTTTTAACATGCTGTATCTCAAATGCATATAATTGTATGCATCTCATTATTGTTTTTTTCAATAGACTTTAGCATAATGTTTTATATTTTGCTGGGATCTTCTCCAGCCTTTGAAACAGCAATCAATTTGCAGTGATTTCAGGGGGCTTTGGATTGGACTTTGTATTATCCTATTAAGAGAGGTAGCCAGGTTTACTCCTATTTTAAAATTCTCCCTAGGTTGGGAGCTAGAGTCGTAACACTGCTACTCTGACAAATGCCATACACCTCACTTGAGAGGCAAAACGCACCTCTTTTAGACGGACGTGTTTAGAGACGTAACATGCACATTTGGAAAGAAAACTCTGTCATCGTCATAAAAGTCACAGGTACCGTGAATTGGAAGCGAAGGGTAGTGAATGTGGTGGCTAACCTCAGCCTTATTGTCTGCTCCTTCCTGCTGTATCATCCACTTCTACCTAGGCTGATGTTCACATTGCAAGCTCTACATGGAGAGTTGTGGCTAAATCCCCAAGTCCCACAACAAAGCTCATGTTAATTTAACTTAATTTCCAGCCATAGGTTCTTGCTGTGCCTTTGCCTGCAAGGCAGAAAAGCATGCTCCTGTCAGACCCCTTCACTCTGCTCAAGGATTTGTGTTCGGCAATCTGGGGACCTCTCCACCTCCCCTTCCACAGGAACAGACGTTGCTCCTGGCATGCCCCTCACAGAGCTCTACGCCTTTGCTGCTGCGGCTGGCCCCCCTGGGATCTCCCTCCAGCACCTCCACGTCTGCTGGGAAATGCCACCAGCAGACTGCAGCACTCTGACAGCAGCCCTACTCACTCGGGACGATGTTTCGTCTCATCTTCTGCCTGATACTCCTCCCTCTTATGCCTTCACTCTTTGTTCTCAATTATTTGTATTGCACTTAGACTAATTAAAACAAAATATTGAACAGAAATTATTTAGAGAAGAATTCACATCACTGCATAGTATCTATGTGCCTTCCTCACACTTCACCAGCCATGTTTTCATATAGACCATTGCCAAAAGTACCGAGCAGCTTTCAGTCGACAACCAGTCTCTGCAGATCCTCTCTAGGAAAAGACACGGTCAAACCTGTAAATGAGACAGTTGTTTATTCCTCCTAACACAGCTGTAGGTTTTAATCAAAATATACCCTGTGATACCAAGCCAAATACTTTGGAGAAATGAAATTGCTTCTGTATCCACACAGTTGTTTCTCAACCGATCTATAATCCTGTCAAAGAAAGATAACATTCATTTGACAAGTCTTCCTTGCCATCAAACCACATTGACTGGCATTATTTGTATTTGTTAACCTATCCTTTCTGTCGGCTCTTCCAAGCTAACTGTTCCAGTATTATACTGGAATCTGGATTCATGCAAGGGGGCATTTCTCGGTCCCATTTTCTACCTTTACTTTACATTTGAACTGCATTAGCGCTTTTCCAAGTCTCTGAAATTTTCTTAGCTCTCCAGGATTCACACTAGTGGTTCAGAAGCCGCGTCAGCTATTTTCTCCATAACTTGGGGCGGGGGGGGCGGGAATTACCCAGAACAGACAACCTGGAAAAGCTTGGAAGATTTCCATCATCCACGGCATGCTCACAGCTTTCACAGAGAGCTGTCTGCCTTTTGCTGAGACAACAAGAAGAGCTCGGCCACTTCTGCCACAGCAAGGGAGAGCTGGGGCTGGAAAAACAGGGATTGCCCCGAAGAGTCAAGGTTGTTCCCATTGCTGCTGTTCCTGTGCACCTCTCCTCGATGGGGAATGCCCACCTTTATTACCATTTTGCCATTTTCTTCAAAATACAATCATAATTAGTGTAATTATTATTCAAACAGAGCCAAGAATCTGCCACCGCTTCATTGTTACCTGCCTGCCCAGGTCGAGCAGAACATGCACACTTCCATATGGGTTTCTCAAGGTGAAGTGCTGCTGGTAACACAACTGCTACTACACCTATAAATAGCCATAAATTCAATGGGAGAAAATGAGGAAACCTAACTAGAGGTCCAGTAGGAGAAAATAAGGAGAAAGAATTCACATTTTATCATAAAGACAGGAAGGAAATCAAAGGACAATGATTTGTCTTTTGTCTTTTAAATGCAGTATTTTGTCTGTCAGATTCATTCATCTTATACAAAGAAGAGTAATAGTATACATTTCCAAGATAAAATCAATTATGCATTATCTTAGAGTTGTACAATCTCATTCTCCACAGAGGCCTTAATATGACTTACATGTAGCATAATTCTTATTCCAGATCTCTGAACAAAGCTAAACTTCACTGACAGTTCATTGTATAAATTCTGATTTAAGGTCAGTTTTTCCAGTATTCTCAGAGAATATAAAATTGCAAAGGCCATCTCTGCTTGAACCAGAATATGAATTTTGAAATATAATGAAAATAAAGGAGAAAATTAAGAGACTCGTTTGATTCAATTCATTACCTCAGAGCACTTTTTTGCCTAAAATACCCTCCTGTATTTTATGTCAGTTTTTTAAATGAGTGAAAAAAGGCTTTGTTCCCCCAAAACTCCCAAACTGTGGCCAAGTTAGCCACACTTTAATTAGTTTCTTAATTTATCTGCATTATGAAATAAAATAGGGAAATAACTCTTGTTTCTGTATTCCATTAAAATGTTTCCGTACAAGTTAAAGACTATTTTGTTATCATCGTATTCCAAGTTTTAAGCAACCTATTTTTGTAAAAGCTAAAAATAATATATCACACTTTAGATTATCTTCATTTGCCAAGTTTTGGCAGAACTCACAAAGGTACAGCAGAATTTGCTGGAAAATTTGCAGGGTTTACAATGCTTAGCTCATTTTCAAAGGAAAAGATGATCCCTAATCAGTTCATTTCCATTTCCAAAAAGATTCTTTCAGAAACATTAAATATAAAAATAAATAAATAAAAGATTCTTTTTTTTAGCATGAGGCATTTCAGGCAGTTGAGTATGAGCTTGTTCTTAACTACCCGAGCTGTAATCATGTTGTATTTCAAGAGTGCTCTCACTGGCAAGACCATGGCCAACCTATAAAACATTTCACTCATTCACTCTAAACAGATCTATTCCCATTAAGTCATTCTTGTGACATCTCTTAGACAAGTTGGGAATGGAAGGACAGCTGCAAGCTACTGGGAAAGTGAGCCTCCATGCAGCAGGGCAAAAGATATTTTGAAAGTGTGAAGCACCAATAGGTAAGTTCCTAACCTGGACAAAATTTTGCTTTGAGAGCATGGACAATGTACGGTACATTCATTCAGTATGTCCAGGGTTTTATTTTTAAAAGGAACTATCACCAAAAAACCCCCAACCATAATCGTTTAGTCTATTGACAGAACAGCTGAATGGTGTGCATACTGAAGAAATGTGAGATCTTAGGCAGGAATGAGACATGTGTCAAACTACCTATGTGAACTGTGCTTTCTTAACAATAAACCTGAAATTCTAACTAATTAAATATTTTCCAGAAGGTCCTCAGTGATAGTATCTTATGGGGGGAAATATGTCCAAAATAAAGCACATAAGCAATGATCAGAAGAGCATTACTTGTAATGAACAGTACAGAATAATGAAGTTACTCTCAAGTCTACTTGATGTGGGAGTATCTGATGAGGAGTGACACGTACCCAGCAACCCCTGCAAGATGCAAAATAGATTATTTATGCAAAAGAATCTGGCAGAGACTGATATTCATAACAACCACATGACTTCTCAGGTCATCTGCACTGAAATGCGATTGTCCAAGTTGAAGAACAAGACTATTTGTATTGGGTTTGCGTGGCAAGGTTTTGGTAGCAGGAGGGCTACAGGGGTGGCTTCTGTGAGAAGCTCCTAGAAGCCTCCCCCATGTCTGACAGAGCCAGTGCCAGCTGGCTCCAAGACGGACCCGCCNGCAGATATCCACCTGCAGCCCATGGAGGACCCCACGCCGGAGCAGGTGGATGCTCCCAAAGGAGGCTGTGACCCCGTGGGAAGCCTGCACGGGAGCAGGCTCCTGGCAGGACCTTGCAGACCTGTGGAGAGAGGAGCTCACGCCAAAGCAGGTTTGCTGGCAGGACTTGTGACCCCGGGAGGGACCCACGCTGCAGCTGTCTGCTCCTGAAGGACTGCACCCCGTGGAAAGGACCCACGCTGGAGCAGTTTGTGAAGAACTGTAGCCCGTGGGAAGGACCCATGCTGGAGAAGTTCGTGGAGGACTGTCTCCCATGGGAGGGACCCCACACTGGAGCAGGGGAAGGGTGTGAGGAGTCCTCCCCCTGAGGAGGAAGGAGCCACAGAAACAAGGTGTGATGAACTGACCACAACCCCGATTCCCTGTCCCCCTGCAGCGCTCAGGGGGAGGAGGTAGAGAATAATCGGGAGTGAGGTTAAGCCCAGGCAGAAGGGAGGGGTGGGGGGAAGGTGTTTTAAAACTTGGTTTTATTTCTCATTACCCTACTCTGATTGGATTGCTAATAAATTAAGCTAATTTCCCCAAGTTGAACCTGTTTTGCCCGTGACATGGTGAGTGATCTCTCCCTGTCCTTATCTTGACCCATGAGCCTTTCGTTATATTTTCTCCCCCCTGTCCTGTTGAGGAGGGGGAGTGATAGAGTGGCTTTGGTGGGCACTTGGCGTCCAGCCAGGGTCAACCCACCACACTATTATTGTGTACAGTTTTGATCACCACCATTAGAAAGGCACTACCTTACGGTCAATACTCTCAAGCCCAGCTGCTTGCTGCCAACCCTGTGGACAACAAGAGATGCTCCCTCTCCTCTCTCTTCCCTGGCTTGGCTTCCAGGTTCCTGGTCAGAGCCAACACCATTCCTGTGCCTCCAGGGACCTGTCCCAGGCAGCCATTTGCTGCCTCTCTGCCTCTAGTGCCCCTCAGTGGACATGGATCAAGCACACATTTAGAATAATTTCCCTAATATGCAACTCTGTATTTTGCATAACCATGATATTATATATTTACTGCCCACTGAGTGCTATATGTTTTACTGACAGATAAGGAGGCAAAATGGGAGACTCCTTTAGGGGCTCATGTGCTGCAAGACTCAACGCTCCACTTGTTGCCTACTGCAACCAGCAAAACTCCATTAGGGACCTAGGAGCACATCTTCTCTATAAAACATATGAAAACAGGTGCATAAAATGGGAATCACAAGACCGCTACAGTGAGCAGGGGCATTGCCTCGGCCAGCCTGCGGAAATAGTTCAGACAGCAAAGGGACCTGAAGCCTAGTTCTCTTAGGCACTCAGTTTCAGGCTGCTGGACTTCCCCAGCTGGAATTTTCTTCCATACACAGGTGCCTATGGCAGCTCTTTCCCACAGAATAAAGCTGGAAAGCTTCAGACTCTGACAGGAGGTGAGAAAATGGGATTTAAGCTATTGCTATACCTGACTAGATTCAAACAACCAGCATATTCTGTCACTGAGATGAATGCTCTTATTATTAACTGCTTGATCCCTCTTACTACAGCTCTTCCATCTTGCATGGCCAATTCTTTTTTTTCTTGAATTATCTTTTTTTTTTTTTTGACCACAGAAGGACAAATACACAGCATAGGATAGTTGAAAATTGTAGTGCGTATGGACCTCTTTCAGTGAGTATGGAGCACTAAGAGTTCACAATCACAGAGACAACACAGGTATTCAACAAAACCAAATGTAAGGTCCTGCCCCTGGGGAGGAACAACCCCACACACTGGTACAGGTTGGGGGTTGACCTGCTGGAAAGTAGCTCTGCTGAGAAGGACCTGGGAGTGCTGGTGGACAGCAAGTTGACCACGAGCCAGCACTGTGCCCTTGTGGCCAAGAAGGCCAATGGGACCCTGGCGTGCATCAAAAGGCATGTGGCCAGCAGGTTGAGGGGGGTTATCCTCCCCCTCTACTCCACCCTAGTGAGGCCACATCTGGAGTACTGTGTCCAGTTCTGGGCTCCCCAGTTCAAGAAAGACGGGGAACTGCTAGAGAGAGTCCAGCGGAGAGCCACAGAGATGATCAGGGGACTGGAGCACCTCTCTTATGAGGAAAGGCCTGGCTTTGTTCAGCCTGGAGAAAGAAGACTGCCAGGAGATCTTATCAATGCTTATAAATATCTGAAGGGTGGGTGTCAAGAGGATGGGGCCAGACTCTTCTCAGTGGTGCCCAACGACAGGACGAGGGGCAATGGGCACAAATTAGAACACAGGAAGTTCCAGCTGAACATGAGGAAAAGCTTTTTACTGTGAGGGTGACAGAGCACTGGAACAGGCTGCCCAGAGCGGTTGTGGAGTCTCCTTCTCTGGAAATATTCAAAACCCGCCTGGACGCAGTCCTGTGCACCCAGCTCTAGGTGAACCTGCTGAAGCAGGGGGGTTGGACAAGATATTTACCAGAGGACCCTTCCAACCCCTACCGTTCTGTGATTCTGTGATTCCCATGCTCAGACAAGTACCCCCAGCAACAAGCTTTAGTATCTATTTTTTTCTCTCTCTTGCCCCATTAAGATTTAATTATTTTTGCAAAAGTAGAAACTCCAAAGGTCTTCCTCCAAGAGAAAGAACTAAGACACTTGGACCAATTGCTGGTAAACTGGAAGATGGGAAGCTGAGCCCCTTCAGACAGGAGAGGGAACTGAATGCCACTTCATCTAGCTGGGAATGCTGCAGCTGTTTTATTGCTAGAAAAGGAGTCTGCTCTCTGGCATGCTTTCTTTGTGCAGAGTATTAGTGGGAAAGCAGTTTCTCAGAATGAACCCCACAGGTAAATGAGTGTGTATTTTATAAATTCTAGGATTTAGGTGGGAGACCTCAGCTGCTGCAAAATAACTTCCTCTTTCTATCACATCTCCTTGTGGTACGGAGCAATTTGGGCTCTGATAGAAAGGAACCATCTTTGAAGAGCACAGCTGGAGCGTAGTTTTGTGGGGATTGCTGCTCACAATACAAACAGGGGGAAGAGGGTAGTGCAGAAATCAAACCCAGCAACCCCAGGAATCAAAATGACGTAGCAGTTGTTCTCCCTTCCCCTGAGAGACCACCTCCATCAGCACAAGGCTGAGTGTCCCTTCAGCAAATGAATGAAAGGAGCCAGGACCTTCTGATTCCCATTAGACTTGCTCAGTGGGTGGGAGTTTTTCTGTTATTGTTGGAAGTTTTTTTTTTAATCCCCATCAGAGTTTTTGCTTAGTCAGTGGTTAGGATAAGTACAGTCCTTGCTTGACTTCATCTAGACTGATGAAATAGCCTAGTCTCATTGTCTGCTGTGCCTTTGTCTACACACAAACTAGTTAGTATTTCTAGTGTGGTATAATGCAGTACTCTATAAAGGAAGAGTAAAAGTGGCACCATTTACCGATAACAATCAAGCTGTATTTTACAAATCTTCCAGCATATACAGCAAACATAAGTCAGAAAAAACGGGCTAAGAAGTATATTTACACATACTCTAAGTTAAATCTACAATGGTAAATCCCACTCAGAACTAATTTCCTTATTTGAAGCTTAAGGAAATAGCATACAATCCACATGATATCATACATTCATTGACTGGATAATAGCTGGGGGGAAGACAGCTCACATAGAAATAGATGAGAGGTAGTGGTGAATTCTGCGACAGGTACCCTAGCATGCGTATATATACATTTATATGTATATACACACTTACACAGTCTAGTAGCTGTAGCTAACTGGACTAACTAAATTATCCTGCAAAAGCTCCAGGCTACCTAGCTAGAGCTTAATGAGGCAAAGCTAGCATTTAGGGACATGGCTTAGTGGTAGACTTGGTAGTGTTAGGTTAACAGTTGGACTCAATGATCTTAAAGGTCTTTTCCAACCTCAATGATTCTATGATTCTAGCTCTGCAAACATGCCATCAAATTCTGTCAGGTAAGCAATGAGGAACCACAATATTTGAGTTAGATTACATTATTTGAGGACATGGTGCAGCCTGATCATTTACGACAAATTCAGCAAGTCACTTTTCTATTAAAACTTGCTGGACATTTACCGAAAAAAGGCTATGCTTCTTTCAAGTGTTTAAAAAGAAACTGTCATTTTGAAACTCCAGTCTTTCAGGTATTTTTTGGTTTTGGCGTTTGTTTAGGATCGTGTCTTTCATGTATTTAGGATAAACAAAATCATATATGACAGTAGTTTGGCATAGTGTATGAGACTGGTTACTTGTAAAAGAAAATGTAAGATTATAACAAGACAGTTTATCAGAACGTTGGAGCACGACAAGATTGCAAAGCAGGGTCATTGTACATATGATCCAAATTATGCACTGCTTTATAAAGCATCAGCCAGACTCAACAGAGAGTCAGTTGGTCATTGTACATATGATCCAAATTATGCACTGCTTTATAAAGCATCAGCCAGACTCAACAGAGAGTCAGTTAAACTCCCGTATTGCTGGAATTACTCATTTCAATCTATTTCAACTGCATTAAAATAATACTAGTATCAGTGTGCACTAGTTACAGCCTGTGCAGAGCTTTACTGCAGAAAGTGTTGCAACAGTCAAACCACGTGGCTCTCCAAGGGAGTTCATAGCCTGTGCAGCCCTCAGACAGCACTTCATGAAATCCACAGTAAATATAAAGTAATAGCAATAAGAGAGGATCTGGGGCTCAAAAGGAGTAAGACTGCCTGTAGCCAACCATTAAAGATAGATATATTTCTGGCTTTGCGATGGAAAGTTCTGATTTGGCCACTGTAAACAGAAAACACGCTAACTGCAACAGACAAGTAACAGCAAGGCAAGCCTGAAGTGGCATTGCTTGTCTGCTTTTACGTGCCATCCACCTATAACTTCTGTTCTTCCAGGGCACAGGCCTAACAGCTGATGCAGGACGACTGCATGGAAGCTATCCATGCTCTCCTCCACGCGTACAGCTGAAAGAGACACGATAGCAAAGAATACAGCAGAGCCCTCATACAGCTCCAGGAATATTTGTGTAAGCCGAAGTGCTGTATATTAAGATCCAGGAAGCAAATTAGGGCGTGGTTCCCTGCATCTGAGCTCGCGAGGAAGGGGTGGTGTTTAGAGAGCAGGTTCGGCTTCTGCGACGAACGGAAGGACCAGCCCCAGGATCAGTTCACAAGGCTCGACTGCCTTAATCTTGGCCAGTGACATGAAACACACTCGAGACTTTTGGTGGGCTGCAGAGAACCAGATCTGCTTTCCCCTGCCTTGCCCGGATCCTTCCCATCCCCTCGCTGCGTGTCCTGCTGTGCTGGTGGAGAGGCTGTATCCCCACGTTTGCCCTGCGCTCACTGCTAAAAAAGTGGGTTTTCCATTCCCCCCACGGTGCCCTGAATCGGCTCCTCAGCACGAGCAAAGCCGAGGACTCTGGCGCAGGGTGAGCTGCACACCGGCAGAGCCAGCTGCAATTCACCACGGGTGCCACCCCCTACAAAAGGCCCATAACAGTACTGAAATTGCCATGAAAAATGGAAAAAATCTTCCCCGAGCCCACAAAGCTAGCTAATCCTAAGTAAAACATTTCCAAGATTTGACACATCCTGGCAATCCAACAGATATTCTGGAAACCAAAACCTGCGGCTTCTGTGTTTCTCCTTGTTTCACCGCTCAGACACAAAACTCAATAGCTTTTCTTCGGTACGTGCTGCAAGGCAGCTCTTGCTTCATTTTAAGGCCGTTTAAATTCTCCTCCTCTACCTGTGCTCCAGCGAAACAAGCATTTCACCTTTCTGATGAGCACCAGCCAGCTAAGCTGACCTGCCACGCCTCATCAGAGCTGCCCAAACCCTGGCACTCGGCTTACCCCTCGCTGGGGGGTGTGCGTGCCCCCCGGGCTACCGATGCTGGGTGCCCAACGGCACCCCACCAGGCCTCCAGCTCCCTCCCCAGACACGCATGGCTTCACCGCAGATCTGGCACCAGCACCAGCGAGATGCCGCGGGCACCCTTGAGCATCTCAAGAGGAGCCAGAAGATGCCAGCAGCTGGACTGAGCCCTTTGTGTTTAACCGCCCTTCACACATGATCCTGCCCTGAATGTGCCCGATTTGAAAGCTCTGAAACTCCCGGCACCTGAAGGATCCTGTGGCAAGGAGTATCACAATTTATCCCTGCAATGTATGCAGAGCCCTCGCCTTTCACGTGTCTTGAACCTGCCACCTGTAAGTTTTAGCTGATGCCCCCTTGTTCCCACCTGGGAAGAAAGAGGTTTTCCTTGCTCACCTTCTTCCCGTCACTTGCGACTCTTAGACATCTCCCAGCTGTTTCTTTCCCAGCCTGACCCATTCCAGGCTATGTAGCCATTCAGAAGCAATTCCAGATCTTTCTCTATCCTCTTTCCTCTTCGCTGCAGTTTTTCCACTTCTGCTAAATCTTTTTCAGATGACCAGCTTTAGGAAAATCAAAATGTCTGCTTGGTTTTTATCAGTGATATATTAGCTGCAGCCTTTGTTTGAGTAACTCCAAGCTTGATTAGTATTTATTTTTATTTTTAAAAGGAACGGGTGACTAATGGGCTTAGTTTTCTCTATAATTTGGATCTGTGGTGAATTTCTGTGTGACTGGATTTGAATACAACAGGAGAAGTAAATAAGCAGATCTGTAGTTGAAGTTTACGACATGCACACCAGAGGGAAAGGGTTCTTTGTATTGGCCATGAGGATAAACAACATCCATGTCCATAGTCCCGGAAACCAGTTGCTTCTGCCTGAAATTTAGAATATCACAGTTCAGCAGCCTAACCAAAATGAGACGCATATCCATGCTCCACTTCAAATGACAGCAGAGTTATCAGCTCTTGTGGAACCGTTTCTGTAAACTTTTGCTCCCCTGCTCAGAAAAGGCATAATTTGACCTTGGAAGGTAACTAACACATAAGCTGTACCTGCATGAAGCTACGCTGAAGAAAAAGGACTTTAGCTGCATCATAAGGTAAACTACATCAGGTCAACCACACCAGAGGTGTCATTCGATCCTCAAGTTGTTTCACCTTTTGAGGAAAACCCACTGTGTTTTCCTACAGCAACTTTATCTCAGGATGGTTTGTGTCAATTAGTTATCCTGCAGCAAAAACACGTTTTTCAAGCCAAAACTACATGCTGTAGCCAAGTACTGTCATGGTTTAGCCCCAGTCAGCAACCAAGCACCACACAGCCGCTCACTCACTCTCCCCTCCTGGTGGGATGAGGGAGAGAACCTGAAGAGCAAAAGTAAGAGAACTCTGGAGTTGAGATAAGAACACTTTAAAAATTAACATATAATAATAATAACAACAACAATAACAAATGTAATGAAAAGGAAAACAACGAGAGGGAGAGAGAGAGAAACAAAACCCAGGAAAAACAAGCAATGCACCCGCTCACCACCCGCTGACCGACGCCCAGCCCGTCCCCGAGCAGCAATCACCGTCCCCCGGCCAACTCCCCACAGTTTATATACTGAGCATGATGTCATACAGTATGGAATAGCCCTTTGGCCAGTTGGGGTCAGCTGTCCTGGCTGTGCCCCCTCCCAGCTTCTTGTGCACCTGGCAGAGCATGGGAAGCTGAAAAAGCCCTTGCCTAGTGTAAGCACGACTTAGCAACAACTAAAACATCAGTGTGTTATCAACATTATTCTCAGACTAAATCCAAAACACAGCACTGTACCAGCTACTAGGAAGAAAATTAACTCTATCCCAGCCAAAACCAGGACAAGTACTAAGAGCAGAGATGAAGACAGTAATCAACCCCCTCTTTGGGGTTTGTTGAGCAGTGGAGCCTGGCTGGCAATTGGACACAAGGCAATTATTGATGTGCAAACAGCACTTTGCACCCAGTTTTCATTTATATATTTAAATAGAGAACACAGATTCCACTAAATCTGTTATATGCATACCCTTCCCCTGCAACAAAAAATTACCCTTACAAAGTAAATTAATTTGATCACAATATGAAGGTTCAGCACCATGCTTGCCAAAAGCAAATACAATACACTTTCCCTGTCCCCAGTTTTAGTTGGTGCCTTTCTTTTTAAAGAAGCACAATGTTACAGTGTTTTGCTGTTTTTCATCACTTTTTTTTTTTTAATTTCTGAGGCTGGAATTATTCCTACAGCAATTTATACCTCCCCTCCCCCACATCAGTTGCCCTTCCTTGCCCTTAGCAGTAGCCTAGCAAAGGTGATAACATTTATGGGGAGATTCCCTAAAACTTGCTCTGCTGTTACATGCAGTCACACAGAGGGAAGGTTCAGAATCACTGGCTTGGGTGCAAAATGGTTTTGGGGCAAGGGGCCAATGGAAGACCTGTGAGTTGCTTAAGCTCTGCTTAAGCCCTCAGAAAGCACAGACTGGACCCCGAGTCTTTACAAAGACATAGGCTTCTTACTTTGCTTGGTTAGCAACGGGTTCTGGGCATAGTGGGTGCATCAGGATAACTGCATGCAGATATAGCAGATGCTAGATATTTTGTCAAGTAAGTTGCTAGAGTTGTGGTTATAAAGTATCTGATGCTGAAAATAGTAATAAGCTGAAAGGTAAACCAGAACAAAATGCAGTTCAAAGGCTGCTGGACACTGGTGCCGCATATACACAGACAGTGAACTGAAAGATTTTAGAGGCCATCATACGTTTGCAGTTGGTCTCCTCCAGAGAAACCATAGCATCTGTAGTTATCTAGATAAGTGTCTAAGAACAGAACATTGAAAATATTAAGATTTTCATCTAGCAAGAGTGGCTACAAAAGAAATATTAGGAAAGAAAACAATGGAATAAAGAAGATAGCTTCTAAGATTATAGCTGCTTTATATTCAACCAAATACATTTAAATTGCTAGGCTTGGAAAAGGTCATGGTCTTTATGAATCATTCATAATGCATTTCTTACTGGGTTACTTTACATATGACAACATGTATCTTCCTCCTTATAAGGACACGTACTTACATCTCAGGCACAGCCTGTGAATGGAAGGCTATCTAGTAACGTAATTGCTTATATCACTGCAGAGAGACGTAGCCTGCTCACACTAACAGCCAATAGTTCACTTGCAAAGCAGATAAGGAACTGAGAGCCGTTGAAACTAATACCCCCCAGTATTTCAAAGTTAGTGAATCTATAATATAAAGAAAACAATAAGCTTCACCCAGTCTGAAGCATGTATCTGGAAAAGATGGGCTTGGATTAATTTCCTTTGGTATATTCAAGTTTGTATATTCCACGAAATTCCTGTGTTGTGGCCTTAATTCCTCCAGAAACACTTTTGATGTCACAATGTAAAGTATATGAGATACATAATTTAAATTGCATTTTGTACTGCATCCATCACCTCTTCACTTTCACTGTTCACTTTTCACCATCGTATGATTACCGTGTGTAATTAGAATGCCTAGGAAGCGGACAGCTTGAATAGGATTTGTAAATGATGCTATGATGAGAGTCTGGGGATGAACTTTTCATCCACATTTTTAGATATATCTTTAATAATAATCAAAGACTATAGAAATATTAACCAACAAAGAATGACCACACAAAGAAAATGGAACCTATACAGCTGCACAAGATCTACTGTATCTGTATTGTATAATACTTTACTTTTTACAGCTAATGTAGTTTATAATCCACTCTATCATGAGATACCATAACCCAAAATTGTACTTCAGGTCCTGCTCTCCTACTTACAGCACTGTTACTTAATTAATTATTAACAAATAAAAAAACCCTACACTTTGTTCAGTTCAAGCATTTTCCGAATTACAGTAACATATTGATTCTTTCAATGTAATAAAACTAAATCAAATCCCAACAGCACATGAACACCTAAAATGGACTTAAGGCTTAGAGTTTTTCCCTTTCTTTATTTCTTGAGTTGTAAGTTCAGGGGGGGGAAAAAAATCACAGTAGAAAATTATTATAGTTTTGTAAAATTATTCAGTCCATTAAAAAAAATATAGATAACTAAACATACACGCGCAGACTCATACTTTTTTTCGGTTTAGGCAAATAATTTCCTACTAGGAAAAGGTCAGTCAGCCAGAACCCGATCTGTTCCTGACACATTCTGTGTCAAGGGCTCACTCCTGCAAGCGGAGACCGGAGAGTGAAGCCGCCTTCCGCACACGGGGATCTCGCCGCTCACACTTTAGGGAAGCCAGCACTAGAGGGCATTGCTGTAATGTTCTTAGCACGAAGTCTGACAGCTTCAGTGCATTTCTTCCCGCGAATGTTAATCGCCTCCAGTTTTAACAGCACTGCTCTGCTTCTTAGCTTGTTGCAATAGCGAAGTATCAGCCATAAAAACTTCATTGCATTCAAGCAGCCAAAGAGCTTTCTGGAAAACATGTCAATGCGCAGGATTTTCTGCCAGCCGTCCAGGCGCGTGGTCAAGCACAAATAATTCCCCTTTGGGCCGTGACCGGCCACTTCTGCCCAGCCAGCGCGGGTCTCCCCGCCTCGGCCGCCCCGCAGCAGCAACCCACGGCAGCGATGGCCACGGGGGCACACGCCCGGGCCGTTCTGGCTGTCACTGCATTGGCAGATGGGTGAAGAAGGAGAGTTTGGGGAGGTTTGGGGAGTGCCACTGCAAGCAGAGCGACAAGCATCGCCCAGGAGCAATAACCTCATCTTGGTCTCCCCACCCCAGAGGTGGTATCACACATGGACCGTGCTATCGCGGTGAGGCCCGAATACCATACTGCATCATCAGCCCATTGCCTTCTCCAGAAATACAGGCTGTTTGTCCTAGGAGCTGAGAGCAGTCCCTGAGCTGTCGCCATAATGTCTGAGCCTTGTGCAGTGTTCACGCAGCACATATGGAGCAGCTGTGCGTGAACTTGGGGTTCTCATCCTCATGCTTCAGAGGATGAGAAAATCTAACATGAGGAATGAATAGCAATGGGGGAAATATGATAAAAATGCAGAAGACTCCACCCCAAAAGAAAGAGAGAAAGAGAAAAAAAGGCAACGGGTTTTAAGTTCTTGTGGTGTGCACATAAAGCAAAAATAAAACCATGGTCCCAAGAAGCTTTTCATTTAATTAAGCATAGCAATGTTGCATGCAACAAGCAAGCACAGGCACACGTGCTGCATGTTAACAACCATACTATGGAAAACCTTTTTATTGTACGCAACTTTGCCATCATATACTGCAAACATTTATAACAATCCTTTTGCTTCTTACATGCAACATACAGGAAAAGAGAGGCAATCTGTAATTGAATCACCTAGTCATTCATTCACCAAGTACGATGGACATTATCTGTTGGAAACGTATAAGCGATTAGATTAAAGAAAGAACTGAGCTTGTTTAGGATAATCAGCATAGCAATATAGGTAATCAGAAGTCCACTGAGTGGAAAATGCAACATATTACTCTACTGAACGCTCCTGTACACAACCCAAGAAATGTGAGACCGCAATGGAAAAAAAGAAATGTCACATAACTAAGAAAAATGAGTTAAAATAATGATCCTAACTAATACCCAGTGCCTCCTGGGTCAAATCAATAAAATCAGCAATGCAGTCAGACAAGTTTTGTATTGCATAAAAATAAACAAATAAAGCATAAAGGTGCATCTTTTGCAAATGAAACACACACGGTAAAACTATACAGTACATTCACAGTGAATCTGAGATATCTGAGACACATCAGACCCATAGAACTGACCCCATATGTGTGTGCCCCCCACAGCTGACCCACGCATGAGCAGGGATCATGTCTGGAGGACAGTGCTGTTGTTAAATTAATGCATGTCAAAGCTCTAAGGGTATCCAAGGGACACTTTGAACAACATGGCAACTCAGCTGACAAGCAGGAACTTGTTAATCTGCGATAATTCAGGCTCATCGCATTATGTACTCACACCCTGTCCTTGGTTTACTAATTGATGAAACAACAGCAGCTGAATTTCATGGGAAAATTTGATTATCCCCAGCAGAAGCTTCACTGACGTGGCCCTGAGGGGTTCCCTGAGCAGACGCAAGGAATAGGATGTTGACATATTGGCAGCTATTTATCCAAGTGTCTGCAAAAGGAGCTAAAAAGTAAGGAGACAGAAAGAAAAAGCTAATAACCTGGACTGAAAGGACACAGACAAGGCCTTATATAGCACAGAAAGCTAGCTGGGAAATACCCTGCCAGTATTTGTACAGTGTTCAAAGAATTCAGGTTTTGGCTTTATTCCACAATGCCAAGCAATACAGTACCTCTACTCCAAGTGACTGTCCAGATACCTCGAATCAACAACATCCAAGATTCAGCATTTAGGCTTCCCACACCCTTTCCAAAGAAATCTGAGGTACCAAAGGATGGGTCCCACATAAGCCAGCACATTAAAGCAACCTACTGGAGGTTATGGAGATGGTTGAATTTTGCTACTTATTTTTTCTCCGGAATTCAGGACCTTTCCAGCAAACAGTGGGAAGGAACTTCTTTCTCCTTGGGGACTGAAGCACTAAGCCATGAGCCCTGAAGCTACATTAGGAAATACTTTTTTTCTTTCAAAAACTGCAGAAGTACGTCCTTTCTTTCAGAAAATTCCCAGAGAAATCCCACTTGGTAGAGGCTAGATGTGGGTTCCAGAAAATACTCCCATGAATTCTCCCTATAAATATGGCCACTTCAACTCTTAGGAGCAGGTGGAGCCTTACCAACAGAAACTCTTTATCTTTTAGGACTTTTTTGCATTGTACACCTATCTCCTGCCTACAGTTCTTTGAAGATTTAGCTCTTTACATACATCCTTTGTAGACAGGGCTACACTAAGGAAAGAGCTGCCTTATAAATCTGTAATTCCATCTACTGCGAGCACCTCAAAATACTCCAAACATACTGCAGTGCTAAACTCAGGGTGCACTAGTATTTAATCGCCATCAGCATCCCAGTGAGCTCAAAACCCTTCTCAGCCTTCTATGCCTCCTTTTCCCTGCGATAGCATTCCCCCAGCTCACTGTCTGGTGTGAAGATAGGCACCGTGGGGCCTGGATGATGCTCAGATATCACCTGAAACCCCCGCAAGAAAGTACAGAAAAGCTCAGAAACCCCTGCAAGAAAGTAAACTGAGTCATCTTCTCAGCCACATCACCCCAAAGGCAAATACAACAGCTGAAGACCTGGAGCCATTCGCTCTTGAGGTAAGGGCACCCTGAGGGACAGGGTCACCTCTTCATAAAAGGGGCGTCTCAGTTCCCTCCCCTCAACAAAATAGAGGGCTGCATCAGAGCAGGTTTCAGGGGGTGCTGTTACAGCCAAGCACTGTGGATGTGCAGCAACAGTAGTCTCAATCTACTCCTGAGAGCTGCACACAGCAGTGTAGACGCAGCCAAAACCAGTTGCGTTAGATGTATTGGCATTTAAATCTGAGCTAAGCTCTTTGGTTTGTTTTACAGTAGAAATAGGGCATTTTTACTTCAGCAAAATCAAATCAAATCAAAACAAGTTAATTCCTATTCAGAAACCAGTAAAATATTTTTTTCCGTAGCCTTTAGAAATGAAATGTTAGTTTGACTTGCCTGTCATCACTGAACACTGAATTACAGCTCATCTTCTTTCAGCCTAATGAACACTGTTTGTAGATACCAAGTCAGCTTGTATGATGTTGGAGAATTCATCCTTGCTTCCCACCAGCTTTAGTCTATCCAGCACGGTCTATATTCTTGCTTGATGTTTATTTCCCCACTGCTTTGCTCTATGGTGGTTCACAGAGAAAGGGCATCAGGTTACCTGAGCTACCAGGATGGTCTTACACGGGAAACAGGGTTCAGCATTACAGGATAAAGTGACAATTTGGCTTTCTCAGAATTTTACCTCAAACTTAGCCGCAGTGACAAAAAACAGGCTAACACATACCATAGGAGCTGATGCCTCACAGCAGAGTGCATCCACCCGAATGGCAGATAATAATGAAACCAGCATTAACCAACTGTGCTGCCCACAGACCCACGTCTACCAGCAGCAGGGGAGGAAGCCCACCAAGCAAACTCAGAAACAAGGGCCTTGAAATCAGAGGACAAGCCAGGAGTGGGGTGAGCGCAGCCCGTCCCTACGCTCGCAACACCGAGTGGAGCGACCCACGGACTTGAGGCCAGGGTGGGCTCAACCCTTCTGTCAGGGTGGCAGCCACCAGCCCCTCACCTGACTTCCCCCTCTAGGCCCTGTGCGACCACTCTTCTGGGCTGAAATGCTGGGGTTTAGGTCAAATCACTGCAGGAAATGTGCCTAAGTGCAGAGAAAGAGAGACTGACAGGCAGAAGGGGTGTCGGAGAGGAGGTCAGAGGTGTGACAGCTTGTTTAGCGCCCGGCTGCCCCAGGACTGCAGCATCTTATTTCTCCTCCAGCCTCAGAGCCAGCATTTCACACTCTCTCTGGGCTGCTTCTGTGCAAAGGAGTGAGAAAACCCAGCCCCAGGCTGCTGCAGTTTGAAACCAGAACCACCACATCGCTTCCCTGTGCCTCCTACAGCCTCCTACAGAAAGGGGGGTGCAGGACAAGAACAGCCTTTCCTGCTCCCCATGTCACAGCAGGAAGGTCTCCCACTCTGTGAAAAGTCTTTTCTTTCACCTCTGTCCCCTCCATCTCTGGACACATGCTTGGAGACAGCATGAGAAGCAACGTTAGCAAAACTAGTAATTCCTCATTAATATTTTTAAATGTTATTATTTATATTTATTATTTTTATATTATTATTTATTGTTTTAAATAATAAATTGGATTTATTTGGATAGGATAGCATTAACTGGGTTAGTTTATTTAAATTGGATTTATTTAGTAGCACTCCCCAACTCCTCACCTGACCCTCAGGACAGAAAGTAGTTGAGACCAATCACCTATTTCAGGTAGGAGGGAAAATTAAAGACAAGATTATGCCTTTTGTGAATGCTCCAGGATTCAGAACAGGACCAAAACCACAGCAGAACGTCATTTTTGCTTCAAAATAAAACCTCAGAATAAAATAAAGAAAGAACGGGTGTAATCATACGTGTTTATGAGAAGTTAATATTTTCAGATTTGGAGCAGAGGGAGGTCCCTGCCATATGTATCTAAATCTTGCAAAGGTCTAAAATGTAGGCCACATCTATTTAGGACACTGAGCATCCCTTTTGGCTAGTTCTACATGGCTTCACATCCAGCTCCTTGAAGAGCTGCCTGGTTCAACGCGCTAGCCACTTAACATCCGATTCTGAAACGCTCTTCTCTCACCCCAGGTGCTGTATAAAGTTTCTATGGGCTTCATCTCAGGACTGAGGACTCTGCTTCTGGGAGACGACCAAAAAACAGGCATGGGAGTGCACGTCTTTCACAGATGCGTCCCTGAGATCTCTCAAAGCGCTTCATTAGTAAAGGTTCCTTAAAGTGAGCGTGCTAATTTAAGTCATCTGAATAGCACGCAGTTCCTTTGTGTAACAAAGAATCTGCCCAACTTTACCTTGACTATTAACTTACTAATATTTGGGTCAAGAACTAGGAAAATTCAATAGGATTATAAAGAATGATTCTCATAGGCATATGCATGGCCAGTTCTTAATCCTGAACCTTCTTATTCCCCCAAACTGCCAAGACTAACTGAATTCCTCCAAACAGTTGTTATATCAAAGCTTTTGCATGAACCTATGAATCAAAGAACGCATTCAGTCCTGTGTATATTCTTTGCTTGATGCTAGACCCCCTGCTAATTCAGGAAAATATAGATGTAATTTTAGAGGGTCATTCGGTTAAAGTTTCCTTTGAAGACAAAGGATATGTAGTAACTCAGACAAACACAACCAATGCATCTAAGAACTGAACACTAAAACATGTATCAACTTGATGTTTTCATGTTACTTTAAGCTAATACATTACTTCGTTGCTCACTATTCTTTGAACTAACACAGCACTTCTTAGGAAATTTTAAAGTAGGAAATACAGGACATAAAAGGGAAAGCAAAGCATCTCATCCTCAGATGGGGTTTTACAACTATCAGATTTAATGTGAGATTATTGACATTTATAAGCTCATTTTTTACATGGCAGTCTGGGGTCTTGTTTTCAAACTAGATAGTGCATTTGGGCATTATTTTAGACTTCGGCCCAAGCAGAAGCATAACTACAAATCAAGGGTTATTTCTAGGTGGTTTTGGTAATATGTGTCAGAAAGGACAAGTATAAATAGGCAAGAGCAATGTTTAACTTTGTGAATTAAAGTTTTCTCCTTCCATTTGATAACCTGTGGTAACATAGGGGCTCGAAATATATGCCCTCACTGCTAATAGGGAAGGTAGAAGATATTTTTCAATTCTTTTTACAGGGCAGTTTGTCTGTTTATCCATGTGCATCTACCAAAGGCTAAAGAAGTATCGGGTAGCAAAGGTTATCCAAACTCGAGAGAAGGAGCATGCTGGAGTGAGAAACGAATTGGCCATAAACTGCTAATTGTTGAAAAAATCATCTTTTTCTTAGGAATACAGTGAAACTGAGTCATTACCTTCTCATTTGCTCAAGTAACCATCTTACACTTCAATTGATTTATTGATGAAGAATTTAGAAAAAGAGCTAGTAAGCATCTTGGAAACTTTAAGGCACATTTTTACTGCTCAAAATTGAGATCCCTTGAGCTTGCAACACTGCTGCAGATGAGTAAGCTGGATGGCCACCATTTTTTGTCTGAAAATGTTTCTCTATAACAAATTTATTTACTGTAGAACAGATTCCCATACAATGTAAAAATGAATAAGTACGATGTATTTCTACAATGTCAGTTCATTGCAATCTTGCGTTTCCATTAATAGAACTAGTCTTTTCATACACAATCTTTTCCATAGATAAGATGCTTGGAGACTATAAGAATTTACAAGCTTAGGCTTTCTTTGCTTATTTGAATTTCACAAATGATCAAGATAATTATGGCAACTATTTTCTTTCACTGTGGAAGATCCCTATGCATCAGTGAAGATGCTCATCCTTGTAGCTATAAATCTGTATCTATTGTCTCAGCACATGTGTCTCAGGTCTGGAACAAAATTTTTAAATGCCTGTTCTGTTTAGGGTTCAGTATTAACTTATCTGAGAGTAGTTTGTAAGGATTAGTTAGTGCTGTTTTAGGCATATGCAGAACATTTTATGGAAACTTTTAATTACATATTACTGATACAGTACATTTGCTAAGTAAGTCATATCTGGGACCGTTTATTCAGGAAAGCAAATGAATGTAAATCTTCTAAAAAAATAGAGAAAGGGAAAAAGAGAGACCTTTTCCTGTGTAGACTTCAGGCTGCAATGGGTATGGTCTCCACCCCAAAACCACCACAATTTTAACACACTCTATAGAAGAATACAAAGATGCTCCCCATTTGCAATGAAAGAGAAGTGAAGCTGACGAAGGTGTTTTTGAAATATAAACTGCTTTACACCATCTTATTTTTCTCTTCAGAGAAAAAAATGAGACCAACTTTTAAGAGTTTGAGAACTCTTAAAGCAACTGGGTTTTTAATAAGCACTTTAGAGTCTTTATCTTCTGGACCCTAAGGAGACCATGCCCTGGGTATGGTCTGGAAATGCTTCATTTAAGACAATGTTTTAGTAACACTGAAGTGTGTGAGTATACAAGTAGTCCTGTAACCTTGTATTTACGTTTGAAACTGTTCTGGATGCAATGGCAAGCTTTCATACAGTAATTTTTTGACACTGTAATTACAAAAGTAGTAAAATGTTTCACATATACATACAGCAAATTCATCTGTAGAATGAGTTTGGTATCTAGCAGCAGCGATGCGTCATCTCCGCTATTGAAGACTGATGAAATGTAAGGGGTAACACTGGCAGAGGCCTGAATCAGTGCAGGAAACCTAACGATGCTCTGAGAGGTTCCTCATAAATGAAAAACACTTTCAACTCCGTGGCATATGTATCAGCAGATTGCAAATTCATGTGTTGGAGGTGCTCCCAAAACAATCTCGCAAAGACAGCTGAACACCAATGAAAGGCCAACAGTGGCTGGTATTTGAATCTAGCCAGCCCACTAAAGTGTGGGTTTTTTCTGCCTTTCCTCTTTCTTCAAAGAGATTTGGGAAAGAAAGGACATGAATCTCTCTGAACTGAGAGAATAAAGAGCAATACTCTCAATTCCAGCCTAATGATTTCCACAAGCCACCAGGAGCCGCAAGGAACAAAGAAGAGAGAACAAAACACTGAGTAACTTTATCCTTTTACCAGCATTTTTGCAATGCGATGGCACCTCTGAGACTTTAATATCATTGCTGAAAGGGATTTTAAGCACTGCACTGCAGTGCCAATTTGCTTGGAAATTGCATTATAACCTCTATTTGCTAGACCAGTTAAAGCTTGTCCTCCTATACCTTAGCCTGTGACTTAAGTGATAACTGAAAGATGCCACTCACATCGGTTTCTTGTCAACTTTAAGAAACAGCCTAACAAAATTATAAAAACTTAAAAAATCCCAAACCAAAACAAACAAAAAAACCCCTGCATCAACCCTTCCTGGGCTGGAGGAAAGAAGCTGCAGTCCATGGTGAAATTGTAAAATCAATCCATTTATGAGTCAAAACAATTGGAAATGGACTCTTTCAGAACTGCAACAACTAGTTATCACTTTTCTTTGGATCAGATGGTTTCAATAATGAAATAACCAGTTCAACCAAACAGTCCAAGTCTGTGCTGTGATAGTGGACTCATCAGCGGTAAGTGCAGGCACAGTCTGAGGTAGATGGTGAACGCTGCCCAAACCGTAGCTTTAAGCTGATGAGTTGGACGATTGGAGAGTAATAAACACTTCCAGTTAATTGTCCCACAGACACCAAGTAGTGACCAAAAGCCTTTGATGTTAAATGGGTGTAACAGGCAAACTGCTGGGCCATCACCTTAGTGGTGCACTCTTGGGCTAACTGGTCAGCTAAGGAACAGAGACGTTTGGTACAAAATAAGGGCTTTGGCCTGAAAAACTGTTGTCTGAACTGAGTTCAGGCCCAGCTGTGCAAGGAATAAAAGTGAGACATGGAGTTTCCCAGGCTGGGCCCCAGGAGGAACAGGCAGTAGGGAGGCAGCGGCGGAGGTCTGGGGAGGGGGAAGGTGCCAGGGAAGGAGCGGGGCTGAGCAGGGCTAACCCAAACACCAACTCCTGGACTAGCTCCAAAGGGACCCATGGCCAGAGGGAAGAAGCAGACACGGTAGTGAGGGGAGAGGAGAAAGCAAAATCACTGAGAAATGCCTAAAAATGTTTGGAACTGCTACACTAAAAATATTTAACTTTCTTAAAATGAATTGGCTTTATCCCTTGAAAAAAGAAGTCACTGACTTGTCTGCATGGTGCAGCATAAGATAGCATACAAACAGTTAAACATGTAAATTGGCTGTGGCTTTAAAATACTTTCCTCTAATGTTTTGTCTCACTGGCTAAACACTGCCTACATAGTACCTTGAGAACAGTAAGATGAAGAAGCAGGAGCCTTCAAACAGACAACTTGAATAAAAACTGAATAACTTGAATAAGAGCTGGAACAGCACCTAGATTCTGGTCGCAATGTAGGTTAAAGGCTGAGCTTACATCCAGACATAGGACCAGGCATCAGACTTGACACCTGGAGGACTCATTCCAGGGGGACCATAAATGGGACAGAGATACTATTAATTCCATAACTGTGTCACCAATCTTAAGCAAGGACTCATGGCCAGAAACTTCATAGAACTATACAAACGTATCTCTTATTGCTGCTCCTCTGCCTGTATAACATATATATATATATGATTGCCTGTATCTTTAAAAAAATGGCCAACCCTTTTCTGGTCTGGTAATACAGTCCTTGAAATACTCTCCATAGGAATAATAATAATAATAATAATAATAATAATACCACCAAGCGTCCTCTATAGAAAAAGATGCTCTAAAACTATACATTGTTCACATAAAAGACAAAGGCTTAATATTTTAATCTTCACCCCCACTGGTTACTAAGAACAATTATGTAATAAAAACAAAGGATTCCCAGTTGTTTCTGAATACCTTCTGAGCAAAAATAAATCACTTAACTCCAGAGATATTTTTGACAGTGAGCTAAAGGTGTATTATGAGAGAGTAGGAGGCTCGGTGGGTGAATATAATCACTGCTTACCTATGAGGGGTGTATTAGAATCCATAAAGAGAAATATGTGGTTGCCCCATTTAATGGACATTGGCCAGACGAGCAGTCACACAATTCATCTTTGCTAGCAATTCTGGTGAGTGTGGTAGGGATTTTTAGAGCAGGGCCATACATCAGCATAAAACACAATTATTCAGTTGGATGGCAAAAGCTAATGCAGCACCTCTGCTTCTGGTAAATGCTATTGTTCACATTTTCATAAGCACAGAAGAACCAAAAGAGAGGAAACATTTTCATTTCTGGCATTCCACTTCAGATTTTTTATCTAAATCCTGTAGATGTAGCTAACTCTTACTGTCTTCTCAGTATTTTCTAATAACTTCAAAAGCATCTAAATGTAAACCTGCAATCAAGCACTGACAGTCTGAAAAATATGCTTTGCCCTATTGAGAGAATTCCTTTGAAATGCATATAGTGATTTCTTTTAAAATATTTTGTTAAATTATCATGCAATGTTAGTATATATAGTGCATTATATACCATGCTCTCCACCGAGTCTTGACAAAACAGCTTTAAAAGAGATAGGAACTTAGATAATGGGGTTTGGTTATGTAAGATGTTGTTAAATTCTGTTTGTGTGGGGGATGTCCTCTTCTATATGTTCATATTAGGACACTGTGTCAGGATTTGGCTTTGGCCAAACTGGGCAATACAAAGAAAATCAATCACAGTTGCAGCTCCACATTTAACTTGGGCAATTTTATTCAGGTTAGTGTCATTCATATGGTAAATCAAGCAACCGGTAGGTTGTTTTAATGTACTGAATTAGAGATGGTTTAAATATCTTTGTTAATTTTGAATTATTTCAGCTGACCCTTCTTTCACAGGGCAATGTAATCCATGACTAACACCCATATTACAATTTTCTTTTGCTAAAGTGTTCCTTACCTTCAGGACTCATCTTTGCTGAATCTTAGCATCTGATTTGCAAAGCCAGGGATGCTGTCCAAAAATATGTTCCAGTTTCCGTACAGTATGTACTCCCAACAAAGTGTTTCACTTATACATTTTTAGTTAGAGCTTAGTATTCCACATTAAGCCTAGTTGTCGGTTCCAGCATTCATAATTACATTGCTTAAGCATACAAACAAAGCTGAGTTCTGTTTGGTTTTCACTAATTCGACCAATATAATTAGCATTTCATAAGCCCTCTGATAAACAAAATATTGGGTCAAATCAGTTATTGGTAGAACTCCATTGAAAACAACAAAGTGACCCCAGAGAATAATTTAGCCTATTTAGTTTTCATTTAATTGTGAATACTTAACCTGTAATTATCTACTTATTAAAACACAGCTACATCCATTCTAGCTGATGGGTCTGGGCCACATCCAAAGGCCATCCTAAGCAGTGGAAGGCTGTCCACTGACCTCGGAGACCCTTAAGTTGGGTCCAAAATACGCTACACTTGAGACTTCAAATTCAGCAGAAAATGCATTATTCAGTAACTAGGTCACCAAGCTGAGGGTATCACCTTAAACAGAGACCTCCTTTGCCTGACCAAACAGCCCTATAGCAGGAGAGGCTCAACATCTGTCCCTCCCCGAGATCCACAGCCAAAGCAGTGGGGTAAAATAGGAAAGGCAGAGGAGGAAAGGTATAAGTGGGACTATAAATCATCGCTTTGAAATGGCAGCCCAGAATGAAAAGGCTGATGAATACCTGGCAATGTTTTATGCTGTCCCAATACCCTGCTTTACTGCTTCACCAGCAGAAGAAACCCTTACACAAGCACCTCCTGTCACAAGCAAATAGGCACATTTCAGAGCTTATAGGAAGAGTCCTGCGCCCTAAATTCAAAACCTCTAAAAAGAAGAAAGGAAGCACCCGAATCTCCATACCATAATGAAAATACAGTAGGTTTCTAGGTGGGAGCCAAATGCTGGATGCGACCTACAATGCCTTGTGTGATTTGGGACCATATTACCTGAGAAATTGCTTCTGTCCCTGTGAAATCTTACTGCAGCCAAGATCCGCAGGGATGCTCAATTGTGGTTTTATGGTATAAATGACAAGGCTTTTTTTGTGATGGGGGCTCAGTTTGGGATTCATTTACCCCCAGGGTTTCTCAAAGCTCAGGTTTGTTAACCTTCAAAGTGTGCTGTAAAACTCCTCTCTTCTCTCTTTTCTTGGGCTGCAGTACAAGGACAAGCTAAAAGCAGTGGAAAATGCTATATTCATGAGCTGTCCTCTAGCACTATTTAATGTGTGTTAATGTACAGAAAAGATAAGCAGAACACAGCTGTACTTGTTGCACTGCCTGTAATGATAGCTTATGTATGGAAAGAAGAGGGGCATGTAGAACAGGTGAAGAAAAAGTGCTGATTGTTGAGTTATTAAACCTGCCTAATCAGCACCGGCCACACAGTAAGCTTGGAACTGCAAATTCATCCCACTATTCTGCTCATAACAGTATTGCCTTCTCTCTCTTGCTGCTTCATTGCTATTGTCTTGTTTAATTTCTTTTGTTTGAAAAAATAAATCATCTATATTATTTCCCTTCTCTATTCTCCCCTATTTCATCTACTTCTGTTCCTTTTCTCTCTGTAGAACAATAACTTCCATTCTCTTTCAAGAAGTTGATGACTTGAGGCAGGGATTCTTGGATGAAATTTTAGGGGAGGAAGCTTCCGCTCTCTGCTGACTGATGGGCAGCAATCACTGGTAACCAGTTCTGGAAAACGCTGTATTTTGCTGTGTCAGCCTCCATTTTAGACTTCTTAATTTCAAGTTTCCATGAGCAACAGCAGGCATTCTTGAGAGGAGCATGGGTTGAGGATCATTGGTCCCTCACCAGCAACATTCAGGAGGCGAGTTCAGATATTCATGGTAGTGCTTTTAGTCTTAAATTCTGTGAATCAGTGAAGCTCTACTCACTACCCCACAGTGTCATCTTCTTTCTAGACCATGTCCCATAACTATAGCGCTATACCTGCCCCACTGCAGTGCCTCAAGCAGGTGTCCAGGCCATCCCGACACTTCTACAGGTGGTGGATGGCATGTGATACGCAGCAGAAACACCATCTGATATGGAGCATTTATAGATAGGAAAGGGTATTTCTACAAAAGGAAGAGAGGGGAAGCCAAATGATGATGGAAACATCATAAGCTCCCATGACACTACACTGAATATGTGAGGAACAGGGATTTCTTGATAGTGCTGCATCCTGCCCAAGAGAAATAGGAGTGTGAACTAGACCTGTCAAATTACTGGCAAAACTGCTTGAAAAGATAAAAAGGAACAGAGGACTCTGAGGTATCAGTCATGACGTCCAGGAGAGGAATTCTGATGTGAGAAAGACCTGGAGGGAGCTAAGAAAAAGGTGAACTCTGAAGTTGAGGAAGCTGAAGCAGCATTTAGAGTCTGTGGTCCCAAACCTGCAAACATGCCATTAACTTAAACCATGAGAGTTAACTCAATTCATTTAAGTGGGTAATTCCACAAATAGAAGTATTGGCTATATTGGGTGCTATCTTTCGCTGAGATACACTGAACAGGGAAGAAACAGTAACCCTTATAATTCTATTATGTATTAATTTCATCTATAGAATGTTTGCCATTTCCTTTGAAATGTTCTCTTCACAATTTTCTGCAGACTTCAAACTTTAGCAAGCACATAAATCATGGAGGTACTTTTTGCCTTGCCCTGGAAAAAATCCATTTTTATTTGGAGAAGATCACAGAACGCCGGCATTTCTTGTCCATGTGTCAGACAGCACTGCGCACTGTTGTCAGCTTGGTAACACTCTTCACCATTTTATTTCTACTCTGCATACATTGCTTTAGAATTAATATTGGTTAGGAACAATTTGATAACATAGATATTTTACTTGGAACAATACTCAGTTCCTGAAAACAATTCTCAAGTTAAAAGTGATACTTTAGTGAGAGTGGGGAAAACAGCTAATAGTCTTTTATCTTGAGCACTGACCAGTGATGTGGAAAAGACAAATTAAGTTAAGCCACTAAATCTATGCACAGTAAGAACTGAATATTAGTCTTCCACTTCCTAGACAAACACCTTAAGCATCCTGACAGTATGGTGGTGAGAGAGGAAGGGAAGGGGAGTGCTGTCTGATATAGCCAAAAATAAATTTAGTTTGCTTTAAACACTTGGAGTTGCAAGGATCTAGAACAGCTTTCCAAAACATGAAATAAGGACAAAAATAAAAATAACCAACCATAAATATAAATGGGACTTAAATCAGTCTTATTGAGATATATGATGATATTATCTCACTGATCCAAGTGACTCTTTTCAGTCCTAAATGCTGTATTCCTAACAGAGTAATTTTTAATGAAATTCTTGTTTATTGGGCAGGCCTATTCCAGCATCTCACTATAGCAGTCCAACAGCCACATCAGGGACGGCGGAGGGAAGGAAGAAAATAATTAACAATCATCAAATGCTTCTGCTGCATCTTTTATTTCTTTATCTGTTTATCTATTTACTTGTTGATTTGCTGCTCCTCTGGCCATGAGGAAGCTGCATGGCTCTGGGAAGCAGAGCACCATCCCTTCCAGCTTCACTTCTGCAGGTCCTCTGAATCCTGCACGCTTCCCAGGCTGTATGATGGAGCAGAGCTGCACAACCTTGTCTGGCGTGGTGTCGTCTTGTGGAGAAGACACTTGTTTTGTAACCTCAGACAACTTATGTGTGTGTGCTTTTCTTCTAGACAGTGTTACGCAGATTGTGAGAAACAAATGCAGTCAGGACCTTTAGACATGCACTACTGCAATACAAATAAATGAGCATAAGAGAAATACAGAAAAACTATGCTATGTAGGTACACTGCCTCTCAAAGTCACCCAGTCAGATGGTGACTGCTGAAGGCATTTCCCATCATTCCCAATTATTACCCGTCTTCTCCCCATGGCTGGTCTAACTAGAATAAATGCCTTCTCCTCCTGTTGGATAAATGTCATTCTTAGGCATGGGTGACAGAGGTGTGTGGTAGCTAAGAAGTGTGCTACTGATGCAAAGTTTATTAAAAATAAAAACTTTTTTTTTTTAATCCAAAAGGATCTAGAAAAGTAAATGAAAATAAAATATTTTAGGTTGTGAAGTCAGGCACTTGAGAGTTAGGGAACATGAAATGCTTTTATTTGGGCACTTCTGAATATGCATTACGATACAAACTTAAATTACACAGTGGCTGACTGATGACCAGAAGGACTCCCGTTTCATCCATTCAGTGCAAAAAATAATTGTCACCTTGTACATAAAGTCATGTTAATGATCAAGGAAGCTCCGGTGTTGCTAAG
Organism: Fregata magnificens; assembly: GCA_013389945.1. Lineage (NCBI taxonomy): Eukaryota > Metazoa > Chordata > Aves > Suliformes > Fregatidae > Fregata > Fregata magnificens. The sequence continues at coordinate 4,185 of WAAD01016915.1, read as the reverse complement.
GGTAATAGCAGCCACACTTCACTAAGTATAGACGCAAGAGGACATTAAATTACTTCAAAGAACAAGATAAATGAAACAACAGGAACACATCCAACATCTAGGCCACATACAGAATGGTTCAGAGGAGACTCACCAAGTCCTTAGTGCAAAGTGCAAGAGGGGGTTGAAACTGCAAGCAAAGAAATATTTCCATGTTTCTCAGGGGAAAAGAAAAAAGACATCACTTCAGTCTCTAAAATTTAACTGGGAAATCAAATCTGTGCTCCAATAAAACAACCTGAAAAGCTCAAAGCCGGGATAACCTTTTAATCTGTAAAGGGATAACAATATGTAATTACAGATTTAGACAGCCAAAGTCTGATAGCCAAAGGCTTACATGGGATACGTTAATTAAAGTAGTTTTGATAATTTACTTCCCTTGCTGATGAGCAGTTTTCAAAGCTATTGACTGGGAGGCTGATACTCTTTTATGTAAGTCATTCCTAAAGACTAGAATTAAATTCTGTAAGTCCCTATACATGGTTGATACTTTCAAAGAAACACGAGACACTACGACATAAACTCAATTTATGTAAAGTGCTTTAATTTCTTTAATGCAAATATAAAGCATTTTACTAACGCAGGATTTGGCAAAATGTCCACATCCTTAAGAGATTAACCGACGAATGGCTACACCAGCTCAGACCAACAGCCCATGTAACACTAGTGCCCTGCTTTCACCCACGGTTAGTAAGAGACACTTCAGAAAAGTGAAGAAACAGAATGACCCTTCTCTGGATACATACTCCTGGCTCTCAACAGTCAATGGTTTGAGATCCTCCTGACTAGAAGTTGCATCTGATCACTCTGTGAAATAGCTGATAAGAGCTCATTTTTCTATCTTATGTTCAGGAAAGTAATTCTTTTTTGATCAGCAAACACATAGAAATCAATAGAACAATTATACGAACGAAATTCCTGGTATGTTTAAAAGTCTAGGCCAGTACAGTGAGCCTTTCTGAATGTAGCCATGTCCACCACTCTTCTGACTCCTCACTCTCTTTTCAAGTCAACTTCTCACATGCCATCTTTTGAGTTTGAGCTGACAACAGCTGGTCATAAACAACTGAAATACAAGTCCTTCACAGTTGGGAGAGCTGTGTTTCCACTGCCAGGGACTCCAGGAGGATACACAGGCTCTTTGAAAAAGCATTGCTCACAGAGAAGTTCCCAGAAGCAGAGGTATGCCTCAGCCACGAGGACTGAGCAGCAAGGGCGTCGAAATAAGAGCAGGGGAATACAGATGGATGATTAAGAGTGTGACTACAGTATGATAAAGTAAAACAAGTAAAAATAGAAAACAGCAGAAAGAGGAACAGAGCCACAAGCCATACAACGAAAGGTTTTGTAGACAATGTAAGCTCTCATTTGATGAAGCTTAGCGTTGCATTAAGCTCTTTCAATAATCTGATCATATTTTGAACTGCTTCTCTATCTTTCATATCATGTAGGTTTCTTTTGTAAACTCTTGATTTTTACAATAGCTATTCACACTTCTAAAGTGATTTTTTTACCACAGTCATATCCATTCTGGATTTCAAAATCTGCATTTTATATTCTTATTATACTGACGTAAATTTAGAGAGAAAATCTGAACAGCAAGTGAAGAGGTTGCACTGCCAGGCTGCTTTTCATTCTCCATTTAGGACAGGAATGCCTTGATTCAAAAGCAACCATGTAAAGGCACACTAAAACATTCAATAGGACTGATCTAAAAATGTTTATTGAAGAGAGACAACAGTCCTTAACAGATTTTAAGAGATGAAATAACAAACCACATTCATATATGGACTAATAAGACTCCCACTGAAATTAATACCAGGATTGTGGCTTTGAACACAACTCCCCTTTGTATTTATGAGTAATACCTTCACAGCATTGTAATGATGATGGCATGAGAAACTACTGAACTGCTACAGATTGCACACAACAGACAACTCAGTTTATCCTCTGTTTAGTTATTTACTTACATCTTTTCTAAGCGAGGGCAAGGTGACTATAATATACCATCATCCCAATCTGTTTACCCTCTCAGCAAGCAAAAATTTCTTCACAAATACAAGACAAAAAAGTGATCCACCCCTATGAAAATCAAAGTGCCTGAATTGAGAAGATAGGTTAATCCAAAAAGATATTTGAATATGAAGTTTTTACAAGCCTTGACGAGTTTACAGACACTGAAGTTTTAGAATAAATTTCAGAGTGGTGCTAAATGTAACAGAAAGCTTCCTTTCTACACACTCAATTTGAAACATTAGTTAATTTCTTACAGTTATCTCTTAAATGCTAGTCATGTCATTTCTGAATATGCACGATGAGTTGCCATTTTCCCAAGATACACCATGGCCAAGCCCTTATGCTCATCAGCAAAAGTGGCAAGAAAAATCATTAAAAATTGCAATTTAACACATTTGTTCACAGACACAGCAGAGCTTATTAGACTGCACAGAGCATCACCCTCACACAGCTTCACAGCTTTTAGACGAGAGGAGATACTCCTTTACAGTTTGCTCTCCCACCCATCCATTTAGTTATGCCATTTACACTGCTCGTGATGGAGATGGTGAATATAAGGCTGCTGTGCCGTAGGTACAGGTAAAGCAAATACACACTTGTCCACTGCTCCGCTTAGATACACACAGCTTCTTAGCATGACTCACATTATTCTTTCTGTAACCCCCACCATTTATAATTTGCCTTTCCTGTGGAGTCCCTGACTAGCAGGCTGCTAACACTTCTGGCCTTTTTTCTTGCCTGGCATTTTCACTAGCTAGAGTAAGGGCTCTGGAGTTGGTACTAAATCCAGATTGGTACAAATGGACTTGCCCTTTCCAATTATCGTAGTTTACATTTGAACTTTTCTGAGTTTAAACACTAAAAATTTATGATTGATTTTAAAATATAAGCTATTAAATACATGCCTCGGGGCTACAGCACTTAAGCAGGTTTCAGGATATCTGAGTTCTGTGGCTTGACTGGCCACACTGACTTAGAATATTTATTCCTTAGGAAAAACATCACATGAATCACTTAATACTCTTTTGCAACTCCTATGGATATCCCACAATGCACCACTTGTGGTTTCATAGCAAATGTAGAGCTTAAATATTCATCCACTTTAATGTGAATTAGCAACATGCTGTTTCTTCTTCATATTTAAATCATTTAGCGTTTGAATACAGAATGGAATGTCAAAGAATTTCCTAGTAAATTGTGTGATCAGCATGTGAATAACATTATTTAAAAAAAAAACCTGTCAGAAATTCAGCATCAAACTATCTATTGATTTCAGTAACAGCGATACAGGTCCCATACATACAAATATACTAAAATCTTACATAGAGACTTTCTTAGTGTATTAAGTTGCTTCACAATTTTTTGGGGGTGGGGTATTTCTGTTTATTTGTTTGTTTGTTTGGAAGTGGGTGATTTTTGCTGTATTGCTGATTACTGAGACAACCCCTACCAGTAAAAGCAGGCAGAAAACTACCATCACTCATAGGATCTGATAGAGATCTGCTTTCTTCCAACATGAAGCAACCTCCAAGTCTTTTGAAAGTTGTCAAAATCCACTAAAATAATTCTTGGATTAATTTGTGAGGTACAATGTCAATATCTGGCTATTGCTGTAGAAGAAACATTTGATTATAGAGAATAACAAAAAATATACCATAAATCCTACTCACTTACTTTAAAAGACTAAGGTATCTTCCCAGTAGGAGAATCAGGTATGACTGTGAAAGAAATAGGGCAGAAGGAAACTACAGATAATTAGGACGAGAATGAGAGCTCAGGTCACGAAATGTGTGCAGTTCCAGTGTGGATGATCTACGCTTGCTCTGAAATTCTCAGTGTGGCAAACTACTGTCTAGAACATGAGTCGAGAGCTTATGGGTAAAAATTAAGGGGCAGGCAAATATGGGTGACACTGCTGTGGGCGTTTACTACAGGCCACCTGATCAGGAAGAGGAAGTTGATGAAGCCTTCTACAGACAGCTGGAAGTTGCCTCGCAATCGCAGGACCTGGTTCTCGTGGGGAACTTCAACCACCCTCATATTTGCCAGAAAAGCAACACGGCAAGGTACGCCCAATCCAGGAGGTTCCTGCAGGGCATCGAGGATAACTTCTTGACACAGGTGGTGGAG
>WAAD01016908.1:2154-32271 GCA_013389945.1 Fregata magnificens | reverse complement strand
GCTATGGGGGGGCTCCCCCAAGAAGAGAGAGAGAGGTGGTTCATACTCTTCTGTCCCTCACTGAGTATGACACAGATGGACCATATTTAACATATCAAGGACGCGGGGCATCTTCAGAAATCAGCATAAGATTGTAGACTTGTTTTGTTCTGTGTTTGCATCCTGAGTGGACTGCTATCTGTGTGTCTATTCTTTGGAAAAGGTACCAAAAGCAATAGCGTTGCTTTTNTGAGGAGAGAATTTAGACCCAAGAGGAACTGGGTCTGTTATATTGTTTTCACCACTTTTTAGAGACACCTTTTTCACATCAGACATTTGTAGCTGATCCCCTTCAGTGGAACTAAATATTGATGTGTCTCTCAGTTCAGATATATATCTTATTTCACTACGGCTTTAACAAGTCTGTAAGATATAATAAAGTTTTTAGGCACGCAGAGCTCACAAACAAACCCAAAGTAACCTACTCTCAGCTGTGGTCATCTCCACATCCACCTGAATAGATGACATGATCTCAGGGTCTGTCATATATAAGTAACATCTATATGGCATAGAATGACAGACCTAGAACAGGATTAGGTTAATGTTTTCCTTCTCTTCTGTCATAATTTCTACAAAACTGATACCTTCCTGAAGAAGGCCTCAATTCAGCACTCCTACAGGGAAAAGGAACCTGCCCATGTCACATACACCACTCAGATACAGTTCTCTCTGTGGAAAATACGGCATGTACTGAAAGACATGGGATACTGCACAACAGTTTGTCATTAAAAAGATGAAAAAATAAGCTCCTGTTGGAAATGGAGGAAGAATTTAGGGAGGCAAAATTCAGGAAGTTCATACCATGTAATTCCTTGCATTTAAAGAAACGGTAACTGTGGCACTGGGATTGCAATTCACCTTGGAAACAATAAATGAGAAGCGGTCAGGAATCACAAAGCCTACGACTGGGTGTGGAAATACCATGTCCCTTGACACACAGGGACAGTGTGCTATCTCCTTAGGAGGATAAAGTGGATAAACCCCATATTAATTTGGGGTTTTGTTCCTATCCCCAGAGCAAATCCTGTTGGAGTGGCAGAGCATTTCAAGGGACGGTGTCCTGTTTAAATGGATAATGCAATTTTCAGCAACATTTTAAATTTATGTATTTCTGTATATCAGCTAAATTTCCTAGCCTAGGTAAACACGTGAAGGGATCTTCACCCAACAGTATTGTTGTCGGGTAACCTGTTTTTTCTGATCCTTTAATAGACTCCAGAAGTTCTAAGAAACATTGAAGGAACTCAAACATCATCTTACTTCACTGCTAAAAAGGTCCCAAGAAATAACTATGACATGCAGAAAGGTTTCCATTTTTAAAGATATAAAATATGTTCAAGTTCTTGTAAGAAACAGAGCATTACACTTGGGTTTTCATTTAAATATGATTTCTGAAAACCAGTAAAAAATTAGAAATGTTGATGCACAGAAAAATGACAAGTGAGAAAAAAATTATATAAAAATATCCAAGGGATAGCACAGGGAACTAAATGGGGGAAAATTACTTTTGCTTTGGAGCATTATGAAGGCAAGGCAATTTTATTAACACGGTTGGATAAAATATAAAGGGTTTTCATAATCTCAGAGACTTCAAAAGATACTTTTTTGGAGACAATATTAATATCAAAGCCAGTTGTCACTATTATTAAAATGTTCTTTGCTCTTCATTAGTCACAAATGATCCCCTCGACTCACAAAAAGGTACTCGGTAAATTAAAAGCTTTTATGTAACACTCCAACAAAAGTTGAATGACTCCAGAGTTAAAAGGCAACTCTTGTGTCTGCCAATATTCAAAGTGGTACCCAATTTCTTCCTTTTTTAAAGTAGCAATTTCCTTAGGGTATTTATTCATTTATAGGTCTATTAAGAGACTGATTAGGAATGGACGATTAATGAAATGCTTTGTCGTTCTGAGTTCTCACAAGCAATCATTAAAGGCCTGATTTTGCATTGTGGGCAGCCTGCTGGTGCCATGTAAAATCACTCTGGAGGATAAACAGGTCCATCCATCTACAGGGCTGAGTGAAGCCCGGATTTATGTCTGCGTGAGGGCAGAACAGTAATTCCTTGTGCTGGGTACTTTTTCTAACGCGGTACGTCTAAGCACTTCAAAAGAGTTTGTTTGCCGATCGTGTTAGCCAGAACACAGCTCATCCCTCCAGTGGGCTGCATTGTGTGACTCTTAATCGCTGCTTAATTGCAGTCTCACATCGCTGAACTCAATGGGAACTCCTCACCGACTTGCACGGTAAAAGACTGGAGGATAGGATTATGAGATTTTCTTCATGTACACTGAGAAATACCACACGTGATGTGCTGAAGTTATTGTGATTTGCCCACCACTGGGTGCATGCGGTAGCTTGCTTGAAATAATGGCCACGGTACTTAGAGATTTCTTTCTACTGAGCCAAACGTCTTTCTCAGGCTGAGATTTGGGGACTGAGGATTCACTGTTGTTTTTCATTGTAGTAATTTGTATTTCTGTTTTCAGATAGTGCTGTTGGTGGCACCTTTTTTCTATTGTATCTTTGCCTTGCGGTAAGGTTGGTGCCAGAACAGCGGATGCAGCACCGAGAACCAGATTTCCAGGATTTTATGCCTGCCCTGATACTGATTTGCCTTATGCCTTCAGTTAAATCACTTTTCCCCTTCGTGCCTCAATTTTTCTATTTATAAAATGGGAAGAGAAATGGTGGGCTAAGGCTGAATTAATACCTTTAGTCTGCAATAGAAAGGTAATAGAGTAGTACAAAGTATTAATTATTATATTATCTCCCTCTCTTTTTAATGGATTTATATTTAATTCAGTTACAGAGACACGCTTTGTTCGCATAATAACATTTTCTACTGCCTTTGAGGCTCGTAGGAGCAAGCTTGTGGGAAGGAAACTGGTAAGTGTTTGAATTTAGAAATGCTGCTGGTTTCAGTGTATTTAAAATGCTGTTGAAGTCAGGACGATTTAAATGTGTGAGATTTCAAATGTCTCATTGACACACATCGCAAATTCCTTCATTGCCTGAGGGAACTGCAGCAAAAGGAAAAGTTGGAGTCTTTTAGTTTCACAGTTAAGGCAGCTTTTTTTAAAGTGAGTTAATGATGGAGCGTTTGCCTGTGTGGTTGTAACAGAGCAATCTGTCACTGTGAGAAGACTCCTGGGGTGACTACCAAGACACGTTAACTAGCAATGGTACCTCCATTTTACATGACCTGTTGCTCTCCCTGGTGTTGCAATACACTCTGGCCAGATTCCTGAATGACTAATGCGAACAGATCCACGTTTCAAATAGAGACACGGGCCAAACTCAACTGGTAAAAATTAAAGGTAAGAGAACTATGCTGATGAATGCAAGTTGAGGGCCTGTCCAATATTCTTTTTCTATTCTTGTCCTAAACATTCAGATAATGTTGCTGTGAATAGAGGTGCATCTGTTGTGTTTTGTCATGGAGTTGGCTCCCTCTCACATTCCCTTTATTGCACACCCCACAGCACGCTGTGCTCAGGACATATTGTAAGTACACACTCATTGATCTTTACTCCATATGATGACAGATATAAATTTGCTGCCACTGCACCTTATGCTAATGTTCAAATGAAAATGAATAGTACACATTGCAGCACACCAGGTTGTGCTTTACCTTCTTGTATCCCCATATGCATTTATTTGGGAATATGATGGTGACACCAGCCTTCTGGGCCCATCTCTGTATCTCAGCTTCAGAACAACATGAGATTTTCATGTATACGAGCTCCCCTACATTAGGAGTTGTTTTCCTGGCAAAGGAACCAACACTTCTGGGCTGGAAAAAACTACAGAGTGGTCTGAGAAAATTCTCACCCTGGACATAGGAGAATCAGGACCACAGTGTATGCCTTAACTAGACACAGATACTAGCCTATTCGTTTCAAGGTTGCACTCTGTGTTTAAATGAGACCGTAACAGTCTTTTAGTTATGCTGGATCGAACATGATTGACATGGACTCTGCCATTCATGTCTTCCATGATGATGGAATATTAAAGTGGATGCTTTGGACACTTGGAACAGAAAAAAGCTAAAATAAAACAAGAAAATGGGTCTCCTACCTTTCCACCTTCATTCAGTATGTGATGCAATTGTAAATGGCATATGGCTGGAGGACGCACGTCTCAAATATATGCAGTGATATTCCACATGAAATTCTCTATTACAATCAACAACCAAATCCCCCATTTGATTCACCAAAGCCAGAATTTCAGCTGCTGTCTATGTACAAATAAAAAAGCCAAAATTAGAAGCGAAAGAAATGCAATATATCTCATATACTGCTCTAGCTCCCAGAATATAACCAGCTGCTGGTTGTGAATGGCATTTGAAATGAGAGACCCTAACCCAGATCTCAGACAAGGAATACAGACCGTGCTTTGTGGCAATGCCAAAACGCAGTCATGTCCAGATTATTCTGTCCTAGGTGACTTGGAGACAAGAATAAACAACCCAATACTCTACCAGGGTAACAAAGTCACTACACTTATTAAATGCTTCCAGTCTGACAAGAATTTTTTCCATCACAGGCTGTAGCTGGGACTCAGTATCTTGGCTTTCTTTGTTCACTGTTAGTTCCAGCAACGTGTGCATTCAAGGCCAGTCACTTCCAGGTTCTAGATGACATGATGGTGTACTCCTGTCCCTGTAAACTGAAACTCAGGCTCAGGAGATTCCTTGTGGGGTCATCTCTACTTTGTTTCTGTCATGATCCTGTTCAAGGATAGGAATGTGATTTTCTTTTCATGTTACACTGCTCTATACCCAAAGAAATAATTTGTTCCATGCACAGCAATTAACTATCTCATTTTATCTGGAATTTTGTCCCATACCCTCTACAGATACCAACCTCAACAAACTCATTTTCTTTCCATCCCTCTCTTAAGAGGCACTTCTAAACTCATTTGCCCATCTCATCGCACTTCCCTCTCCAGTTCATCCCTGTGAAATGATGGTGTTTCCCCAACCTGCCCTCAAATACCATCCTTCTCCATGTGGTCTATCACAGATTCTCCATCCACTTTGTGTCCCCTACTGAAGTTTCTTTCTGGCTCAATAAGAGACAGCACATGCCATGGCTCATCTGGTATGTTAGGCACGCTGACCAATTGATTTGCCAGCCAGCTGCAACCAAACAGCAGGGATGACTGCTGTTTTCCCTGTCTTTCCCTCAAGGAAATCATTAAAAATGGTACTCTTCTACCAGTATTTGTGGAAAATACCAACTTCCAGAAGACTCACAGGAACTGAGGCGCCTATCCAGTCTCAGATTTGACTGAAGTTGACTCATAGGTGTGACTGACAGACAGATCAAGCTATTTTTATTTTTAGTTAGTTTTCTAAGAAAAAAACCCAAGCTGCAGTGTGGTTTAGTCAATGAGACTCTGAAAAGAAGTTCAAGCGTCTTTATCATTTTACCTCAGTTTTTTACACCACTCTTAATCTGATATATCAAGTTATACTCTATGTCTTCTGATATGGGGCTGATACAGGGCATTTGTTTGTGCAAGACTGAGTTAACGGGCCCTGAACTCTGCTGGGACTTCCAGATATCACAGTAGTAAAACTAAGTAAAAGTAACCTTATGAAAAGTTTCTCTAAGCTGTAACACATGCCCACACCTGAAGAGAATAAATATACTAAGGTACATTATGAAATTACCCAGAGTATGTTGGAAAGAACAGCAACATTAGGGGGAAACATACATTGTCTCACTCTTCAGTTTTCCCAGTGCAAGTTCTCCTACCTCTCTGGACTAGCCCACTACCTGGGCTTTAGGCATTCCTTAACTAGTGAAATCATCCCTCCTTTCTCAAAACCAGAGGCGATAATGCCTGTTCACACACCGCTTGGTTCAGGCTATCTTGCGTTGTAATGAACATATCACAGCAATAACCCAGAGCTCCCCATATTTCCAAAAAGCATATGTTAAACAATGTAAGCAAAGAGAACCATAACAGGCTTCACTTGTCCTAACAGTCCATCTGTTTCCTACTCCCCACTGAGCACATCTCTTTTCCTGGTTCCCTTTCAGGTGCACTCTTACCTTATGTAACGTGCTTTTTATTGAAGATTCATGCTGTGACCCTGTCAGAATTGCTACAGCAGGGGTGACCTCGGTAATGACTGTCCACAGCCTGCCAAGCTAAGTTGGTCAGTGTTAGCTGATTAAACTTTTAACAACATCCCCTGTGCGATAAAGGGCAAAATGACAACTTTGCCCATCGTCAAGGTGTCTGTATAATAAACTAATTAGTAAACCACACAGTCTGTGGAGCTTTTAATGAGTGCTATCGTCTGGCCTCTGTAATAAAAACCCAGTCTGCCCCCTTTTGGGATTCAATTAAGGCACAGACTGTCATATGCTTGGCCTGGCTGATCAATGAATCCATTCCGACCTTTGTCGGAGCTGTTTGCAAGGTCAGTAGCAGTAGCGAGGGAAGCCAGCCTGGTGGTGGGGAGACATACCCAACAGCACCCGACAGGCACCAATGTCAGCTGCTAATGTCCTCCTGGTCCTTTGACATCAGCAGAAGTTTCTCTCACACAAAGGTTAGCTGAAAGAGAACGTGGCAATATGTATATCTATATACGCATAAATAAAAAATCGTATATACAGGAACTGCTATTTCTGAACAGAAAGGTTCCCCTGTTATTTAAAATGCTCACTAATTCTTTCACATCTGCATATACCTAGGCAGCTGTGGTTTTTTCATGCACCACAATATGCTATCAAATGTTTGCTCTCTAAACTGTATTTACTCCAGATATAACAAACAAACAAACACAAAAGAGTAGCTCTAGATTATACAAAACACTCCCCTTTTCAGGTCCTTGCATACAAATAATACTTATCACTATACAATTTCAGAAGGGGTTTATAACCATTGAAATAATCTTTATGACACACCAGTGCAACATTTTAAGTTTACGGACAGGAAAACTGAGGCAATGACCAAATCAGATGCCCAGGTAGGGCAGTGAAGGCATCTTTAAAAGTAAGGGCTTTAGTCCTTTCACCTCTGACTTCCATCCTCAGGAGGATAAACAGGAACTGTGGGACTAGCAGAGGGAAGACAAGACCTGTAGTGTCATTATCATTGGTCCTGACCAGTGGAAATACCTGAGCTCCAGTCAAGCCTATTGATAGGCAAATAGACTCTGTCCACAGCCACACTGCCACCACAGTAGAGCTGATGATGCAAGGAGCATTGGTTTTTATTACTGCTATAGTAACAGTATAGAACCAGACTTCCCTCCAGACCTTTCAAACATAACTGCCTTCAGCAAATGAGAAAGCACTGCATTAGATTATATGGCAGGGCCATCAGAGATTGCATCCTATTGTGAAATGTGTATGCAACCATATGAGCAAAACTGGATGGAGTTTGTATCTTCACCCTTCCCAGGTGAGAATCCTAACCTCTAAACAGAGTGGTTTTTCTCTTCTGTCCTCTTCTTCTTTCATTTGAATTGAATAATCTTTCCTCTGCCACCTTCTCATAGTATTTTATAATCTGGGGACTAAGGAGGTGTCTGAAAGGTGATTTTTAACCGCCGCGATGCAAAGAAAGGAAAAAAAAAATCTGGTCTCAACTGTCCTGTTGATTCAGAAATTGAGCAATCTCCGTAGGCATAACCCACATGAATTTATAGCAAGAGACCAAGGTCTGTTGGTCTTACAATACCAAAGAACAGAAACACAGGGCGATTACAGTGTTGCAAAGGTGATGCCTAGTATTTGCATTCCTGATATTTGTGTTACGTTAGAGGTGGGAAACAAAGGAAATGCAGAACTATACCTTTTCTTATTTAGGCAAAATAACACTTATCTGCTATCCCTTGACTATCCAGTTACAGCAAGCAGAGAATTTACTTCATTATCAAACAAAAGGCCTATTAAATATAAAAAAACATATATATTTTTATTCTTCATTATCACTACCCCAGTGCCTCCATCCTATGCCTCTCTGAGTCTCTTCCTATTTCCATCTGGCACTTCTGCATGTAACCAATCTTGCATTGTTTACGGTGATTCCTACCTGTATCTCGGTTGCCGCTATGCTCCTCTTACCAGAGTTGTTACTTACAAGTCTCAAAGACTGGTGGTATTTAAGACACAATTTTCTGTATACCAATTCCTTTCAGTAGCAATAAGCAGTTGTCCTACTGAGAGTGTTTACTGTTTCCTATCCTAGCCCCAAATCACATAATTCAAAGTTATGGGTTCTGGTATGGCTTGGATACCTCTATTCAGCTCCGTTTGTGATGAATAAGTTACGTTATGAATGTAGTTCTATCTAAACCCGTACAGAGGACAGATGTATCCAGAGTAAAAAAATTATTTCAGACCATGAATTATATATTTTAGTAACAGTTTTGTGTCACCAGCAAAGTCCCTAGTCCCAGCTCTCCACTAGGGAAGCATACTTTGCTAGAGCTCAGGAGTACCCTGCAGTATTCCTTCAGTTATTGCCTCAAAACCACAAAGGAAAAGGTGCTCACAGCCCAGGCTGGTTCATGAAGCAGAGGACAGGCCAAGTGCTAACTAGAGGAACATAATTTTGCATTCCTCAGGCAAGCTAAAATGGTTATTTTTGCTGGAGCAAGCCTTGCTCTTCTACACCAGTCTATTACACACCAGCAGGAGGTTTTTGTATCTGGTAGGTGTCACTCTGCTTTCCTCCTTCCAAATGCAGCTATAGTAATTAATTTCAGAATTTAGCCTGTTAAGATGATTGAGAGTGTAAGGAGTCACTGGAAGGGGACATTTATAAAAGAAAACTAAAGAAAGGAGAAAAGCAAAGACCAACTTACTAAAAATAAATCTGAGAATTTTTTTCTTAATTTTGGAATTCAAGCAGGAAAAAAAGAACACTTTTAATTAAATGTTGTGATTTTCACCTAAATTTTTTTTGCCTAGTTGAGTCATTCAACATTAAAAACAGGAAATTGCTCATTTTATAATATATTAAGATATTTTTTATTAAAACTAACAGACTCAAATCTGAATTTAGATTTCAAATACCTCAGACTGAAGGCAGACCAACCTGTATATGTCTCCATGAATTTTTCATGGAAGACGTGCATTTTGGTACTGTCTTCTGCTGTTTCTGAGCATGGTTATAGGGCATTGGAATCTGTTCCTCTCTGTTCTATAATTCTTTCAAGCAAAAATCTGTGACAAAGGAACATAGTTTGATAGTTCTAATTATGTTGCTCTGTGCTGTTGAACTAACCCTCAGATCTATAAGACAGTTTATACTATAAGTTATGCCTATATAGCCTTATCAACCTCAAGACTCTCTATGCATATTTATAGGTGTAGTACTATATTATATGCTTATAGACAAAAACTTTTACAATTTTGCAAAGAAATAAACAGTGAAAAAGGTATGCATAGATGTAAAATTATTTTAAGATTTAAAAAATTTTGCTGTTAAAGCATGGCTTAAAACATTCTGAATGTTATTCTCCCTCTCATTCTGCCTCAAGAACTTGAAACTGTGTTTAATTTGAGAGAAAATAAACAATAAAATATAAAATATTTTTATAGCGTTTCATTGTATCATTTCTGAGTTTCACAGCTCTCCCTTTACATCAGCTACTCATTTACAGTCCTAAACTTAGAAATAACAAACATAGTATATTTAGAATCATAGAATTGTTTAGGTTGGAAAAGACCTTTAAGATCATCATGTCCAACCATTAACCTAGCACTGCCAAGTCCACCACTAAACCATGTCCCTAAGCACCACATCTACATGTCTTTTAAACACCTCCAGGGATGTTGACTCAACCACTTCCCTGGGCAGCCTGTTCCAATGCTTGACAAACCTTTCGGTGAAGAAATTTTTCCTGATTTTCAATCTAAACCTCCCCTGGTGCTATGTGAGGCCATTTCCTCTCGTCCTGTCACTTGTTACTTGGGAGAAGAGCCTGACACCCACCTCGCTACAACCTCCTTTCAGGTAGTTGTAGAGCATGATAAGGTCTCCCCTGAGCTTCCTTTTCTCCGGGCTAAACAACCCCAGTTCCCTCAGCCGCTCCTCATCAGACTTGTGCTCTAGACAGTTCACCAGCTTCTTTGCCCTTCTTTGGTTGCACTCCAGCACCTCAATGTCTTTCTTGTAGTGAGGGGGCCAAAACTGAACACAGTACTCAAGGTGCAACCTCACCAGTGCTGAGTAGCTCTGCTGGCCACTATTTCTGATACAAGCCAAGATGCCATTGGCCTTCTTGGCCACCTGGGCACACTGCTGGCTCATGTTCAGCCGGCTGTTGACCAATACCCCCAGGTTCTTTTCTGCCAGGCAGCTTTCCAGCCACTCTTCCCCAAGCCTGTAGCGTTGCATGGGGTTGCTGTGACCCAAGTGCAGGACCCGACACTTGGCCTTGGTTGGCCTCGGTCCATCGATCCAGCCTGTCCAGATCCTTCTGTAGAGCCTTCCTACCCACAAGCAGATCAACACTCCCACCCAGCTTGGTGTCATCTGCAAATTTACTGAGGGTGCACTCAATCCCCTCATCCAGATCATTGACAAAGATATTAAACAGAACTGGCCCCAACACTGAGCCCTGGGGAACACCACTTGTCACTGGCTGCCAACTGGATTTAACTCCATTCATGACAACTCTTTGGGCCTGGCCATCCAGCCAGTTTTTTACCCAGCGAAGAGTACACCTGTCCAAGCCATAAGCAGCCAGTTTCTCCAGGAGAATGCTGTGGGAAACAATGTCAAAGTCTTTACTAAGTCTAGGTAGGCAACATCCACAGCCTTTCCCTTATCCACTAAGCAGGTCACCTTGTTATAGAAGGAGATCAGGTTAGTCAAGCAGGACCTGCGTTTCATAAACCCGTGCTGACTGGACCTGATCACCTGGTTGTCCTGTACATGTGGCGTGAGGGCACTCAAGATGATCTGCTCCATAACCTTCCCCGGCACCGAGGTCAGACTGATGGGCCTGTAGGTCCCCGGATCCTCTGTCTGGCCCTTCTTGTAGATGGGCATCACATTTGCTAACTTCCAGTCAACCGGGACCTCCCCGGTTAGATGCTATCAAGTTAATTCTTACCAAATGCACAAAGTTGTTATGAAAATTTACTGGCCTAGAACTCATATTTAATCTTGTAGTTTTACTAAGGAGATGACTGGGATAAATATAATGTTAGTTCTTGTCTGTGATGAAATTTACTTTTCCTTGGGTTTGCTGATGGCTGGAACAGCACTCAGAAATGGAATAATATGCAAGAAGGTTTCATGGAGCTATACCACTTGTGGCTCATCTATAATGCCTAATAGTCACCCACAGACTTTGACCAGTTTGACTTTTGGGCTGATGGAATTACTGTGAATACTCATCTGCACCACGACTGCACCAACTGCTAGAGGTGGGAAGAACGTGCTGAGAGTACTGCAGATTTCCACTGTACTCGATCATTACTCACTGTGGATCTTTCCTCTCCAGTCCCATGAAATCTGGCTCTTCTTCACAGTCGTGAGGATTAAGTGGCAGATGACTGAATAATATAAAATCTTCTAGCTACCCTTTTCATTCACGTTGCAGAATAATGGAAAATATTTTAGGAAAACTCTCTGATAAACCATACTAAAGATCAATACCGTAAAAATAGATATCCCATAAGCAAAATATTTATTTGTCACACTTTGCAGGGGTACTTTGCATCAGCCCTTACACAGCTGTGGCTGTGCAAGATGTGGTTTATTCACAAGGGTCCTCTAGCCATAGAATACATCTGGGACAGGCAAAGCAGGTCCAGTAACATTTCATCACTAGCATGGGAGATGTGATGTAGGAAGGAAGCATGGCAAGAGCATCCTGACTCGAGAGAATACAAAATATCTTAGCTAAATATAGATTAGATGAAGTCTTGAAGCTGCTCCAACTTTTGAGAAGGGCTGGAGAGCCCTGGCTGGTGCCGAGACGGCTCAGAGACTGCCTGCTGCTGGTGGTTTGCCATGCAGGTCCAGAGGATAAGCATAATCTGACTCTGTGTTGTTCAAGTGACTGGAAGCTCATTTGGTGATGCACAATGTACATTTCTTCCTTTTTCCATGCTCTTTTCTTGAACAGATATTCAGTTTAAAGAGCTAACATTTGATCACAGTGTCTTTGGGTAGAAACTGAGCCAGAGGTTCCTGTGAATGAATGAATATTCATAATAACTAGACTATTACTGATTTCAACCCAGTTTGTTAATTTGGGGTCGGAGTGGCACTTTAGTTCAGAAGTAGCCATGAGAATTGCTCATAAATTTTACCTGGCATAAGATTCTGTGAGTGAATGGGTAAATTGTGTGTGAGTGTGTAAACACGAAGCTCTTGCTGTCTTTATTTTACTTTAAATGAATTTTGTATAGTATTTGGTAAGAAAGACTCATTGGGAAGCTGCAGCTAGGTAAAAGGCAAAAAAACAGAGGCAGAAAAGTATAAAAGGATTGGAACTTTAACATACTGTCCTCATTCTAGTATTTCAAAACAGCTCTGAAAGAAGGCTGCTCACATGGATTTACTGATAAAATCAGAAAGTTAAACTTTTTCTCAAGTCAGCTATTGCTTCTTTACAAGAAAGCCTCAGATTTTGCTACTTGGGCTTCAGTATGAAGGAAATGCTTATAAGAGATTAATTTCTTAATCAAGGGTTTATATACAATTCTGATTTAGCATTCTTGAAATTTCACCAACCACAGTTAAATTATATTCATCAGTCTGCTTTTTAGTTCCTTTGAAATAACTCTAAGAACAAGAGGCTGTGAATTTGTAAATCTTCAAGAATAAAAAAGACTGCTGAAAAAGATTTGAGCTATGATTTTCAGTGGTTTATCAACTGGTGTAGTAGCAGTTGCCTTTCTATTGAAAAGGGAAACGCCCTATAAAAATTGACCGTTTAAACTTCACACAACCTCAACAGGCCATATCACTATCATCCTTTTAAAATGGAGCTGCTAAGACCAGAATTTTCATAGATTTGTCAACATTTTTTCTACTCCCATGCTATGACATCGGAGGCCTGATTTTCAGAAGTAAAGAACATCAACACAAATCTGTAGTTCAAGAAGCTGCTCAGTGCCCATTGAAAAATCATGACCTACAGATGCTTTTCGAATGTGACCTTAGTCACTTGCCCAAAGCCAGCTAGTGAGATGTAATTACTGCTGAAATAAGAGTTAGTGACATTGGGGGTTTTTTCAATGCTATTATGTATCTGTATTGTGCTAAAATTGAAAAACAATATAAAGAGCAGGTCATCTCCCAAAGACATTTCTTACTATTGTTCTGGTTTTCCCTTACATTTTTCCTCCTGCAGTTAGAGCATGATGCCACACAGTTGTGGTGCATGGCGTGAGATCCATAGCCAGCAGGAAGATGTCTGGCCAGAAATCCAGGCTTTGCAGGGGGACTTTTGTCCCTTTTGGCCCTTTGCAGGGTCCGAGCTGATTCAACAGGGCACTGGGATCTAACACAGCATTTTAGTACACACTTAACTTAAAGGGACCATAAGAATGTGTTTAAAATCAAATGCCTTGGACTTAAATGTGTTTTTAAGTGCTTACTCCAGAATTCAGGCCCTGGTATGTAAATTTTGTTAATGTATCATCTACAAACAACATGAATATACGTATGCTTGAGTAAGGGAAGAAAGGCATCGCAGAATATCCACATCATAGAAAATAAATGTGTTTCTAAGAGAAAATTGCACAGAATTTTTGGCATGAGCAGAAAGGAAAGAACATTTTCTTCAGCAAGCCTCAGCAATCCCACTTGTATCACAGGGCAGTACTTAGGTGCAGATCCAAGCTGCACCCCAGGAAAGCATGCAGAATATGCTGCATTCAATGAAGCACATGACTGAATGTTCTCCTGAATCGGGGCCTCAAGGAGGAAATTTCCTTTCTCTGCCTCTGAAATGACCAGGAGATTATTCTTTTAAGATTCTCTCCCATCTAGTGTTTAACCACTCTCACTTTCTTCTGAGCTTGCTCACAAAGCCTTTATCTTATTTGTCAATGTTTGATATTAAAATAAAAAAAGGTATTAATCTCTGCAGTGACCTTTCTGCTTTATTTCTCCTGGAAAGGGATGCTGCATCTTTTGTAAGTAACTTCAAGGCAAGATATTATGCGGCATTCAAACATATGGCTTTTATCCAGTTAATCATTGTGCATTACCTACTTTCATCAATGTTCAGAAACTTAATTCCAGGATTACTCATCCCCCCAAAAACCCAAATAAGAAAATCAGAAGAATAGACCCAAACAATAGAACTTTTATACCAGGATAATTAGAAAAGGAACCTATTACCCAGGATTATAATTACTGACTAACATATTAAATGACCTTTAACATTTACCTTAAGCCCTAGATTTCTAGAAAACCAGCAAGGTTATGAATGCCATATTAGTAATCTTTAATCTTTATTACTGCTGTGGACAGAATTTTAATGATTTTTAAATAGGCAGCGGTCACTAACATATCCCTATTAAAATAAAAAAAATCTCATAAAAAATTAAATGGATTAAGACTTCAAATGTACCATCATCAAAAGTATTATCTAATTATGGAGTTCAGTGAACAGGCCAAGTGAAATGGTTGGTAATATTAGTTACTTACCACATGGGAATGCCCGGGATTTATGCACAAATAGATTCTGCTTCTGTTGCAACATAGTAATTAAGAATTTGTCAGGGAAATTTGACCCTCTAGGGTAGATATTACTTTGTAAAATAAGAATGGCAGAGCACTAGTCTCCTTGCTGCACATAATTTAACTTGATTATTTATACATCAAAGGGAGTCTGCAGTGACTGCAGTATAATATTTAAGTAGAAGGATATTAGAGAAAGAAGCATCTAGTGAAATCTTTTTCCCAAATCTCCGTGAGAAAATAGAGGAAATTTTCATAAAGCATTTCATTTTGCATATAAATTGGTGCCTAGATTGTGCCTGTGAATTTACTGCTGTCAAATTTAATTTTTCTTTAATTCTTCAGGCCCAGATGTGAAAAGCTCTGTGTGCAGGCTGCAATTTTCAATGCTTACAGGTAGCACCCGGATCGATAATGTGTCTTTATGAGAAATTACCGTTAATGTTATTGAGTATGCATTTTGCTTTATAGGATAATAAGGTAATATGAAATGCCAATTCATTCATTAGGAGAAAGCTAAGTGCTTAAATGAAATGGGTGACAGGTCTGAAAAAAGATGTAGTTGGGGCAGGAAGTCAAGAATGGATTTTTAATGACCTAATACCAAAAGGTTTTTAACACTTATTTGCATTTGCTTCCTATAAACAATATTAACTTTAAAATAAAAGTGCTTGAATATTTAAATTGCAGTAAGTGATTCCACTTGAAAAGGCTATCTGGAAATGCTAGGTTTTTGGGAAACTCTCAGCCTAGCCTTTTTGAAGACCACAAAATGAAATAATCTGGTATAAAAATTAAAACAAAACTCATTTAAATTGACAGGCATAAAGTGAGCGTATTGTGGACATGGCTAAAGCCAGAGGTTAGTATGTGAAAAATGAAAAAAAAAAAAATCTTTAGCTCTCAGCTCGGTAAGGTAAAAATAGTAGGTATTGAAAATAAGACCCAAAAGGTTTGTCCAGCGAAAAAATTCCAAACCAAACCCAGATCCCATTATTATTGTTCAAAGAAAGACTGTAACCTCCCTAGAGTACAATAATGTAAAAGAAAAAAAAAAAAGGTGGTGTTGTGTGAAAGTTTCTTTATAAAGTAGGAAATCAGTTGTTTCCTACATACATTCAGTGTCTGAAACCATGGCCACATGAAGGAAAGTTCATGGACTGTTTTGTGAAACCTCACTCGGTTCTTTTTTCCCCCCAGCTGAGTCCTAACTCATTTTTCTGAGTTTTACAGTTTCACTGTGTTGTTTCCCCTCTTTTTCTCTACATTGGATCCCCCAAGTGCAACCCCCGGAGCACAAACTGTGCCAGCTGGCCCTGCTAGCCTGATCCAGCACAGGCTGGAGCTGCGGGGAGGTTGCTCTTCCTCCATGGGGACAGGACCAGAGCCTTCAGGAGGTGACTGCTGGTGACCCGTGTGCCTGGAAGCATGGTTGGCTTTGCTTGGAGCAGCCCTCTCTGTTAGAGACATTGTCCCATTCCCTGCTCCTGCCTCCCAAGAAAAGCCTCTGCCACCCAAGCAAAGCCTCCTACAAACTTCTGACTTAAATATGCCAAGTTTTACCTCACCAATGTCATTTATCAGAATGTAACACAAGGCAGGAGAAGGGAGGAATTCCTAAGCCTACACAGTGAACAGCACCATCCAGGTACTCCAGTTTTCCTCACTCCCACTGCAAAGTGTTATCCCAATTAAGGCTAAGTATATGTATAATTTAATGCTAAAGGTTCCAAAGCTGCTCTTCCTTCTAGAGAGATATGGGTACCTAGTTCCCGTTAAAAATGATGGCATTCTCTTCAATTAGATATCCAAATCCTGCAGAATTTCTCAACAATGATTTTCCTAAAGTTTTCATTTGGTCTTTTATAAATTCAACATTTTTGCTCTTCAACAATAAATAAGATACTTTATTTACTATCAGCACCTTAAGACAGCAGTTTGAAAGCAGAGGGCTTATTCTTTTTCTTTTCTTTTAAACAGCTTACACTATAAAAACAAAGGACAGATATCAGAAAAACCTTTAAAGCTTTATTTTTATTTCTACTTTAACTTGTAATTGCTGCTTTGCCTAAACTTTTTTCCTTTTTTTTAAATTTTTTTTTAACTTTTATGTAGGACTCTCTTTTTTTTTTTTTTTCCTTGACCTTCAACATCTTAAACTACAAAGGGAGGACTTTCTCTAACGTTGTTTGAATATACTGTATTTTTCTTTTAAGGAGCCTTCCACTGATTTTTATCCTTCAGGGATCAATGGTTCCTTGAGTTCCATAATCTGACAAGCTATAGTAAAAGCAAAAGGCCGCCACTTCTAGAGCCATAAGTGTTAATGTGAGATGGCAACGGATGTGTTTTCACACTGGACTCACAACAGCCTAAGGAGAGCTTTAAAGTATCTTAGCCTAAGTCTCTCTCTTTGGGAGGAATGAGATCTAGGAGGAACTTTAGTATTATTGTTAATCTGTATTACAAAAGCACCTAACAGCCTCTACTGACTTCAGGGCCCCATTAAAAGCATGGGTAGATAAAGCTGGTTCAAATGTGTGTTCACTTCAGCATAACCTATGCATTCCTTTGCTTTCTGGTAGCCTGACTGTCTTCCATAAAACTCTTGTTAACTTTGGAAAGGGGGGAAAAGAAAGAAAATGGAAATGCTGATTCACTATTAAATTAAGCACTGCTCATTTAGCTGCTACAGTTACTTGGAAGAAACAAAATTCATTGCTGTAACGTTAACGTAGTCAGTTGATTTCCAAGGGACTTTTTGATCAAATTTATCCCCCTCCCTCACGTATCACCCCATACTTCTTGGAATGACTCCTTCCCCAATGTCTCCCTGTGGTCCTTTGCACAGGGTACCAATACTCCCTTCTACTCCATCACATACTCTATGGAGAGTTAACTTCCTCAACTTCCTCATTACCGCTCACTTTGTCTCACTGACATCCAAACACTTTGACATGATGCTGACCATTCCAAGAGACTGAGAAACGAGCCAGGAGGTCTACCTGGAAGAGCATCCCCCATAGGGACCTTGCAAAGGGAGGATGGATCGGCCAGCTGAGGTGTGGAGGATGAGGAATCTGCCCTCCAACACTGGTTGTCCTACAAAGGAGGCTCAGAGACCTGATGAGTCTCTGGGTGTGCTCACTGAGGGATAGCAGCCATCAGCAGCAGTAATTCACTTTAAGTTCTCAGGTGTGCAAGTGACGGAAGTGGAGCTGGGCCCCTGCTCATGTCTTGCTCTGACACTATTGTACTGCCTCTAGAGCGTGCTAAGTTCTAAAATCAAAGGGACATCAGAGGGACGTTGATAATTTAACAGCCCTTTGATATACATCGGTGCTCATGCTGGGATGGTACAACTGAGGTAATGCTGTCACCATTTCAGATTTGTTAGAGTTGATGCTGTAGTAGAAAAAGTACTGACTAGGGTTTAATGTAAAGCAGTTGAATGGGATTCAGAGGGAAGATAATGGCATATATTTGCAATAAGTCATATATTTATGCGCATTTTCTCTAGAAAATAACAACATATTGCAACCAGATTGTGACAGGTTTAATTTACATATATGCTTCTAGCTCCTGTCTTTAGTACTTGAACTATATGGGCACTCCAGGCACTTCAGTTCCTACTTCTAGCATCAAGGTATATGAAAGCCATTGGCTGGGAGTGGGTAACAAGTAACCTTGGCAAAAATGAAAATGTCTGTGACCAGCAGACCCTCTATATTTGCTTACCTTAAGAAAAAATTACACTACCTTCCCATCTACCTCCTGTAGGTATACAGGCACTGCTCTTGACTTCTTTGACCTTTCTTACTATGTTATCACTGTTTCAAGAGCATCATCCTCTGTTGCAGCCAGGGCTTTGACATTCCAGCTCACTTCAAGTCTGCTGTTGGGTTCTCATGATTTCTCCTTCCCACTGTTATTTTGAATCAAAACATTTTGGAGCTGTGGTTCATATGACACATCCAAACAGTATTGCTCTGAAAAATACAGTTATCTTATAGCAATCAAGTAGTCCCACTGAAATAAAGGAAGCTAAAAGACTGAGTCAAAGCCAATTAAACTCCTGGATATTTACTCCAAAGACTTTTGGATCAGGCTTTTGACATACTTCATCTTCTATACATTGTCTAAGGCTCTAACAAAGATATTTACAACCAGTTACTAACAGTAACAATTGTAGAGGTTACTGATAATCTATAGACTGCAGTGGGACAATCACTGTGATAAGACATTCTTCTCTTCTCATTGCAGGTGTCTGGGAAGTATTGTTACGTTGCTACTGTTAAAGTGGTTGTGTAAGTGATTTCTCTTAATAATCTAGTAAGTGCTTTGGGATCTTTCTGAATAAATGGATTTCTAGAGCACACACATTCCTCTTATTATTACTTATCTGCCTGAGTACTGTCACCCAGAAATAGGGATTCTCTCTGTTTATTTGGTTTTGAAATAATATATAATCAGTTCAGCTATAGATTTCAATCATGTCATGGGAAACAAAGCAGTACCTGTTATAACTTATTAGTCCAATGTGTTCAGACAAATGGATCCAACAGTAGCTTACCACAGACAACAAATTTCTCTAGTCCTTTAAGAATGTAGGGACATGTGGGTTTTTTAATGTTGTTGTTGTTGTTTTTATAAATAAGTAGCTAGTCCCATATACAAAATGTCAGGATAGTTCCTCTCATTTGTACAGGCAGTTACTCAGTCTCTTTATATATTCACCTGTTTGGACATTGGATGCAGTTTCACACATCCCTTCCCTAAAATGAGGCCCACATTAAACACATTTTCCCTAAACTATTATTATCTCCTATGTGTAGTTAACTGAAAATAGAGCAGCTAGTTTGACTATAATTATTCATAATTTGTTGAGCACTGATAGCATCCATCATTCTTGTGTCAGGAGAAAACTTGATTCCTACACCAAAAAGCTTATCAACAAAATCAAGGAAATTTATAATTGATACTAAAAATATGAGCACAACATAAACCCCAGTTATATCTGTGGTGAATTTTGACTGATATTTGGCTTAATTTCCTAATTTAGGCCAAACAAGTCCCATATGCTAGAGAAATTCAAATTTAGATCCTGACTCTGCAAATCTAGTTTATAATGGCATTTAAAATATGTGAAGCTTAGGAGTTTCAGAGAGGGGGACAGAAGTCTTTCAAGATAACTACATGTTCAGTGCATGCTGAAAATCCTGATAGCAGAGGTTATTTTTTCCTTGTTTTAAAAACAAGAGGTAAGGATGATGCAAATATACAGTCTTACTCTTTTCTACACTTGTGTGTCTATATCTATACAAGTACTTAATGTTTTATATTCATGTTGCAAGCCACATAGTGATTTTTTTGTGTAGATTTGCATAGTTCTGGCCATAGAGAAGTCTTCGTCAATGACTTGGACTTGCAAGCACTGCCCCAATGCAGATAAACATATATAGAGAGTAGAAAGTTGCAAGTGTAAAGGGCAACATGGAAAGAAGTTCAGTGAAAAAAAAGACGCTTCAAGTTCAGCCTAAGTTTTCAGTAGAGTCCAAGATTTCTCTTGTCTTTTCTGGTTTGGTACTTCAGTGGATTCAGGAATGCTAAAGCGTTCAAAAAGTATGTTTAATGCCTGTGTATGACAAGGAATATGATACATCATGAAGCATTAGAAGTACCTGAATGATGCACCAGTATTTAAGTATGGGTGTTCCTTCGAACTTGGGAAGACTATTCATGTTGATCTTGACTCTATTTCTTTGTGCCGTTTTTTTGCAAGCAGACACATAAATAATGTTTATTGGCCTGGTTGACCGGTAAACTGCTATTCTTATTGGTTTAAATTGTCCTTTAGCTGAGGACCAGTTGCCCTGCAGTTGACGCAGCACAACTTGCAGTTCATGTGAGCCCTCTGTGTACTATTCAGTAGAGCTTACACAGTGTCACTCACCTTGATCTGGATCCCTGGTCTTGACAGCACTTTCTGCATGGGTGAACGCTCACATCCACATCATCTGGTATTCCTATGGAAAAGAGCGGTTGTTATTTTACAGCTTTGTTTTCCTGGTTGAAAATGTATTTATCCAGGTAGAACCAATCCCATCCAAAATAAGGAACCAATCATGAACCAATGAACCAATGCTAAATGAGGGAAAACCAGCAATAATAATGAACAAGAAGGTAGAAAAGGGACAGTGGGAAGAAATCCTTGCTTAGCCGTGGTACAAATATGTTTTTGCTGGCTGGCCCTGCTTCCTTATTGAGATGGGATCTGGCATGTATTTGTATAGCAGCAAGGAGCAGTGGCGACACACTGACCCACAGCTGTGGGTTTCTCACACCCATTTTTTGTGTGTGCATATTTCCTAGGTTACTGCTTTCCTAATAACTAATGGATGGCAAAATGAATCTCTTTGCACGAGACCATATAGACAAAGATTAGCAGCATCTAACCTACCACAGGAGAAAAGAGAAAAGATTATGTTCAATTACAGAGTTAATCTAAAAAGCCTGGAAAGTCTCCTTCACTTCAGGGAGGAAACAGAAAGTTCTCATCAAAATCACAGCCTCTGAAGAAGAAGGAAATCTCTTTTACAAAAGCATAACTAACTTTTTGTTGTCTAAATACTTAGACCTTTTACTCTTGCATTTGATGTAAAAAGCCGAGATTTCCTCCTTTCAAACAAGCACCTCATGGAACGAGGCAATGGAAATTAACAAACAGGGAGGAAATAGGTGAAGGGAAGACAATACTTCCACTAAGGCAAAAAGACTGTCTTCTCCTGGCACATCTATTTCTGCAAAAGGCTTCTCATCTGCCTGAACATCAGTTATTAGTATCAGTAAACAGTAGTTGTTGCCTTACCAACTTGTGAACCAACAAGTCTGTAAGGCACCCAAGTCCTCCTCGAACCTCCATCTTAACAAAACCTTAGTTAGATTATTAACAATGTTTAGGGATTCTGAACCAATCTTCATTCATTCTTACAGAATTTAAATTCAATATACAATTTAGTGGAAAACAAGTTCGCAAAACATTGCACAGTTTTCAGTTCATGTTTCAATTAAAAGAATGAAGGACCTAAAGGTAGAGGGTGAAAAATACATAATGTAGTCAGTCTCTCTTTTGCACAACTAAAGTGTGAGAATTTGAGACAGCTGTTAGTAGCCACCAACACTTTTGTGAGCAGGCCTTGTGGGGTCTAACTCTTGAACAACCAAGAAAGTACAGGGTTTGGCTTTGGTGTCATTTGCTCAGTTACATGGGCTAGAAGGAATAGTTTCTTGATGCTGAGAGGTTTCCTATGCATTGCTCTGGAGTATCTACTTTTGAAACTGGACAGGGCTCAGAAACATCAACAAAATATGAAATAGATTTTTTTCCTCCTCCTTAATTCTACACCACCACCCCTCAACGCATCATTCAGGTTTTAGGTGAAGGGTTGAGTCATGTCCCCTCCATCAACATTTTTGTAGATTTGTTTTCATGCTTCTGCAAACTGTATCTCTTTCCATTGTACAAGAAATCAATCACAGTGTTGGGAGAGTTGAAAATATGTCTCTCCTCAAAACAAAGCACTGTGTGGCTGGAATGTAATTATACTGAGAAAGTTGTTCTGGGTGGACAAAGCTAACCAGTTCACTTCAGAGAGTGACCAAATGCTAAATTGATCTGAGATGTCTAGACACGGTTAAAATTTCTTCTTGGGATATTCTGTTTTAAGACCTTATTACTGTAACTTCTCAGTGGCTATATGTCACGATCATGAGTTACTCCATTTCAATGTGTATTTATTTTCTGTTAATGTTATAACTTAGGAAATTCAAAAGGATGGAAAGGGTACTTGGTTCTATCCCTAAATGTCAACCATGTAAGTGCTTTGACTTTTATTTTCTATTTGCTTTGGTCAGTGTAAATTTCTATGGGTTTTGCTGGTTGGGGGAAGGGGATTTGGAGATGTGCAGTTCTTGGTTATTAATATTTGACTTTGTTAGTGCTATCTGTTTACCGTATGGCTTCTGGAAAAAGATAGGAAATATTAGCTGGTGAGTTCTTAAAATGCATGATATGTGGGCGCACTCCTTGTGCCTGCACATTCTTTGCACTGCTGCTTCATTTAGCCTGTGAACTGCCATTCAGGGGTTTTGATATTGTTTTGTGATCCTGCTTTGCTTTTACTTCATTATTTCACTGTTTTTACTTTTAATACATTTGGATGGTCAAACTTGTTGGAGTGAATTCCACATGCTTTATACAGGCTGCTTTTTTGCCATATTTGTGCAATAGAAAATATGAGGTCTGTTTTTAGCCTCTGTTTACATTCACAAGGCTGGATCCTGCACATAAATGAGTTTTTATACAGATGTCTGGGATTTTATACGAATCCCATTCTCCTTTTGCTCAGAACGAGTTACAAGACAGCTGTCTCCTAAAGCAGAAAGGGCTGTTGTTAAGAAAGCAATAATAGGCCAGGCTTAAGATCCTTAGCAGGGCTCCTTTATTTTGGGACTTCTTTTACCAAAGGCTGAGAGGGACCCAAAGAAAATATCAAATATCCACTAATATCAAGGGCCTGGTACTCATACTTGGCAGGGTATGAAATTTGTTTCTATAGGAAATCACCTTATTTTACAGAAAATTGAAGCTGTATGAAGGCTTTTTTTCTTTTCTTTTCCCCAAACTGTACATGAAAACTTTTGGGGGTTGGAGGTGATGGCATATTGTACTGTGAAAAATTAGTTTATGCTCAAATGCGTTTTGCAGTCACAAAATGATTCCTCACCTCTTCTTGCATGAAAAACCAAGGGTCAGAGGGAGCTTTTTTTGCCGAGACCATTTATGCTTGCCAAAGCTAGATCTAGGTCCCAACTGACGGAGCAAGACTGTCACTGCCTGGGCGCTGTCCTGAGGCATGTTTTCTTGTTTACTCTATCTCTATTTTTCCCCTCTAAAAAGTGACTAAGAGAGAAGAGGAAGTCGATGTCAGTTAGATTCACTGAAATTCCCTGAAATGCTGCTGTGACTTTTATTATTTCATTGCCTCTAAGGAGGTTACGCAGCGTGCAGCGCAGTGTGCAGTTGTGCTGGCAAGCCACTGGGTGTCAGCAGGAATGTAAAAGCAAGGCAGCGACGCTGGCTTTCCCCTCTCCATAAAATGCATCGGTTCACACTATGCTTATAACAACGCTGAAAAGCAAATACTGGGCAGAACTTTTTCACCCTGGAACACGAATGGGCAAGTGGCCCCTACATAATTCAGCTCAGCCTAAAGAATAGAACTCTCTTAGTCCTTCTTCTTCATCATCCACTACCTTTGAGAGCTGATTTTCAGCCAGTTTTTAAAACCAGACTATGAGCTCAACCCAATGCCTCAGCCAGCTAGCAGGATCACTCAAAATCAGAGCAAAATCATCACTGAAATGCACGCTGGGGCATAGCACAAAGTCTTTTTAGGACATCTGCATCCCAGAGAGTAATGCAGACTTCGATTATCCTTACCATTAAACTGTACCAAAGTTTTGCACAGCTTTCACTAGATTATTTTATGCGCATGTCAATAGCACCCACAGATCATGCTCTGCTTTATGTGAAGCCCGCTCTGTTCAGATAGCTGTTATACCAACACAGAATAATCCTTTGTTAATGTGGACCTCAGCCCCCCTAAACCTCAAGGACTCACCTTTCTTTGGGATCCCGCAAAAACAGCAAAATAATTTAGGTCTATACATATCTTTTTAAGGTTTGCCTGTTTGCTGTTATTGGTACAATGGTCTGGCTGGTTGTGAGAAACAAACTGAGGCAGGCAACACAGTCCAAATATCAAATTCAAAATAGACTCAGCTGGTTTTGAAACATGAGCATTAATAACATCTTGTAGACATATTATTCTAGGTCCCAGTGTATGTCTTCTCTAAATCAGTAATGGAAACAGTAGGATGAAACAAGGAAGAAGCAGCCACTGACACTTCTGGTTCTTCTGAAGGAGGAGATGTATAAACCAGGAAAAATTTGGATGACATGTTTTCCCCTAGAGACTTCTAGACCCACTACTGCAAGGTAACACCTGAGGATCAAAACCCTGTGAATTATAAAACATCTTGAACCTTTGTGGTGTTCAGTGAGAACAGAGAGCACTCAGCTTCTTGCACAATTGGGCGTTTACCCCCATACATATTCTCCACATATTTTTCTGTAAATAACACAGGAACGCGGTCACAGTGGACTCAGTCAACGGCTGCTGAGAAAATGCTCTTCCCCTTGAGAGGCATGGCTTTCAAAATACTGGCAACAAAGTATTAGCTCATGTCTCATTCTGCGGGGTGGCCTGATTTAAATAACTATACTTTATTCATAATGAACAGGAATGCACCAATTTACTCTCTCTTTTCCCTCTCCTCCCCTTTCATTGCCCTTTTAAGGTGCAGAAGGTCATTTTAATTCGACTCAGAATTACTTCCCTAAAAATGTTGGTAATTCTGACAAAAGCATCACACTTTACTGTAAAGGCACCCAGTGAGCAACACTATGAAGGTTACAGGAGAGCACCAGCTATAGCTCTGTTGTTTTCATTTGCATACAAATTGTCAGCCAGAAGCAAACATTTTCTAACGCTCTGAGTTATATAAAACCAGCTTTTTGGAATGAATTTTAGTTTTATTTTTATCCACAATAATTTCTAAAGAAATAACAATTTTTTTTTTTAAAGCCAGAGATCTGAACTCACTCAACGTAATTTCTCCAAATGACAGATATTTTGAAACTGTTTTGTAAGTTCTTTGTAATATAGTAGTATTTGAGGACTAGCAATCAGAGATTAAGACCTTATTATGCCAGGTACTCTACAAATGAAGACAGTCTTTGGGCCAGAATTGCAAAAATAGATTTATGACAAGAAAAAACCCAGACATACGGGAAGACAGCAGGTGGGAAAGTGAGGAAAAAGTATAAGAAGTGGGGTTTTTTGCATAACAGACAGTTTATCACCTGTGCTGAAACTGTCAGATGATAATGTACCATAACAGAGATTTTAGAGGTACTGGAGGAGACTAAGGTTTTGCTTGGGAGTTTAATAGATATGTCTGTGAAGCTTCCTCTGTTCTTTCTGCCTGCACAGGAGAAACTATGAGTTGAATTACTTCTGCCCCTACCCATGAGCTTCACTCGTCTATTTCTAACAATGAGAAGCAAACATTAATAGCAATTGATATGAAATAACAGCTAGCATAGAAGAACCTGGGTTACAACTTACCTGCTTTATCCCTCTCCAGTATGCCATTACATTTATGAGAGCTTCACTTCTCACAAAGGCTATTCTGTGTTCCCCATGAGATAACATGAAATGGGTGTGTCTGGCTCCTAAGCCACCTAATGCTCATTGTGGGATGGACTGAACTCACCTGGGGCTGCTAACACTCGTTGTGGTGATGGACTCTGAACTCACTTGGGGCTGCCGACACTTTTGTTCAGCAGATCAGTAATACTTTTCTTCTATGTAAGGCAGCAGGCTATGGCTCCTGCCAAGCTGGAAACCAAGAGCTTGTGCCTGGGGATGGAGGCAGTAGACATAAGGGTCTTGTGGCAGGAGGCTGGTTATAAGGTTATATGTTGACTATGTATTGTGCAAGGTAATGATACTTTGTTACTGCTATTTTTCCCCAATAAAAGTTAGTTACTCCTAAAGAAACTAAACAAAACTGTGATATTATACAAATGAGTTTTAAAATATTTATCAGCGTTAAGTCTGTGACAAATGAAGGTGAGAAAAGTTTAATGTTGTATTGTCTATTTGTGGTGGTAATTCCAATAAAAATATCAGTGAAATACTAATTTAAGTGCTTTTTAAAAGCTTGCAGCATTTTGACATTGTACATTTTATTTTCTTTGCTCTTGGACTGTGAAAGATTAGGCACACCTGCACTAAACAGATAAAAGTTTGCTCAGAGAGATTTTATTGTGGTTCTTTTTTCTATTTGTTTTTTCTTCCTTCCAGAATAAAGACTAGGGATAAGATTCTCAGCTGGCATGAACTGGGAGAGCTCTCTGGTTAGGGAACAGCGCTGTGCTGGTCTACAGACATTCAAAATAAGGCCTCGAAATCTGATATCTGCTGAAAACCTGGGTTTATTGGATTTTTCTCAGCAATGTATGCATATACACACACTATCTCATATTCCCATACTTTGAGGTTACCATGTAATTTCAACTTAACTATTGCTGCTATCCAGTTCACTTAATTAATTAATTTCTTTTATGATATTTGTAAAGTTTGTTCCCCTTGTCCCTAGTGCTCCCAAAGACTTTCCTTTTGGTGTGGTATATTGACTTAAATTCTGTGTCTATCCAAACAGGTCAGGATGATTTGATTTAAAGACCAAATGTCTTGTATGTTTGATGGCTTACTGAGCTTAACAGTTGCAAATCACTCTGTGCAAAATGTGTGTGCGTGTATGTGTAGGTGTGTCTGCATGTATGTAAACTTCAGGATCTAATTTACAGCAACATGTGACCTGACCATACTCATTGGCTGACCTTGTGACCATGTTAATATTTCAAAGTTGGGAGAAACCAGTCATTAAAATAGGCTTGTTATAGATTGCTCTGAAAAGCTTCTGTGAGCCAAATATTGCCAGCTCTGAGCTGAGCCCCAGCAGAGACCCCTTTATAGGTATCACATAATTGGCTGATCAAATTTTCAAAACCAAAGGGTACCACATAGATTTCACTTTGTGAAAGATGTTGCCCTGTAACTTTGAGTTGGATCCGTTTAACCAGTGGTAAATGTATCAGTTGCTAAGATCTAGATCTGATTTAGCCACTTAGACTCCTTTTATATTCACTGGAGTGATTTTAGGATGCAAGGTTTGGAAATGTCTAAAATAGGTCAGATGAGTTATGAGCTAAATGTGCCTATTCCTCTTTATCAAGCAGAAAGGGCATTGAGGATGGCTGGCTGAGGTGTAAAAATTTATGCTGCAGCCATCTAAGTCTAGGTGAGGTGAATTCCACACTCACTGTCTTAAATAAACTCATCAAAATAACATTGAACAAGTGTCCTTAACATTGAGCGTGAGCAAACGCACAGCTCTGAATAGCATCTGTGTTTGCTCAACTTTTCATTTTAAATTGAGCACTCCAGTACATCATCAGTTGAACAGCATAAAAGATCGGCTCTGCATAGGAGTAGATTTTGTGGAAACATGCTAGTATGCTTGAAAAACAGAAATCTTAACTGATGAGATGAAAAAAACTTCAATACATTCAGGTTACTATTCTTAAGACATCATATGAAATGAAGAGGCCTTTTTTTGTAGATGTTAGAGGGACTGGAAGGAGACAGATCCACTGTATCCACGTGGCAACAAACTCTATGGACCTGTAAATCTCATTCGAGCAGCCCAGGAGAGAGGTCCTGTGGAGCTATGAACAGACTCATGCTGAAGTACCAAATTGCAAGGCAAAAGTATCTCTGAATAGTATGGACCCCATTCTTAGCCCTGGGCATTTCTACATAGATGAAGCGGAAGCTGCTACAAAATCAGAAAGGCTGCAGTCCTGCAAGCTGCTGTGCAAGGAATAATAGAAATTCAGATCTTTTGACTGGGACACAACTGTCCAAGAGTACTATCAGTACGCAAACATCAGCACGTGAAAAGCATGACACAAATACCTGGCTCACAGAGTGAAAAGGCACGTTATCTGACTCTGAAGTGAATTCCTAGCTATGAAGATGTAAAGGGAGAAGGGAGGAGAAGGTCACTATGTAGTAAAAGACAAACATATCTGATGCATGCAATCAAGCAGGGTCCGTAAATTAATTTTCAGCTCTAAAAATTTACTATCTCCTGGGGAAATTCTATTATTGAAAAACAAGATATATTCCAATTAGGAGAGAGGTCATATAGAGGCCAGGATAGAAAAGAGAAAAGGAAGAAGACAAAAAAAAAAACTTTACATATTAAAGCTCTAAAGGTATGCCCGTCACTAAACGGAACAAAGGGGAGGAGGCTTTTAGGAACCTTAATTTGGAATGCCCTTGATTTCTGTCATTTTAAGTTAAAGCCTGCATATTTTAACACAGTGGTGCCTTACAGGATTCCGGCACATTGTGTGTACTGCTACCTGCTGTGGATCTGGACCTTGGATCACTGCTCTGTCTCTCAGCATGACATGAAACACTAAGGGGTACATTTTCAAAGCAGTAAGTGGGGATTTCACTGCGTGATTCCCACTGAAGTCAATGTAAGATATGTAGCTGAAGCCCTGTGGAATTATTTGAATATTTCCCATATCACTTCTTAGAATTGCCAAAAGCATTTCTGGTATGTAACAGGGTACTAGAAGTTTCCAGGGACTGATATTCGACTTCAAGCCTTTACCTTGTAAATTTTGGGCTTCGATAGGTTTTTGGAAGTAACCAAATATTGTTACCATCTGTCTTCTGTAGGTGTTGTCATCTGATCAGCTCATTATGAAATCTGCTAATTGTTAGTGGACAGAATAGATATCCATAGAATGCTTCACTGTCTTGCTTAAGAAAAACTCTACAGACGTTGCACATTTTGGTACCAGCTTGCCTGTCTAGTTTGTTTTGTAAGATTTTATAGTATTTTGGATCACAGAATGATACTCAAAATTCTGTGCTAACCTGAGTCTTGCTAAACTGCAAAGAGGAATTATTATTTTTCAAGCAGCCCCTCCCCACCCAAATGCATACTTTTTAGATTTTTAGAACTGATTTTTTTTTCCCCATGGAAAATCAGATATTCTGAAATAGAATAAATAAATTTTATTTTTCACAGAAAAAAAATTAAAATGCAGTCCGTCAACTAAGTGAGAAACTGACATCAGCTCTCAGTAAAGGTAAAAATATTGAGCAGGTAAGGGCAAAGCAGGAGGCTGAGGGTTTGCACAGGCAGGAAAAATAATTTTAATATATCTCACTGATGTAAAGTTAAAGATGTTAATGTGCTCAGATAAAGAGAACTAGAGAATCACTGCAGCAGACTCTGGAGAGAGCTGGTACATGGAGTGAACGTTAATGTAAACCATCTTTTTTTTACAGAAAATAATAAAATTACTGCCTGTATTGCACTCAGGTAACGTGCTGAGTGATCTGAGCAACTACCTTCCCATAGATTTGAACACAAGAGCAATGTAGTTTTAGATAGAACTGGGAAGCCATTCCTACCAATATGGTACTGTAGACAAGGTAGTGGCTAACGGTAAGACTGCTGTGGGTTGTTCTGAGAAGGAATGCTTTAGGTTGGTTTAATTTCATGCTTTCATTGGTGAACCCAGCATAAAAAAGAGCAAAACACTAGAGAAGTTTGGTGACAAATTTGGGAGACATGAGCAGTATGGAACAAGATTAGAAACTCATCTAGAAA
>WAAD01016900.1:0-12102 GCA_013389945.1 Fregata magnificens | reverse complement strand
TGTTTCTCTGTGTTACAAAATAACTTGAAAGTTGAGTTCAAAAAGAAAACAGTACATCCTTAGAAATTAGGAAGCTAAAAAGTTATGTACGAGGAGGGTTTGTAGTAATGCGGTATGGTATCTCTTTCATCCTGGCTGTTAGCGAGATACTGTCTGAAAATAAAACCCCAAGTGTTTGACTTTAAAATTGTGTATCTTTTGGGGTTTGGGCTATGCCTCAAATACATGAAGCAGCCAATCTCTTCCTTGTCCAGAAATTGCTATATAGGCTGCTGTTTTAGGTGGGAAATGTATTTATCTTCTGTCAGTTCTAGATTTTGAACGTTTGGTACCTTAGGCAGCTGGAAATCATTAAAGGTCTTGGACAGGTTCTTCAGTCACTAATAACCTGATGGCTGTGCTATGAGAAGCAGCATTTGCACTTCTGTTGGGTTTGTTACGTACCGTGAGCAGGGGGAGCGGCAGTGGGGGGTTTGAGAATTGTGAGTTTGGCAGATTGTACAGCTAATCCATTTGTTTGAAGTGGAAAGCCTGGGCGCATGGTAGGGATCAGAAAAGCAGGTGGGACTTTCCAAGGCTCCTGAATGCTGAAAGAGAAGCAGGACTCTACAAACTGAGGAAGCAGAGATTCTGTTTTGTTTATTTTTGCCCTTTAAATTCAGCGTGTCTTGCTGCTGCTAGGAAGAAGGCGGTGATCTTCAAGAGGGCCTCTCCTCTGCTGTTTAGTTGTATAGGGTAAGGAAATCTTCTGGCAGAAAGGCTGATACTGGCACCGTTATAGAAGAAATGGGATAGGAAAGGTGCTGGTCTAGTGGGTGACATACCGGATGGATTCAGACCCCTGTGCTACCAGAGGTTCACTGGGCTTGGTTAAGTCACTTAATGTAGGCTGGGCCTCATGCATTTTTATCACAGATGTGGCTATGGCATCTCAGTACATGCTGGAGAGGGATAAAATTAAACATGACTATAAGGGTGTTGGATAACAGTCGTATAGCTGCTGAGAAGGTATAGCAAAGTTGTGCATCTGATGTGTGTCCCAAGGTGTTCATGTCGTCTCAACTCTCAGCTTTTCATCTTTGAAGCGATGTTCATGGATTTTTACTTCGCACTATGGTCCGTGGCAGTCAAGAGAATGATGTGTAAATCGCACCTTGTTTTCATTGCTACATGTCCTCTGTTCTGACACCAGCACTTGAGCTGAAAACTCCAGGTCGTTCCGTCTCCAGCAGGATGACTTGA
This sequence comes from Fregata magnificens, assembly GCA_013389945.1. Taxonomy (NCBI): domain Eukaryota; kingdom Metazoa; phylum Chordata; class Aves; order Suliformes; family Fregatidae; genus Fregata; species Fregata magnificens. Next base: position 10,860 of record WAAD01016900.1, on the reverse strand, counting down.
GCTGAAAACTCCAGGTGGTTCCGTCTCCAGCAGGATGTTAAGGAAATGTCAAGTGTACTCTGACCTTCCTTCTTGGGTACCGCACATACCCAGAGGTTTCCAACCCTCCTACTGAAAATAACATCATAGCTTATTACAGTTACAAAACGGGCTCGTGTGGCTAAGCTTCATATAAAGATCCACTTTCCAAGTATCCCTTTCTCTTTGTACCAGCTTGTGTGGTCTTCGGCTGAAGTGCCTTGCAGGAGAAGGCAATAAACTTTTGAGGCAGCAAATTTTTGTCTGTACATTTGCCTGGCTGCAGGCTCCAGACTTCGGTGTCTGAGCTAGAAATAGCTTGGAGATCTGCTCGGGGGCCAGGTGGGAGTCTCTCCAGAGATCTGTGGGCCATATGGATACTCCAGTTTTGCACAGAGTGAATGGCTCACGGTGGCTTTAGGCAACTCACGTGATGTCCTTGTACCTCAATAAGTCCAGCTGGAGTTCCTGGCTGAAAATTAATTGCTGTCTGCTCAAAGATGTCTTGGCTTAGTAATTTCTAGGAAGGAAATGGGATGTGCTCAAACATATATCAGTCCTGCTGTGCAGAACCTCAGTGGTTTATAGAAAACTCTTCCTCGTGCATTGTATTTCCTATATGGTAGTTGTATGTAACCTAGTGTAAGCAAAAACCCCAAACACAAAGCTTCTTTCAAAGAGCATGTGTTGGTATAGGTATTTCTGTTAATAAGAGGTAGTCTGCTTTGGAGCTGAGCAAAGATGAATGACTTAATCTTTCCTGAACATAAAAGAAATGCTAATTTATCTAGGTTTTTCAGGGTTTATAGTGAAATTGGAGCTAGATGTTGGAGTAAGCAAAACACAGATATCACTGTTACTATGGCACCTAAGAAAGAGTATGGTGTCTACTTTGAGAAATTATATGGCACTGAAGTAAATGAGCATTAAAATAAATTTTACATTTCTATGTGTGGGTGGAAACTTCTTTAATAAGTTAAAATGTTGCAGTAATTTCTGGGGTGTTTTGCATAAGGTAGTTACAACTTTTTTGTTTTGAGGAATACTAGGGATGCTCGTTCAGCTCTCCCCACTTCCCAGCAGCAGACGCTCTCCCCCCTACTATACTCTCCTAGGTATTTATAAAGATGCCATTTTACTTTATGCTCTAGGGTATGTCTGTTTAAGTCTATCTCCTTTGCTTTCCGTTGACATTAATGAATATTGAGTATGCCAAATTAAGGTTTTGATGTGCAGGGAGAAGTAATTATCAAAGTATGTTGTAGGGCAGGTTAAGAGAAGGAAAGCTTGTCCTCCTTGAATGAGTATTCTGGCTTGTCTTCTGCCCTGTTTATCATTAATTTTCTGTAAGCAGATGTTAGAGAAGAGGAGTAACATCGCCCCCACGGTTAGTCAGCACTTATGGGCTTGTTACAGCAGGGCTGGTTTGTTTGTTTTCTGTTTCTTTCACTGCACAGAAAGGAATGAAATTTAATCCCCACACGTATGACTCCTGTGTTGTAACTGGGCAGTTACACAACATGTTAAATGATGTTAAACGGTGATGGGGTGTTAAAACAAACTCCATTGTGGTCTTCCACTCAGTCCTTAATTGTTGGTGATTAAAATGTCAGTGCTGTCTATAAACAGACTGACTGTTTGCTCTGCCTTGACTGTTGGTGATTAAAATGTCTGTGCTTGCTGTAAGCAGACAGGCTGCTCTGCAGCATGCTCTTACTGGCTGCCTTGTGGCTCTTCCCAGCAAGTCTGTGTCTGCAGATCTTGCAGCGTTTCATGAAGATGAGGTGGAAGAGCACTGCACTACATATACAAAATTATTTACTCAGAAAAACAAATAGTGTGCTTGGGATACAGTCCTCATCTCATGCTCTGTCAGTTTGGTGCTGCCTCATTTAGGGTGTTTACTGCTTTGTTGTATTCGTACAGTAAGTGACATAACTTTAGCAAAAGCTTGGATAATTATTTAAAACTTTGATGTATGTGCTGTACTTGGTTTTCCAGCAGCTTAAAAGCCTGTTAATGTGTGTTTTCTTCTCTAGGGATGGATGAATGAAATTTACAATTATGATCCAGAAACATACCATGCTACGTTGACTCACTCTGTCTATGTGCGACTCGAAGGAAGCACCTTAAGACTTTCAAAACCCAATAAAAATATTTCTAGAAGGGCTGTGTACAATGAGCCAAAGCCTGAAGTCACGTATGTCAGCCAGAAAATTTATGAACTTACAGAGAGCAAGGTTAGTATGCCTTACTTGTATCTGACTCTGGCAAAGAATACTTTGAAACTTTTTTTTGAGGTGTTGAAATTTTTTTTCACTCCTCTAGTTTCATGTGCTGTCATTATGTAAACAAAACTGTTGTCGTGACTAACTTGCAAAAGATTGTGCTGGGGAGGAAGATTGAGCAGGATTTAGAAAAAAATTACGTATTTAACACAGAAAAGGAAAAGCATGAGCTTCCTCTGTCAGTTCAAAGCAGAAGTTAACACGTGGGAGTTCAGAGAATTGTTCCCCATACATTAGATTACTGCGAGACTGTTCTGAAGCTTACACCAAAATGCATAATCTGGTGGTTGTTTCTATCCCAAGGCAGTTCAGACAACATTTGCATTTCACTTGAAGGGGGAATATACATTGTATATGGATGTAGAAGAGGAGAGCGAGAGGTGGCTGAAACAGACACGACTTGCTGTTGGTACCCAGGGGGAAAGGAGATTGGGATTTTTGCAGTTGGAAGAGTGCATCAAGAATAATGCTGGGACAGTTTGCCTACATATTATTTGCCTCCCTCAAATCTGTGAAGAGTTGCCATGTGAAGTTGATTCCATTGGCATAGTATTAAGTAATACATCAATACCCCATTATTAAAAGAATGGATTTTTTAAATGTGCTGCATCAATAGCGGGCCTTGGCAGTGCAGATGGAGGAGGAAACTATGCTTCAATTGACTGTGGGAGTTAGAGGGAGAGAGGGATCAAGGTGACAGTGAGGAAAACCTCGCTTTGTTTCCCTGAATCAGTATGGGAAAGGAGCTTGCTGTCAGCTCTGCTTTCTGTTAAAGGAAGAAGGTGAAAAAGACAAAGCAAAAACTGAAATTCCTGCCTATTGCAGATTTGTTTTCCCGTAATGAAGACAAGCAAGGCGATCACATGCTACAAGAGCACTTGACTGACAATTGTTCTCCATGGTATCTTAGAAAAATTTCCAGTACTTCCCGCTCCCCCCACCCTCAGTTGGTTGCAAAAGTGCTGGGTGCCGTGAATATAATAAGCAAATTATGGCTATTCTCCAAGGTATTTACCCACGGTTTTTGGAGAATGCAGTTAAATTCAGCCTCTGGATTGGAATTTTTAACTCTTATTACTCATCTCATCACTTGCATCGTCTCAATTCTCTCTGAATATACTGAATTTAGAATATAATTAATAAATAAAGGAATAAAATAACTTTTATTCCTTGATTCTTACATACTTGATGAGGCTAGTGCCAACTTCAAACACTCAATTTCATGAGGTGGGCCTGAAAAGTTGAGTTTTAAAACTCAATTTAGATTCTCATTATCTACCCCGTGGTCACAGAAATAAGGTTCTTGGTTTTTCTATTTTTTTTTCTGCATAACTATGACAATAAGATCTTTTAAATGACAACTGAGTTTCTCCACATGATTGTAGGAGTCTAAGCTACTCGAATGGTCCTTGTTTTAGTTCCAAGGCTATGGCTCACCAAAGACCTACTGACAGCAGTGGATTGGACAACAACCAGCTATAAGTTGAGTCAGTTAAACCCAGCAGATCCAATGTAGGATCTGTATCTCTCGTGTTCCTGTGTTCTTTATGTGACTACAGAAACATAGAAGATGCAACTGAAAGATAAGTTGAATTAACCTTTTCATTTATCCTTCAGATTTCCCTGGTTCCTAACAGTCTGGCACGAAAACGTATTTGGAATAAGAAGTACCCTATTTGCATTGAACTTGCTAGACAGGATGACTTTATGGCTAAGGCCCAGACTGATAAAGAGAATACAGAGGAAAAGTTATCTGCTGAAAAAGTGGACTTGAACAATGAAGAATCCAAGAAACCTCAGGATGGAGCAAAGTACACTAGCCAAAAGGATCAAGTGCTTTATCTCTTTGGAAGGACAGGTAGGGAGAAGGAGGAGTGGTTCAGAAGGTTCCTTCTCGCATCCAAGCTGAAGTCTGAAGCAAAGAAGCCATCCAGTTTATGTGGGAGCAAGCCAGGTATGCAAATTTCGTATTCTAGTAAAAGCATCTATTAAAAGAAACAAACCAAAGTTATGTTTTCCCAGGCGTAGTTATAGCAACTGTAGAGCCATAGTGATCTTTACAGACAAATAATACGAAAGACACTCTTCTGCTCCTTATCTTGGTCTCTCATTGCCTTCCCACCCTGCCTTTTCCTTTCTTGGCTATATACTTGGCTATATGCCCTCAACTATTCTTACTATTTTTAGACTGGTTTATGTGAATACACTATTTTTCAGTGACTTTAACAACTGTAACTTTTGTTAGGATTAATTGTTCAATCCTGTTTTTTCTCTCTGTACTGTCAGAACTGATGTCAGTATTTGCAGTATTAGACTCAGTCCTCTTATTACCTGTTCTTCCTCCTCCATTCTTCCTTCCACTTCAGTCTCCTGTAAAGACTAAAGCGCTTTCTCATGGGTTAATGTCACAAGCAAACACATTTTTGTGTTTAAATAAAAAGTCCTGTGCTAATATATAGATCTGAACCAACAAACATGTTAGTCTACAGTATTAATCAAATGTTTGAAATGTTAATTGAAAACCATCCTCTGATATAATTTTAAATCTGAATGACTCATGCTTTTCTGTCTTTATCTATTCTCTGGGAAGCTTTTTAAAAATCGGTTAACATCATTATTTCTGGCACATAACTTATTGAAATGCAGATGCAAAATTAATGACTAATTAACATTCTAATAGTTACATGCTTTTGACGGTCCTTTTAATTGTAACGGTCTATAATTAAATAAAAAAGAAGTTTAGTTATAGGTACATTTTAATCACCTGACTTTGATTTTAGGCATTTCCTAGCAGGGCTGTTGGGAATTCTGCCATATGTTATACATATGTGAGTGTCCATATTTAAATATGCTATTGATCAGCTGAGTTTCCCAGTCCCACATCCTGCTGAGTGCTGAATCATATCAAATATTGACTAATATGGGTTTAGGACCACCTAAGCACACAGCAGTGGAATTTACTTTTACCCTTCAAAATGAGAAAGCGCTACTCTGAATGGTCTTTTTTCAGAATAAATTATATCTGCAAGCTAATTTTGTTCCTTTAAGTGTTTGATCATACACTCTGCTATTTGACTGTCAGGTTCCTTTTCTGTTAAACAGGTATTATTCCTTTTAATTTAGGGATCTTGCCAACACACAGTAGAACCGATAGTCAATCTGGAGTTCTCACGCACAGCCGAAGCAGCAGCAAGGGAAGCGCTGAAGAAATTGCATCCCAGCCGAAGCACAAGGATCTGGCTGGCCACGTGCGGCAGAAAATGCTTCTGGACTACAATATTTATATGGCAAAGTGTGTTCCACGTGAAAAGAAAAGCCCTTCAGGTAGTCCAGTCCTCAGTGCAGATAGCAGCCCTACAGCTGTGAAAAAGGTAATACTTTTCTCCCAAAAGGTGCATCAGAGGTGGTGATATATTTTATCTTGTTAACTACTACTTTAAAAATTAGTTATGTAGAAAGAAAAAATAATTTCTTTAACTACAGATTGGACCTGAACTTTTTATAAAGTCAGTGTGGGTTTTCACGCTTGCCAGTTCCCTGTTGACCACTGTTTCTTCTTAATGTAACATACAAGTTTTTCATTGATTTAGTTTGATTTCTTATCTCCCAAGAATGTCGGTGTTTTTTCTGGCTTTTGCAGTGTCTTGTACCTAAAAGATTGTACAGCTGAAGGCAACATGGCTGTAGATTTTCTTCATTAGGAATGCACAGATGTGTCCTAAAAACCAGTGGTACCAAAAAAAATCAAACAAAATTCCATAAACTTCATTTCCCAATAGTAGTAAAAAGTTAAATTTTTCTGTGTTTATTGCAAATTGGATTGAACTAAAAGCATATTTTTGAGGTCTTGTTGAAACAATTTAAGTGGCATTTTTAGTACTTGGTAGTAAAATTGATCTTCGTTTTCTGCTGGTATTGGGGAGCTAAAGGCCTTCTACCATTCCCAAGTGCATCTGAGCACTTGATTGGGACAGAATTGTCATATAGCACAAGTATAAGTTGGATGCTCTTTGTAGGAGTTTTTCAATGCAGATATTACACTCTAAAATTTGTTTTTAGCCCCATATTCGACTTTGCTCATGCACTCTGGATCACATGAAGCAGTGCTTTTTGTCCTGGACCTGAGAACAGTGTCTCTGTTGCATGTTTCAGAGAGTGCTTAACCTCTTCAGTTCTTCTCAAGAATGATGTCCTGGCCCTGTTGCCATGAATAGGGTTAGGAATTTGTCTTTAGTGTGTATCTGATGGTCCTCTGGCTGTGGCTTTGACGACAGTGGGACAGTTTTTACTGCAGTATACCTGCTGCTTGCATTGATCGGGGGACAGAAACGGAATTGTATCGACTACAGCTTGATTTGGACAGCCTTGCTCAAAAAGACATAAGGCGTGGATGGATGGATTGTGTGGTTTCCATTTTTCAAATGTCTTGTAAAGCAATACTAAGTGGCTGATGTGTTAGTATTGTGTAGTACATACCAGTGTAATAGTGAACAATGTCTATAGCTCCGACTAATCCTGTGGCCTCTTGTACTGCATTTGAATCACTCTTAATAAACAGAACCTTAAAATTAAGTAAGACACTCTTAATAAATGGATCTTTTATGTTAAGTACGATCACCATTCATTTAAAAGATGTAATTCATGTCATGCATCTTTGTTGCCACACTTTCACAATGTCCAGAAAGGAGTAGGAGGCCATGGTGTAGCATACAAATAAGCACATCCTGTGTTCCCCCAGGAAAAAAGATATTCTAGCCTCTGACAACCCCTGAAGCAGTGATGAATTCGCTGCTGAATCTGGCACGTGTCAGAAATCATTCTATAAATAGATCAACAGTGCTGGCAGGAAACTTGCGTCACAGCAGAAGCTGCTAACCCAGCAATTCTGCCTGCGTGAGGCTGCAGCCATTGGGAGCAGTCATTGCCAAGAAATGACTTTCAGAACTGTAGCATCTACCTGACTCCTCTTAGAAAACACTGCTTTTCTGCTGGCTTCAGGATTTCTGCCTGTAATAATGAAAGGCAAATTCTCCTTTCATTGCAGGCAGTTGAGAGACGTTAAGTATGTTGTCTTTCCTTCATGGAAACCTCCTGGTTTTAAGGAAACACTTGATAGCATGTACACACCCCAGATTATTTCAGCTGCCTTTGCTTTCGTGTCTATAGTCAGTGATGCTACATCTGAACATGTATCTCCAAGTGTTTTGAGGCCAAGACATAATCCTCTTGGACTGTAAACAAAACCTTTAATGCAGCAGAAGGAACAATATGGTTTCCTGAATCTTGTATATAAACAGTGGAAGGAAGAATTTGTTTCCCTGTACCACATTTGTTTATCGTCTATTTATGATGTTTCTAAACGGGATTTAAGGATGTAAGATTGGGTCTTGCTTTCCTATTTTTTGATACGACAAAAGAAGAGTAGGGTAGCTGTTCTTCTAGATCCTATTGGGAAGAGAGAGCGTGTCTACTACAGACACATTTCTAAGTCTGCCCACTCTGGGCTCATCTGCTTTTTCTGCCAGAGGTTAAGCTACATACAACTTTCTCATTTCATTGCCAGAGGTGAATCTATATCTATGTGGTCTCATTCACTATGTTGCATGTCAGGATGATGACAAGCAAGCTCATGTCAGGCCAGCTGATGTGGTTATAAAGCTGCTATCTGTGCTGAACATTTAGTGTTCTTAGCTAAGCTGGGCTATAACGCTGAACTTCCCAGTGTATATGAGGCCTTTTCTGACCTTAGTTTATAGAATTCATAGAGCTGAATAACCTGCTCTGTGTCTTCAGTTACCAGATGCCCATATGGAAGCTGAAGAAGAGGAACACGAGGCCTGGGTGAATGCTTTGCTTGGAAGAATATTTTGGGATTTTTTAGGAGAAAAGTATTGGTCTGATCTAGTGTCAAAGAAGATCCAAATGAAACTTAGCAAAATAAAGGTAACTAATCTGGAGACTTGCACTACACATTCCTTATGGAGGAAAACAAACACATAGAGTCCTAAAACAGTAGAAGAAATGCTTATTTCACACTTGCATGTAAAAGACAAGTAAATAAATGTGATGCAGAGTTCCAGTTCAGCTTTGCTATCCATTTCACAGGAGGATCTCAACATGTTAACTTTGCTGCTTCAGTTTCAAATGAACTACAGCTGGATTAATTATTTGTGTCTGTGAAGTTTTTATGTAAAAAGTAGAAGTATTATTGTATTTACTTTAGGGATAAGTAGAATTGCTTGTAAATTATGAAATCTGCTTTGGGAAATAATAGATTGCCTTTAAGATGGAGGAGATCAGGGAACCACAATTCTAATGTGCCCCTATTGACTTCAGACATACACTGCTTGCAGGAGAGCTCAGTGGGAATAACAGTCGGGGAAAGAGCTGTCTGTGGGGTGATGGGATATAATTGTGCATCAACTGTATAAGCTCAAAGGGTGAAGGGAGGAGTGATGCTTTTGAATGACTTCTGGGTCTTCCCTTTGCATTCTGTAACTTCTGAACAGCTGCAGTTAAGCACAGGGCTGTTTAGCTCCTGATGTTTGGGGAGGAGTTTGCCTGTTCCTAAAGGCAAAGGGAGATGTAGTCTTGCTGACAAAAGCTCTGAGATTTAGCTGCCAGCACCAGCTGTGAGACAGTGTTGCTTGTGCTTTGGGAAGTAAGCAGTAACCTAATTCTGCCCTGGCTGTTTTCACAATTGTGACAGCAGGGTACCCAAACATCTCATTGGAAATGGTTTAAGTGGAAAGACTGGGAATGGGGGATGGATGTATTTTTGATAGGTTAAAGCACTATCTGTTCACAGGAGAGAGAATTTCTATCAATTAGAAATACTTACAGTAAATACATACCTAAATCATCGTGATTCCGTGCCTCTATTATACTAAAATTATGATACAGATTTAAAAGCTAATGTGCTATGAAAGAATTTGCTAAAGATAAAAGTAGCTGAGACATTGATGTAACTGCAACTATAAAAGATGTGACTGAATTTAAAATCTAAAGAAGTCTTTGATTTTTATTCACAGTAAAATAGAATTTACACTTCATTCTTGAGCTTTTTACGTGCTTTAACTAAAAAGCGTGCTGGAGGTTTAAGGTCAGCATCTGAACTTCAGCATACTTTTAAAAACATTCCAAGTTCCAAGATGAATCTCTCCCTAAAATATTATTTTGAAACTGATAACTGCGACATCCTAGGATTGGAAGAAATTTGTGTAATGGTATTTGTGTTCTTTCACTGTTGGCTTTTCAGCTCAATCCATTCCTTAAGTTTAATGACCTTTCTTCTCTCAGGAAACAATGATGTTTCGTTCCATAACATGGATTTGATTTTTACATTCTGTTCTTTTAGCTGCCGTACTTCATGAATGAGCTAACTCTAACTGAGCTTGACATGGGGATAGCAGTGCCGAAGATCCTTCAAGCCTTCAAACCTTCTGTTGATCACAGAGGTAAAATACATGCTTCCTCTTCTGTTTTTGCCAGGTTCTTGCCTTCGTACCTGCGGAGAACAGAATTTTGATCTGTTTATCTTGTGGGTGTTTTAATTGGAGGAAGGTACACTTAATAAGAGCTTATTCTGAGGAGGTACTGAGTGGTCTCTATTTCCAATAGTAGTAGCATCAGGTTTGGTATAAACCTAATTCTATAGATATGGAAATATGATCATGTCTTTGCATTGGAAATAATTACTGAACTAAACTAAAATTTGCATGCAACAGCGATGCAAATCTGTATCTGATACTCTGTCATGGACTACAGAGAGCAATGCACATCTCCTCAAGACAGATCTGATTCTGTACCATAGCAGAAAGCGGATTTGGCTCTCTTCAAGAGAAGTTGCCCTGTTCTGAAAACAGCGATTCAGAAAATATGATTGTAATAACTCGGAAAACAAGAATACAGTGTTGCTTTGAAAAGAAACTTCAAAATACAGAATCATTTTATGTCCTTAATATTAAATATGGATTTTCTTTAAGCTAAATGACTTTCATACTGCTGCTTTATGAATCAGAACTGTTTTTTTCCTTTTCTGTTCTTTCTGGCTTGCATATGGTCACAGGAGTATATTTGAGGATACTCTTGTCACTTAAGTACTTTCACAAAAAGACAAACTTGGGTTAGTGTTTTTTAGCTTCAAAGGTATTTGTTCTACATACTGAGGAGAGGCAGATGCCATCTTTCTTCAAGACGTGTAATCAGAGCAGCTTTTAATTTTAAATTGTTTCTGAGTTTATTAAGGGTTTCTTAACTTGTCTCCTCTGACTCCATTCACTCCTTTAGTTACCATATTGTTACACTGGGCTGGAGAAGTGAAAGAGAATTATTTAACTCAAGGTGGAGAAGTTTCTAATTGGTCTAAAGGGAAATATTTTCCTTGGAGGACCTGTTGTGGTACAGCTATGGATTGCATGGCAAACAACTTATTTTTGTTTTAAACTGGTCTTTCAACTCTTAGATGAAGATACCAAAATAATTTCTAGATGGTGCTAAAACCAATAAACTGGTAGTGAGATGGTAGGAATTTAATGATTTTACAATACTTGTT
>WAAD01016889.1:1574-20945 GCA_013389945.1 Fregata magnificens | reverse complement strand
CGTATACTCTCTCTCCCCCTCCCTCTCTCTCTCACACACACACACACATACACACTCTCTCTCTCTCTCTCTCTCTCTCTCTCTCTCTCTCTTATCTCTGGCTGCTCCTGCTGTTATTGCTGGCTGCAGTCAAGTGAAGAGCTATTACAGATCCAATGAGTTTTCCATTACTCCCCACCCTATTAAAGCTCAACTAGCATGTGAGAGATTCAGGATGCTTTGGAGAAAAACTTCTATGAAAGCAACATAACCAACACAGCTTTAATTGTGGGATGTGCTTTTTTTTGTGTGTATGTTTTTACACCTCACCCTGTCCTTAACGTAGTAAGAAAAGAAATTCCTGTATGCTCCAACGCCACAGAAGAGGAGCGCCCTGTGAGCGCTCCACAGTGATTTAAAGAGGCATCCTCAGCTGTACAACATTAACAAAATCAAATACACAGTTTCTAGCATTCCAGCATTTCTACGAAAATACACAGCAGCAGATAGCCATTTCATTACATACATTCAACTGAGATAGATACAGATTTCTTCTAACTATTCCTGTCTTTGCGATACTATGCTCCAAAAGTCCATAAACACACACAAACACACATTTTTCTTCTGAAAATAAAAAACACAGAAACCATATTTTAAAAGACAAAATTAGGGAAGATACTTACACAAACAGTTTGCAATTATTCTTGTGTTTGCAACATTATATCCCCCGTAAAACATTACACATATATATACATTTAAGTTTTTTCTTGATGATTTGGATCTGTTTTATCTTCTGCTCATTGAGGACATTTGGGGGTCAGGCATTATTTCCAAGTACACTCTATTATTCCATTTGCAAACTAATAGGCATAATATCATGACAGCACGGAAACCAGAGTGAAAAAAAAAACTAAAAAAAAGGAAAGGAACAAGTGACCTTGTTGCGCTCTCTGGCAGCTATTTATTGCAAAGTTCATGCCTAAATGGTTCTTATGCAGAGAACAGGTGACCAGCGAGCAAGTAGGTTGGTTAGCATGTTCCCTCTGTCCCGTCCTCACATTGGTCGATGTTTGCCTATGGGTTTTTTAATGTATTCATGTCTGAAAAGTGAATTTGATATGACACATGATAATCTATGAAAATGTTAATCAATACAAATAGTTTAAGCTGTCATCAAATGCACTTCTTTAGTCAATACTCATATCGCTGAAAACAATGTCACTGTCACCAGGGCTTAATTTGCACAGCACTTAAATATTGGACTCTGTGCATCAATGCACTCCTCTTCAAATACTGTAGGTAAACACATTTTCTCCCTATTTAAGGCTGAAGCACTCAGCACGCATTTAGCTGAGCCGAATCCTCCCTTTTGAATACCTTGATAGGTCCACTGGAGGGCAAAATTAATACTTAATTGAATCTCACAGTCATCAAAATAATCAATACTTTTTTATTATTTATTCTTTACAGTCTGTTGACTGTTTCAAACCTCTGAGGGAATGGTGGAAAGGATTCATGGCTTTGAAACACTGTCATTTAACAAGGTAATTTTCAGTGGGGCATTAGGGGTTGTGAAACATACAATAAAACAAAAATGGTGGGTTATAATAGGAAGAAAGAAAAGAATTATATTTCTGCCATCTAACAAAACAGGATAAATAAAAAAGCAAGTGCGCGAGGGAGAGGGAGAAAGGAGGGGGGAGAGGGAGAGAAAGACTGGCTTTTGAAGGGTTTTATCATATCAAGAGCAGAGCTGAGCTTTCATAATGCTGACATTTCTCATCCTGACAATCCTAAACAAGTGGAAAGGATGAGATCGCAGATATCATCTTTCATCACATTCCCCAGCTTAAGAACCAACATGACAGCTTCTCTCCCCTTTACACTGTTAATTACTAAATAAAATACTGCTCTCTGTCAGCATTAGATTATTGCAGATAGCAACCACAAACATTACTCCATTGTTTTGTTTTGCCCCCCTTTTTTTTTAAACCAGTGATACCTACCTTGAACTCTTCAGAAAATAAATTAGGCTTGTGTCTACATATTGTAAATATATGAAACATAATCAATTTAATCAATGTGGTCAATCCATGTTATTGTCAGGCAAAATTGCTGGTGATTTATTAACATTTCATTTTCTGTATTTATTAGCCAGCAACAATCTGAACATTTCTTAGATGTTTCTGCGGAGGAAACAGAAGTTAACAGATTTCTTTTGCAGATGTTGTAAAAAACCTGACTTGTTTTGCCTCATATTCATACTGCATTATGGACAGTCATTTAGCGAGGCAAAAATTTTGTTTGTTTGCTTTCATATACTAAATAATGTATTTTAGCAGATTTTGCAGGTAAAGGTCACTGTGAACACAAACAGCATTATTTCAAAGTCTGGGCTGCTGCCCTCAGTTTCAGCTGTTCAAAACTAACATCAAGAATGGTTCTGTAACAAATGTGAATCAGGACAAAATTTGACCCTGTTCATCAAAGTATTTTGGGGAGCGAACTAATCCTGTCCACAGAGCTACACTGCTAATCTGAGGACTAACAGCAACTTAATGGAGGATGCTGATTCAGTAGGATTCTAGATTAAAGTCTCAGCTGCCAAATTTTGAAGTTGAATATATGAAAAATGGGAGGAAGAATAATGTAGGAAATGTGACAGCACTGGGAGAAACCTCAGCCCTTAGATGTTAGTGAATTCCCAGCAACTTCAACGGGGCCAGGATTTTACCTGTTATGTACATCAATAATTCGGCCTCATCTGGAGTACTTTGTTCATTTCTGGTTAGCCCATCTAAGAAAGATACATCAGAAAGAGATGTGCAGTAAGAATGATAAAGAGATCGAAAGGATTGGGAACGTTTACAGAAAAAAGTGAATAAGAACGAGCATGATCAAAGTATACAAAATAATAAATGACAGGGAGAAAACGTAGATCAGGAACTATTCACCCTACCTCATCTGAGGAGAAAAGGGGCCTCCAATGAAATGGAAAAGTCATAAATCTGATAATAATAAGAGATACTTTTCCAAACAGTAAGCGATGAAAACCTGTGGAACTCATTGCTGCAAGATATCACTGAGACCTGCACCACAGTAAGCATCAACATAGTTGCTCGCATAGCTGGGCAGGCTCCTAGCAGTGAATTTAAAACAGCTTTGCAAACACAGAGCCAAGGACTATAAAAACTGAAATAATATAAACTGCTGCCCCTTCCCTCAGACAGTACCAGAACCTGTAGTTAACCCCCAGGGTAGCTCGCTCTGTCAGGTGGTGAATGAATGACAACTTTCTCTATAAGCAGACAGATTAGATACTGTCTAAAATTCTAGTCTACATGAAGGCTAAATAAATCACTTAAATGATGGGTTGAGGGAAGGTTTGTTTCCTTCAAAAACATATTTTTAAAAAATAGACATTTTTTAACTTCAGGTTGTCTCCAGGCCTTCAACTGCTTTCTGTACTTAAGAATGTGTCTCCTCTGCAGTGTGTCATTAAAAACCATTATTTTTACAAAAAGCGTAATAAATTCTAATTCCAGTGCACAGCAAGTGGCCTAGTCTGCAAAATCCCTTGGGGACTGGAGGGGTTGTTCCTATATTTCCCAATGGCCTCTTTAAAAGAACTCTGGATTAGTTGCTATACCAGCTGCAGGCCCAGCCTTCTTCTCCTCCTCCTCTGCCCACCTACAAAGTCCCGCCCAGAGAGGACCCACGGCATTGGGGAGGATGCATCGAGGCAAGGAATTGCGTGCGCATCTTTTGCAGACAGTCCCGTCAGGATCTGTTCTCCTCCCTGCCCTGGATGTCTGTGGGCTTGATGCTCACCATTTGCTTTTGGGGAAGGTGTTAAAGGTCAGGTTACACTTTGCAGGGTAACACAGGATCTTCCATTGATCGACAGCCACACAGAAGTTTTAGCTTTTCATATACAAAATTGAAAAGTCTAAGAATGCATAAAAACCAGCAAGATGAAGTTTGTAAAATGGGTTTATATGCTTTAAGTAAGAAGCAAGGGTGCGTAAAAGGGATATAATGCTTCAGAATTTCAGATGGCATTATAACCATAAGAGCAAAGTTCTAGTTATGTGAGAACTAAGGAATTACAATCCCCTTATTGAAAATATACCTGTATATACCACACATGTAGTGACAAATTTTACACGTATTTCTTGCAGATACTCATAGAACTTGTCATCTATTTCTTGTCCAACTAACACTAGTATTTCCAGACTTGCCTGTTTTCTATGAGATTTTGCTGACAGTTTTGTGCAGCGAGTGGTCCTCCCTGCTGTGTGTCTCCCTTAAGGGCGGCTTATAGCTCCTGTAATTCAGCTGCAATACCTGCTACACCGCTGCTCAGCTCTACCGATCGCCGATGACTTAAACAAGCTGTTGGGCTTAATTTAGCAGTAAAAATCATGTGGATTTGCAAATGCAAATTCCAGTTCTGGTTACACACCCTCTTTTAAAAGCCAAAACCTTACCTTCTTCTTAACTGCAGCACTGTACGAAGTACAGGAGAATGTTTATTGCTGTGTTAAAAAGCTTTGCCTCTGCACTTTAAGGGTAAAGGTGCAGTTTCTAAGCAAAACTCTTTAGTAATCAAAGACAGCTTTTAAAGGAAACTATATGGGGTTTGTGTGAAACATGCCCTGGGCAGAAGTCTAAAAATGGGAGAACAAATTACTTTTATCCTTAATGTAGGACTTGGGTGATGACAGGGCTTTATAAAGGCTTCATGCACTGGTTTAGCCACTGGTCTAAATTTTGTACCTTCTGCACCATAAACATTGTTGGTCTGAATTTAATCACTTTCATTAGGAGAAAAAGTAAGATCCTTTGTTTTGCTGAGGGGAGACCTTATCGCTCTCTACAACTACCTGAAGGGAGGTTGTAGGGAAGCGGGTGCTGGACTCTTCTCCCAAGAAACTAGCGATAGGACGAGAGGAAATGGCTTCAAGTTGCATCAGGGGAGGTTTAGATTGGACATTAGGAAGAATTTCTTTACTGAAAGAGTGGTTAGGCATTGGAACAGGCTGCCCAGAGAGGTGGTGGAGTCGTCTACCCTGGAGCCGTTCAAAAAAGGTGTAGACGTGGCACTCCAGGGGCTAGTTTAGGAGTCATGGTGGTGTTAGTTGATGGTTGGACTTGATGATCTTAGAGGTCTTTTCCAACCTTAATGATTCTATGATTCTATGATTTTTATTTTGCCCTTAGTTTGAAATTACTTTGCAAAGACTTTATTTCTCTGGCTTAGAAGTACTTGAAATTAATTTTCTGATTTTTTTCAAAACATGAAATAAATCGTGCCTCCCCTCTAGGATTCTGATCTTGCACAGACTTCTGTTTGGGACATACAGAGTGCATATGTTTGAGCAAACACTCCAATTATACTACCAATAAACGTAAAATTTACACTGTTTATACATTATTCTAATGACTACGCCAGCTTTTTAAAATTTTTAATTAAGACAGAGCACCATCATAACCTTGGATAAACCTGTTCTAAGACGTAAGTTAACTTATACTTTTTGAGTGAGGAATACACTAGAAAGACTCTCCTGGGGGAAAAGGGTGTGATTTATTTTGTGTCAAGTACCAGTGAAATTTAGGATTACGTTCCTCTTAGGAACTAGTCCTTCTTCCTTCATCTTATTGCTTCTAGAGGTATTCAATTTTTTTCCATAAATAATGATTTCTCATGGACAACCTTCTTTGATTCTTTCTTCTTTAAACATTGTTTTATCTGCTGTCACTAATGTGCTGATATTTCCACCCCAATCTATCCATAGTTTGGTTTATCCAAATTGCCTTGAATCAACGTTTTGTCCCCTGCTAGCCTCTGACCATTGCTACCTGCTGGCTGTCACTTCCCCAGAAAAAGTTACAGAGAAAAATCTTCTCATTTTCTTCACAGCCACCTGTACCACCATCCTTAGATGGATGTTTCTATAAGCAAAACAAACAAGACTGCTGATAGATGATCATTGATCTCCCTTCACTACTCTGATCTTGTACTTCTATTTACTGCATTACATATTTATTTATATTACCTATATTACTCATATTTAACTTACTAAAATCTTCAGTATTGCCTCTCCTTCCTCTTACAGCAAAAAGCTGATATATCCCCAGCTCTTCTCACTCAATATGAATATTATCACCCCAAACAGTCTCCACTTTTCTTCAGCTAGAATGGTATTTATTCTCCTCATGAAAATCTCTCTGTAGCAGAAAAGATAGTTCTTTTCTTCTCCCTTTTCTCAATACTAGTGTGACTTTGGACATTGTATTTTTCCAGTGATACTCATCTGCACATCTAGTGCCCAGGCTGCAGTTAAAAAGGAGCATTTTCTAGTTTTCTAATGTAGCTAACTAACTTAACCAGTGTCTAATTATACTCATGTTATTAATAATACTGAACTTTAATTAACAACTTAATTTGGAAAGTTGGGGAGACTATCATTGCCCGTGGTGCTTTCTTTCATTTAAATATTCTTCTCCAGTTAGGCAGTAATGCTAGGATAGTCTCCTTCATTTACTTACTTCATTTTAAGTCCTCTGGAAATGGAAATGGGTAGTGCTGGTTAGTATAACATAGCTTCTGACAGAAAAAAGGTTTTTCAGAAACTCCTGGAGGTTTTAATTGTAGCTTTAGGAATCTCAAAGTTGAATGAAACTTTTTTTTTTTAAACTAAGTTTCATGTGGCAATGCCCCTTGAATTGCTGTGTCTTGAGACTGAGATACTCCAACGTGTTTTCAAATCATACAAAAACACCCCTCACTAAACGTATTTCCCCCCCCGAACTATTTTCCCTAATGAAAATGTTTCACATATTTCTTACACCTATTTAGAGCAAGCTGAAAGGTTCCCAAGAGAAGTCCTAGTCAATTTGCTAGTCCCGTTGCTCTGCAACACGCTGACTAGAGGTTGCAGGATGGGAATGTGCACACAGCAGCTGCACAGTAGTAAATGGCTAGGTCACCATTTATTTTATAATCAACTTGGGTTTATTGCTCTAAATGTACCCCAGCAGTCATGCTGCATGCTTCAAACACGAAAGAAAGGCAAAAGATGTTGGTTTCACCACAGAAAAAGTGAGGAACAACTATATCATTGTAGCAGACTACTGCATCTCTGGTCCAGAAAAGCCATTTCTGGAACTGGCTAGGAAAGAAAGACTCACATGTATGAATCCACACTTTGTGTCTTTCCTGACCCACGTGACAGTGAGGAATCACTAATGCCAAAGTACACACAGCATAGAAGCTTTCAACTGTTGCTTTCAACTCTTGGAGTTAACCTTAATGCTTCTGATCCAATTATTAATCTGATTTAAGAATCATTCTGCTCTTGTTGCAAACCATTTCATCTTTAGAGGTTTCTACCACATACAGGGTGAAGCTATATAAAACTTCCCTCTATTAATTAGGATAACAAGAGTTGTAATTTTGGCTTTGGCCAGATTATAGTGATCACCCATTTAAATGACATTCTGGCTTACTGGAAAGGAGCTTGCTCATCTGTGGACATGTAGCAGAAGTTTGTATGCATACAGAGGTCAAGAGCCAGAGAAGCTACTATTCTGGGAAGATATCACTCATCCAATCTCCATGGAAGATTAGCGCACAGCCCCCAGGAGAAATAACAAGTCTTGAGAGCAGTGAGAGAAAGCAGCCACCTTCTAGTTAAAGATCTTGCAGCCACACAAAAGCCAACCCCATTTCTGAGAAACCAGAAGATCAGGACCTACAGATCATGACAGGACAAAGGAGGAACAGGCAGGAACATTTTTGACTGGGGCCAACCTGGTGGAATAAGCCTTCAAGAGACTTTCCCACGCATTTCATAGAATCATTTAGGTTGGAAAAGACCTTTAAGATCATCGAATCAAGAGATTTCCTACTCTTCTGCCATCTGGTCTCCCAAAAGAAGGAGATGATGTAGCAGAGCAATTAAATCTGAAATTAGAAGATGGTTCCTATCAGGACTAAGACTGACACATTTTCTTCATAGCAGTAGTGGATGATTCCCACTGCTCTGTCAGTTTTGTTCTGCAGGGACCCATGTTGAACATAAGAAACCGTCCAGAAAATTATAAGCCTGTAAGAATAACTGGGATTTTCTAAAACTTGTAAGCTGTGGGGCCAACTCACCCAAAGACTTGAAAAAATTTCCATTATGAAGAGGAAGACATGCCTTCCATTAAGAAAAAAAAAAAATTAAACTTTTCTACAAAGTTATTCATCACTCTTAGGGAAAAAAAAATCATTCCACCCTAATGTAATAAACACATATTGTAGCTATCTAAAGGATCTTTGCTATCAAAACAAAAACTTCTCATTCATCCTGAAAATTATTTCACATTGGGTCGTTTTAGTCTCCACAAGGACCACCTAAAGGAGACACAATCCTGTTTACCAAATCATTGTGCTATCTTCACGAGTGCTCTTTCACAAGCCTGCCAGTTCCATAACTTGCCTTTTTTTTTTTTTTAATATTTGCTCAATTTCTATTTTGAAGGGGCCTTAAGCACAAGGCTTCTCTTTCCAGAAGATCTTGCTACATATGTTAAAAGATCCTCCTAGAACATACAGCATCCCCTTATCAACGTAATCCTTCTGCTCTCCATAAGGAAGAACAGGCCATAAATGGCCACTTTGGAACTAAGAAATGCAATAAAATATTCCATGGGATACTCTGAGTTAGTCTTTCCTACGTGAAAGACTGCTTATCAGGATTCCCACCACAAAGCATTCCAATGATATTAATTTGGCCTAATCAGAATTTAAATATGGTATTATATACAGTTTCTCTATATTTTCATTTGTCAGGCTTTGTCCACCATGCATGCACCAGAAACAACTTTGGGGGAAGAAATATCAAAGCCAGAATTCAGTTAAAATGGCTTTCTTTTAGAAAACAGCACATCCAGAACCACACCAAAACCACACTCACAATAACTTTTGAACGTTGATCATGTATGAGAGAGAAACTTGACTGGGCAGCATAGAAGGAACTCACAGCAATTGGAAGAGACTCTCCTCTTAGTTAAACAAAAACTTGATTTTACATAACATGTCAGGATTTGCAAGTTGTAAAACAAAAAAAATATTAACTTGAATTTTTGAAAATCAGAGCATGGGTTAAACAGTAACCTAGCTCAGCAGTTAATTACTTGCATTTGATCTAGGAAAACCCAAATCAAGATCTGTCTGTAGCTGGCCATGGACTTGGCCATATCAGGAAAGTCACTTTCTGTTTCGGGATGGGTCTTCCCTGGCTCTCACCAGACATTCCAAAGACACACAAAGTAGCACCTTCAAAAGAAAATTTGTTGAAACGGGGACATATCAGTTTTACTGCAATGAAGCAACCTTTTCTAGTGAAAACTTTTTTTGCTGAAGATTTTTTAAAGTAGTTCTAATCTAATTCCAGTTTCATCCAACTCTTCGTTTGAATGCCACTTTTAAAAACAGTTACAATCTATAATACAATACACAGTCACAACCTAGACCAGTATGGAAATTGGATATATATTTTTTTGTAAAGCTTTCAAAATCCTTTATAAATAAGGGTATAATACTTAAACAAAAAACACACCAGGCAAGTCAGGATTTCAGCAGAATATCACAACCAAAAATTGTTGGAAAATCTTCATTTGAGTATCAAATTGTTCTTTGTCAGCTTGAAGCAAGTGAGAAGGTCTGCCTTGAATTCTTCTTCCTACACAAGACTGAAGGCTTCCAAGACCTGAATCCAAACTTAGGACAGCTCAGCCTTGATTTTATATATTATGTGATTAACAAGGTAATCAGGTCTTATGGGTGCTCTTCGTGGCGCTTGCCTTAATACAGCATACTTGAATTCTAGTGACAAATATGGGAAATTACTTCTCTCATGGCATTTCTACTGATACCATACCTTCTAGGGGTGGACCCTCAGATTTCCTTTTATCTACTCTATGCATAGAATAAAATAGCAATAATGCCCATCTATTAAAGAAACTGAAAGCTTCACCTGAACTGAGCCTCACAGACTAAAATGTTCTTTTTCCAGATACTAGAAGATGCAATGCCATAAAATGTGCAGCTCCCAGGTTAAGAGTAAGAATCCCAAATAATTTTCCTATGGTTCTCCTATGTTGAGCTCATCTGACAGCAAAACCTGCTGTTATAACTGCTAAACATACTTAATAATGCTACAAATACTGCAGATCAATAATGTTATGCTTTTTATATTTTCCAAGCCTTTCCCATTGATAAATGAGTGCAATTTTTTTTTAATCATTACAGAGGATCTTCAGGGTTACTTTTCTTCATACCAGGTCTTCATCAACACCTGGGTACCACATCCTTCTTTTCACATTGTAGATCACAACATATTAATTCCTACTTAAAGGTATTCCAAATTCAACATGCCTTTAACTATCACACAACTTCACATTTCTAATGCAGTTTGCATAAGGTCTTGTTTTTCTTTAAGAACTTGAAGCCCAAAGGGTGCTTCACCTTTTTGTCAATGGCCTTAACCTGCTGGAAGCTGCAGGTGTATTTACAAACTCCCAATGTTCCATTCATTATGCTAGGGTAGGATATGTCACACCCCCCACACAGAAACAGTATTATGTGTTGGACATACATGAGGATCACTTCAATTCAGAGCACTGTAACAGCAGCTTTTCTGTTTAATGCCTTACAATAGGAAAACAGCGTAACACTTACTGATCATTTTAGCAGCAATTACAGCAACTGGATTACCAATAAACAATGAATGAAGCATTTCTCAGATCTGCTAGTATTTTCCTACATGGACAATTCTGTTCTTTATTATATACTGTTTGGTTTGGGTTGTGTTTAGTCTTGGGGGTTTTTTTTATTTTTTTTGTTGTTTTGTTGTTTTTTTTTTTAACAAAAAAAGTTGCCATGCAATGATTTGCCATTAGCTCCGTATTGCTTCTTAAGGAAACTCCTTCTAAACAAACAATATTTTAAGGCAGAAAACCTGATCAGAGAGTAAAACAAAACATGCAACTACAGCAACACTTTGTTGCTTGCATGTGTTATTTGCAAACTGGCCAGCATCACTAGGCTGCTCATTTTCACCCTTAAAGAGTAACTGTCCCTGCTCTGCTTAGAGAGCACCGTCACAAGTGCCATTGATTCCTTTCTGCTTCAACAGCAGAAAAATCTTTCCAAAGATCCTGGTGTTGTTTATCACATACATATATAATGTATGTACATATACGTGTGTATATATTACATATATTAAAAAGTTTTTAGCAGTCCTGATTCTACTCCCAATGAAGCCATTTGGATTGCTGCCATCTACTTCAACAGGGACATACACATACTCGATTTTCTGCATGAAAAAATCACTGAGATCTATGCAAGGGCCCTGATCTTCTTGTCACTGAAATCAATAACAAAATTTCAATAGGTAACCCTAAATGTAGTTTAGTTTTTTCAAAAAAGTGTAGGTCAACATAAACAATCTCATAATATTATTGGTCTCAAATTACTTTTCAACCTGCTACAAACTTTATGTTATTTTTAAAAAACAATTAATAAAAGTAGTTTTTGAACATAAGAGTTTCTTTCAAATGATTAATATTATTTAGAGACATGGCATAATTTGCAGATTTTTTTTTTTTGCAATATGTAGGATTACACAAAGTATGCACAACCCATGCACAAATACACATACCATTACAAAATCTGGTTTTGGAAACATTAGCATACCAAGAATGAATATAAAAATAGCCATTAATAACTTCAGAGTGATAAAAGAAATTACAAAAATAAAGCAATAAAATGCAGAATATAAGAGTTTTGATCACAATCTCACATTCTTTGTTCATTATAAGTGAATTTCATGTGTCATTCTAAATGGAAATATTGTGTGTTTGGCATATATACATTTGAAAAAAAGCATCTTTGCTTTTTATTTTTATGAAAAAGCTAATTCCTATGTCCATATTTATCATTAGTTTTCTGAACCTAGAAGCTATGTGTATTTACAGTTTGTATATGCAAAGGCAAAGAGCCACTTGGGTTTCCTGCAGCAAGCCTGAGTATACTAGTACAGCTGTGAGAGCATACCAGTATTCAAACCACCTTTGCCCTCCGGGTTAGTCCTCTCTTAATGAAAAATAGCCTTTTCTTTGTGGGAGAGGAAGTTTGCCACCAGGTGGCTAGAATAGGAGGGCTGGTACCTTGGAGGCTCAGTTTCACCACTGAAGCTCTACGCACTGCTGGCCAAATTACCTAATCTCTATAGTCTGATTAACCAATTTGCAAAAGAGAGAGCAGGGCAAAGGTGTCTATTTTGACTTCTAAGCGTTCCTGTGAAAATATGCAAAGTATCTACCCTATCCCCACAGAGCCTCTACTGAACTCTTTCTTGATCTATGCTCTTCTAGGGTTTAATAATATCTAACTTAAAGTTTCATAAAACCCCACTTTCCTCAAACAATACTTACCAAATTTTAATGATATTTACTGTTAGGACACTTTCCACTGTATTTAAGTGGCCCATTCTTAATTTCATCCCATTACTTCCATTTATTCCTTCTGTTAACGTACTCCTTTGATGATTTACCTGCTTCCAATATCCATAGATATCAATCTTCTCATGTGTTGAGCAAACAGTCAAGCTTTGCATACTTAACCAATTTAATCCTTACATCAACAAAAATCTGTCTCTCCCATTTCTTAACCTGGTGGCACTTCTGATCCATTTCACAGAGCTGCTGCAGGTTTTGGTTGTGCCGGGGAAACCCAACACTGGAGCAACTTCAAAGGGTCTTCTAGGAGCAAAAGATGCTTTTTCGTTGCTCTCTTGCTACTCACTGGTACAATGCATGCCCTCCATCCTCCCAGCCTGAAGATCTCAAGAAGAATTAGGAAAGCAGATCTTCATTACAGAGAAGGAAGACAGGAAAGTAAAGCCCTGTAAAACAGGAGTGGAGCAGAGCTCATCTCTGCTGCTAACAGGCCCTATCCTTGTTCCTTTTCCTTTTCTTCCATAGCCGGAGCTAGCACTGCTGTTTCCTCAGTAATTTTCCCTTTCCAAGCAGTTATTAATGTGACATTCCAAACAACTCCCCTTAAAATCCAAGTAGATGGTTCTTAGTCCTTAACCTACTGAGATTTTCTTCCAGCACATTTATTCCTGGTTTAAGTGGTTACAGCAGTTGCTGCCTCCTGAAGATTTGCACTGTTGTGGTGAGTTGACCGCGGCCAGCAGCCAAGCACCCACACAGCTGCTTGCTCGCTCCCCTCTCCCATGGGATGGGGAGCAAACAGAAGGAAGAGGAGAAGACTTGTGGATCAATATAAGGACAGTTTGATAGGGGAAGCATAAGATGCATGTGCAAGCAAAACAAAATAAGGAATTTTTTCCACTACTTCCCATTGGCAGGCAGATGTCCAGCCAATTCCAGGACAGCAGGGCCTCAGTATGCATAACAGCTACATGGGAAGACACCATAACCACAAACATACCCATTTCCTCCTTCTTTCCCCCAGCTTTTAATGCTGAACACTACATCATATGGTATGGAATATCCCTTTGGTCAGTTGGGGTCACCTGTCCTGGCTGTGTCCTCTCCCAACTTCTTGCCCACCTCTAGTACAGACACTGTGCAAGCACTGCTCTGCGATAGTCAAAACTCTGGTGTGTTATCAGCATGGTTTTAGTCACAAATCCAAAACACAGCACCATACGGGCTGCTGTGAAGCAAGTTACCTTCAGCCAGCCAGCCCCAGTACAACAATTCAGATCTACAATTTAGGAAAATGAGTGGAGCACCCACGTCTGTGACATTCCTTGAGCTCCCTTTTCGCACAGCCAGGCAGCTCTGCTCAGCTCGCAGGCCTGACAGTCCCAGCTCGTGTGCTTCCCCTGGAGCCAAACATGGGCTCCTCTTTATCACCTGACTACAACCTAACACCCTAGCCTGTAGAATGCTGAACAGAAATCTTGGTGTAATGAAAGCATAAGCAAAGAGAATTAAGCAAATACTAAATAAACAAAAATGGCTACCTTTCGAGTAGTAAACCCAGTGACTTAAACCATCCCCTTTTTTGCTTGTTTGCATTTTAGACCAAATTACTATTCATAGATTTAAATTAACTTTCTCATTTACTTTTACCCACATTTACTTCATCCATTTATTTCTTGGATTATTTAAGTATCTCTCAGCAGTACAGCATCTGAATGCTTAATCACATCCTTTGATCTTTGTGTTTCCACACAGGCTAGAGTGTCCTTAGAATTCGGGTGGATATTAAAATGTTCTCTTGGGCCATAAAATCAAGTTGGTGGACAATTACTTCAATGTGACACCTTATATAAGCTTACCATCATGCCTTCACTTTAAACATTGTAAGTCAATGAAATTATATTGTAGCCATTGACAACACATACAATTTTGCCTGTTTGATATCCCATTACTGCAATAGCAGCCACAATGGTTTTGGAAAAAGCTCTTTTTCCATAAGAACATGCTACCATTTTTGCGCTCACAAGTAGGGCATATTCATAGGGAGCACAATAACACCAGTTAAGTGACTATCACAAAGTATTTGCTTGTTTCCAAGAGCATGTGAAGCAATACACCCACATGCCTATATACAGCATTACTAGTAAAAGATGTCCAATGGCTCCAACACAGAATCGAATCACTCGGACAAACAATTGATTCACTTGTGCAGTCAAAATAGCAAAAACATTAAATATTCTCAGACTAGATACTTGGCTAGGGCATGGGATCATTTCTGTAGCACCAGGATATGCACACAGATCTTCCTTATAAAGTATGCAAAACTCTAGCAAAAAAGAGAAACTGTAACCTCTACATAAGCAATACTATTTGTACAGTTCTATCAGCAGTTCCCAAACTTAACCTCTTCTGCTCATCTTTCAGCTTCAAATCCTAACATAC
The DNA here is from genome assembly GCA_013389945.1 of Fregata magnificens. Taxonomy (NCBI): domain Eukaryota; kingdom Metazoa; phylum Chordata; class Aves; order Suliformes; family Fregatidae; genus Fregata; species Fregata magnificens. Next base: position 6,011 of record WAAD01016889.1, on the reverse strand, counting down.
ACAACCAAATTTCTGTTGGGCTCAAAACTACCTCTTTAGTGGGAAGCCTAGAAACTCACAAGCCTTGAACTCTGAAGGGAATAGACTTCAAAGGAAAAAAAAAAAGAAAAAAGAGTAATGCCAGATTTAGAGGACTATGAGGATTAAGCACAGAATATCACTTTCATTATATTCTAAGGCCAAGTGTTGTGTGGAACGGAAGTTAATAGAATAAGGAGAAAATCTAAATCCACAATGATCAAAAAAAGCTGCCTTATCTAATAGTTTAAAGCCTTCATGATCTTAGAAGTCTCACATGGCCATATGCACAATCCTTTACTCAGAGAACTGTTCCCAACTCTACGTCACTCCCCAACCTGATTCCAGCACAGCGACTGAGAATAAGTAGTAATAGGAGGAGAAGGACGGACGATCTAACAGTACAAACAGTTGATCAAGTTACTGGGCTTGTTTTCTGAAGACAACTTCTAGCTGCAGACTTCCACTATTTTTTATTCTGGTTTTACAGACATCAGGAAAGAAGAAAAAGTGAATGAATGCACACTTATGACGAGAAATTGTAAAATGAAAATTCTTAATTTCCACCTCTCTCCCTCACAACAACTAACACAGGTAAGGTAATGCTTTCAAAAGTACCTAGACACACAGTTCCTATGATATCAAAGTGATTTGGAAGACCACAGACAAAGAAGAGGCCTGACCCTGAGAAGTGACAACACAAAGGAACACTTACACTGGGCTTCAAAGCTCAGGATTTGGGGGTCTCATCATGTTACCCCCCTGTGCAGTCATTCCATCTATAGGATTTCTTTCTCCTAGATGACCTAGAGTCTGTACACATCTTTAAGGGTCTTTAACGAAAAGATGACAACATACTGAAAAGCACTACAAGAAGCCCAACCAGGTATGTTAAATTTATTGTGACAGAGGAATTGAACTGCTGTGATGAAAACAGCCATGTTTATGCTGTGGTTAAATTATGGCTTTGAGATATGATAGTCATTTATCTATATCTGAAAGTTATAAACTGGTCCTTCAAGCATGTAACCCTGAACTAAATATACATACTGGAATTAATGGGACCACTTATATGATCAGATTTTGTGAGGCTGGAGTGCAGAAGTGGGGGCAAATTGCTCAAAGGTAACCACAGAGCTAAGTAGCAGGAAAAGGATGAAAATGACATTGAAATGCATATAATGGGCATTATGAGTGCGGAAATAAAACAGAAAAGCAAGTGCTTAGACTACAACTTTGTCCTGAAAAGTAGAAAAAGCTCTTCTCTTGTGATATTTGAAGTTCTACTGGACAGAGAAATGCATAACACAGGAGTGCACAATCATGCACAGTTATGGTGTCTTCTAAGCTAGATCACCAAAGGACTTTCACCTCAAACTTGCTGCGAGTCAAAGTCAAAAAACTTTGCACTATTATCCAGTGAAAAATTTTAAAACACTGCACTGACAATGAAAGTAAAAGTGAGACAACATACGATTTTGTGTTTTTTTCTCTCCGAAAGTCCTTCCAAAGTTTGCTGGGTTTCCCTCTAAATGCTGTCTCTGCAAACTCAGCCTAGGATCTCACTATCAAAGTGGGTTCCCTCCTGCCTCGTATATCATATTAACATCATTAATAAGTTATGACCTCGGTAACACCTATTCCAATCCTATTGCCTTCACTAGGGTTCTGCAAGTGTAATTTAGCACTTCATTTAAGGCAATGAAATNCAGAGTCCCTTTTAGTCTCTCAGTTGGTGTCACAGATACAACAGTAGTAAAATCTGATTTTGCTTAGTATGCCTGCTCTGCATACATGTTTACACTGATATGATACTTTTAACAAAGAACTATAATATGCATAGATGTTATTTAGAAAACAATGTCACTTTAACTGTGAGTATGACGATTATAAATTTCATGGCAAAGTCCTGTTTTTGGCTCCCTGTACTACTTCAAATCCCATTGCTTTGGCTTACAACATTTATTTGCAAGAAAAAAAAAAGCCAGATACATTCTGAAGACCAAAGAGAAAAACTCACGTTAAACTTGGGGAAAATTTGTCAGACAACTCCTGTTTGCAGCTCATGGGCGCAGGGGGGGAAAGTATATGCCCTGAAATTTTTTGCTTATGACTAATGTGCCTCCAGTTTCCTTGTAGCTCAAGAAAACTTATTACCAATGCTGAATATCTTTATATAACATGAAAATACTTAAAATGCTAGAGCTTAAGTGTACTGAAAGAAATAAGCTGTGAGTAAATCACATATTGTAACTGAGTATAGCCAGTCTGTGTGAGAGGAGTTCCTACTTTCTCAACAATTATTTGGAGAGCATTCAGATCAGGTACTGTAATAACATCCAATTAAAAAAAAAAAAGAGAAGTTCTTCAAAATGCTGAACAGCTGTAACTGACGATTCAGTTGGAGGAAGGGACACAAAACCTTGAAAACAATGCAGCTCAAAAGGAAGTTTTCTGTAGGTCTTCACCTGTGCGTGGACACTCCAATCTTGAGGCTTCACTTCTTGTGCCAAATTTTGGGAGCTCGAAGTAAAGGCAAACCATACCAGGGGTGTGGGCGAAGATTAGACAAATTTACCAGACGTGTACTTCCTAAGAGAAAGCTGGAGGAGTTCTGACCCATTCACAGTGACCGTACTGCCATCCAGAGGTAGACTGCAGCTCAATTTCAAGCAAAGTCATCTTGAATTGGCACGGAGCAAAGACCTCCCTTCAGCCCACATGGCAGACTCCAGTTTTCAGGAAGCTGTACAACTGATGGGGCAGTTTAGTTCTGCAAGGGCATGAGTTTTATCTACTGTTCGCGCCACTGCCAAGCATGGATCTGTTGCAGAATAGCCTCCAACCAGGTTTTTCTAGTTTAGTACCAGCAGTTTCATTTTTCAGGACAGTTAAATGCATGCATACAAAGCTTTGTGGGTGCAAAGTATTATTGGTCTAAAAAAAAAAAAACCACCCCACCCCCACCCCCCTAAAACCAACAGCATGGCAATAAGGGGGGGGGGGGCTTTTATAAAAATGTTCAGGACAGTCTGAGATTTATTTTTGTACAGTAACCTGAAGAGACATGGAGGTCTTACTGAGTCTAACCAAGAGATCTGGTTGATGGAGAACTCCCTAGGAAGTAGTACTGGCATTCATACATTTCCCTTCCAGGCTTCTATGGTGAACATTTCAGTTTATAAAGGGAAGGCAAAAGGTGGAAGACAGACTCCCTGTGTTTTTACTTCATTCAACAAGTCGAAGGAACTCAGGGATAAAATGTGAGAGATCATTTAGACCATAGGAGGAGGTAGGAATAAAGCAGGATAAGGAAAGTGACCTGCTTATCAGTTGGTGACTGTGATCCAAAACCTGACCTGTAAAATATATTGTGGTTGCACCTGGCACCAGTAAGTGAGGGGTAGCTAAGTAGCTTATTTATCTAAATGAATACAAGTGCATTCTTACCTCTTGACCTAGACTGAGAATAAAGTGCCATTGCAATAAACATTCAGTGTTGAAATATGCAGTAAGGTATCTTACAGTTTAATATTAACAATCAAAAAATGTAAAGTTATTTAAGTATTTTCCTACCTTCTTAATATAGAATTTTCCATGCTTGGAATTCTTAAAACTGAAACATTGATTTTAGGTTTAATTTAAAAGGTAAAAGGGGAAAAGGATTTGTCTGATGAAACAAACAGCACAAGTCGCAAAAGATATTCCTGCTCCATGCGGTGCATTAAGTTGTAATCATCTTATTCTGTAGAATGGAGCCTTCGCATAAGATATCTATACTACTACCAAGAGTTTATAGACTCTTAGCATAAGAGGTGTATCAAATTGCTCAGATAAATATAGCACAGGGCATTGAAATAATTACTTGGAATCCAAACACAGTTACACACATATACAATTACATCCTTTCCTCAGAAAGAAATCTTTTATCTCCACGCTATCCACAGCCAATGCCACTGAAGACTCTGGAGAGATGGAAAAAGAACTCACTCTGGATGAGGACAATCAATCAAAATCTTCTCTGGAACTAGAACTGCTATTATAACAGATCAATAAATGCTACCTGTTGACATACAACAGTAGAATCATGAAGGAGTCTAGTCAAAAGGATACATATATGCATATAAATCACTGCATGTGTGTATGTGTTTATTTAAATATTAATTCTAAATAAACTTTAGAGGGTTTTTTTTATTAATGCATGCACATACATAAGCTGACATTGACCAAGAGTCTCTTACTGCTCTATTAGCATGAAATTCTGCAAGAGGAAGAAACGGGGAAGTCAAATATCAATGGAAAGTGGGATTTTCCTTGCAATAGCCTCAATAAATATGTTGGTCGGGGGAAAAAAAAAGGTCAAAAATACAAAGCTTATATCTCTGATATCAAAGAAAAGAATGTTTGTGTCAAGTCTAT
>WAAD01016879.1:3756-14355 GCA_013389945.1 Fregata magnificens | reverse complement strand
ACATTTGGGATGATTTCACCCATAGAGTACTAGGGAACATTCCTACAACCCTTTCTGCTGCCAGAACTGCTCAGTAGTTCTGCTGCTCAGAACTGCTCCAGATGACAGGAAAAAAAGAACAGGTTATGGGTGATAGCATATTCAATAGTATCAGCAGCATTGCTGAAAAAATGCTGGACTGGAGTTTAAGAAACTGCTAACATCATAGTAAACTGATACACTGCTCTGCCACTTTTCATCTTAGTGGGCATGGTAAGACTACTGCAAAACTGGCTGAGAGTATTTAAGTGTCTGTATGTTTTGTTTCATTGCATGGTATTACCAAAGGAAATTTTTAAAACTTTAATATACAGATGATACCTAAGTCTAAAACTTGAATGGTTTGAATAGTTATCAGACAACACAGTCACATGACCACCTGCAAATCTGAATTGAATTCTGAACCTAACCTCTGTTCAGAACAATCTTTAATTTGACACTTGCCTTTTCAAGCAAAGCTTCTGAACACCATTTTTGAAGTTAAATACTACAGCTAAGCTGGTTTGACAGCTTGCCACTGCCAGAAGTGGGAGGTCCTTCTTGTTTCCCCACTCTTCTCTTTCCCAGCTTCATGTATCCCATCTCTTTGTACCTGCTGTGGTTGTGGTCAGACTCTAGCTAAGCCAATGCAACTTGTTAATTCACCAGTAAGACACCTTTTAGTCACCAGGCTGAGTTCTACAGAGAGGCTGTTACTGCCAGAGCCTACATAAATAGAGGGGCATACAGTCAGGAGTGAGAGTAAAGAGTCTCCCCCTTTCAGCAAACCATAAGACTGGCCAAAGCTATGATGCAACATCCCTCTCATTACTTACACACTGTAAAAAGCTGATTTTGTGTTTGTAACCAGGAGTTTAAAACTTGTTTTGGCAAGTAAATTTTTCAGGGAATTTTCAGAAGCCTCGACTCCCGAACTATCCTTTAGCTAAATTAAGTTGCAATTTCACAACTTTTTCTTTTTGGGAGTTGGTTGGGGCTGGAAATGCTGTTTTAACTATAAGCTGCTTTAGCAAGTACTGCTGCCAAGAAGAATGATCATCGTATTATGCCATTATAGAGTCCTTCAAACAAATATAATGTTAGTATGAGAGGTCTCATAAGAACAGAGTTCCTTAAGGTGTCATAACTAAAATGTTGTGGCATACATCCTAATCAGTTTAGTACAGACCATATCGATCTAAAGACACAACAGCTATTTACTTCAGACATATGTACGGAAGGAGACAAAGCAATAGAATGAGATTAAACAGTAAGCAGCCAAACTCTTGATTGGTTAATGGGTCATGCACTCATAGCTACTTAGCAGTACTTTAAAATATCCACAGCAACTATTTCAGCCTCTGGGTCTTTCAAGTTACTGTTGGAATTTTACATTTTCAAGTCTTTTTAGAGTGATAACTAAAGCACAGATGTAACAGCTGAGGAAAAAGAATAGGACAGCACTATCCTTAAACTTTTTATACCATTGGTGTATGAGACAGAAACAGATCCTGGACAAGAACGTCAGTGTTTGTTTCCCAGAATATCACAAAAACCTGACGGTACGAAGGACAGATCTTTTCAACGTATCAGATGCGCAAGCATGTGTATTTTGAGTGTTCCCTTTAGGTAGTTCTGAACACGCATCTATAGCAGTATGCACAGACATACCCTTTTGAACAGTTGCTTTCTTCAACTGCTCCGAAGTGATTCAGGTTTTGAAGAAGGGACTCCAGTCTGATGGCTGGAATAGTCATTTTAGAAACATCCTGTCCCTATTTGTTAACCAGCTTTGCTCATTAATAAATACCATGCAGCCAGCTTTTTTCCTCCCCATCCCACCTTTTAATAACAAAAGCAGCCTCAGGCCATCGAGCCTTCCCCATCACCTGTTAATCTCCAGGAAACAGCTTCTTTCTCAATGGTTGTTGCTTAACTAAAGCAACACTTAACACCCCAGGTGAATCGGCGCTGAGCCTCTAGTAAGCTTCTGACTCTACCGTCCCCTTCAGCTCCACAATACTAAATTTACTGATGAAAGTGTCAGGACTCAAGGTGAATTCTATTTTGGGAGGTCATTCTAGAGCCCACATTTGCTTCTGACCCTTTCTTACCTCTTCTTCCTTTGAATCTGTCTTTAGATTCCAGTAAATGCAATTCATTTCTATGACGTAGTTCATCCTAGTTATCAGAACTCATTACATCTATATAGTTTTTGTTGTTCTTAGCTAGAAAGGTCCTAGATAATGTTTTTGAAGCGTAGGGATCCGGGGTTTAGTCTCTGTATGACCTTATTAAACATCAAAATAAAGTATTCTGTTGGCAGAGCCACTGAAGAGACAGCAGTTCCAGTGAACAGAAAACATTTTCTCTTTCTCATCTGAGCTTAACAAGAAACTCCAGTGGATGATGCAAACAAGAGGACAGATGGATCAACGGATTTGTTAGGAATCCTTTCATCAATGACACACATATATATTTATATACACACACACACATTTAAAAGGTATAAGTATATATACACCCTTTTTTACCCAAGCAGTTATTCAGAAGGATGGCCAAGGATGAAATCCCTTATGTTTTTGCTGGATTTCTAACTTGTTCCTGTGCACAATTTTTTTTGTTTCCCCCACAATTTAATCGAGCGGAATGGCCTATGTGTAATAGAAACAGCATCAGTCGAGATCTTTTCTTCAATGGTTAACGCTTAAAAGTGGCAAATAAAATGACCCAGAAATCACAAATCTCCCCTTTTTTTCCTTACTTCTATTCTTGTAACTCCTCATTGTCCCAACCAGGAAGAACCTATTGTCTTTTAGGCAACTGTTCTAGTAATGTTATTCTTCAGTCGTACACATGATCTCATCCACTCTCCTCGAGGGGCGAGGCTGTGGGCTGCGTTTATTGAGCAGCCTCTAGTGGTTCACCATAGGAGCTACCCTAGGCTATAGCGTCATATGCTGCAGTTGCAGCGTGTACCTGCTCCTACCTTGCACAGTGCTGTCCAGGATGCTCTTGACCACATGCTGGCCTATGAACAAGGATGGAGAAAGACAGTAGAAAGATAATAAGCCAGTAACATTGACATCTGTACCACAAAAGTTGATTTAATCCTGAAACATTTACATTGTGGTAATGGCTTACAGGAAATGCATAAAACCTAAGCAAAGAAAGAAGAAATAGCAACATGGTGTTTGATTTGTCCCAAGTGCAGTATGTGAGGGGAAGAAAAAAAAAAAATTCTGACAATGATATTTAGCTTGGACCTTATGTATTCATTCTTCAAAGATGCAACAAATTTCCCATAGTAAATAGATGCAAGATTTCCAAGATACCTCGTATTCTAATGTGAGAGTCTTCTAAGAATTCCTGTTCCATTCACAACTTCAAAAATCTACAATTAGTGGATGTACAACAACACTCTAGCAAATACAGCAATCGCTCACAGGAAAACTAGTGCACTACACAAGTCTTTTTAGCTGTTCTTTCATTTTAGTCAGAAGAGCTAGGTATTGGAGATGCCAGAGTCACAAGACTAGCTAGACTACCTTTTGAAATCTTTGGGAGATACTAGGTGAAAAGATGGAGGCTTAAGGTATGCCCTGAAGATCAAAACTCAGCTTATTGCTGGGAATTATAAGCCCCAGTTGCTTACCTTCTGATTGCACACTATTAGGAGTTAATTTGTGATACTGTGTCAGAAACAGTATCTGACCCACGTAAAGTGGGCAACACAATGTCAAACATCCTGTAGAGAATTAAATTGGGAGGGTAATAACTGACCTCTCAGCTATCTACATTCAGAAACTGGGTAGTAAATTAGTCCTGCTGCTATTCGTTTACATATTCATCTGCACTGGAATAGCTGATGCTTCTCTGAAGGAAGAATATTAAATTTGTGAGCAGGATGAGGCAGCATACAGGAAAGCAGCCGGTGCAAGAAATCTTACGTTTCAGATCAGAACATTTATTCCTGCTTCTTAGTGCAAAACCTGCAGCACTGCGAGCTATTCATACAGTAATCCTTCCTCATTTGCTAGACTGCCCATAGAGAACATTGTACCAGAAAGAAGACCAAAACCAGTACACAGATTTCACAGATAACAATCCCAATCTGATTCTTACCATATAGACTTCCCTTTTGTTAGAACAGTTTGATTTACCTATCATTTTACACATTCAGGAGATTAACTGGGGCAAGGTACTTCAGAAAGGCGTTTTTACTTTCTGCCTGTACTATATTCACTGTCAGTGCCCCAAGTACACCAGTAGGCCTTAGGTGACCAGACTCAGCTCAGCTGGGGCTTCCATCCACATAAGATGCCCACAGGCCCAAGCATCCATTTCAACTCAGTCCTGGGCCCCCAAGTCCTTTCCTTAGCCATGCTGTACATGTACCTACCTGTGTTATAGGTAGCTTGCCTCTCTCTAGTGTGACCTCTGGCCCCACCTCCTCCTGCTGCTGCTGACTGGGGCTCCCAGAATAGACCCCAGCTTGTTAACTTGCTTTGTCTGGGACTGTTGAAGGATCACGACCTCTGCATACCCAAGTCAGTTATTGAGGACTACGCCTTGTCCGGCAAAGGGGCAGCCTGTGCAACAGTCACCCATGCCTCCAGGGTTGCTGCGCCCTCCCAAACACATGGAGCAGTCCCACTCTTGCTAGTCCTTGAGAAGGAGCTCAGGCCAGGAACAGCTTCCCAGGCCTGAGCTGAAACAGGGCTCCTGGACCAACTGGCAAGGAGTGTGGGTGGAGGCCCCAGGTGATGCTGGTCAGAGCAATAAAGGCCTATCAGTGCAGCCAGTACTCTGACACTCTGGAGGTAGGTTACATGTGTAACTTATCTTCATTCTGCACAGTTGATATCTTCCCCAGTAACACTAAATACTGTATTTGAAAATAAAATTAAAAAATATTAACTGATTTGCAGTTACAGCCTGGGGGCAGTGCTCTTCATTAAAAATTATTATAATAACCAAGCTCTTCAGTTTTGGAAAGCAAGAAATGACAATCTTGTTAGACATTACCACTGACTTCTTACTGTTGAAAACAGAAAATATTTACAATGTGCATTAATCTTAATGGTTACAGATAAAATCAAATTATTAGAAATGTACACTCACCATTTGAATGAAACTTGTCTGAGATACTCCTTATCTCAAGCTTTGAGCATGTTGAATTTTTGTAAATAACTTAAACTGTAAAGGGTAAAAAGTACAGAGAAGACAGAATCAGACTCTTCTTGGACGATGAGTAAAAGGACAGAGGCACAGGCTGCAGAAAAGGACATTCTGATGACATATTAGGAGATGTTTTTTTCACCATGAGGTGGTGAAATGTCCAAACATGGGCCCAGAGAGGTTGTGAAATCTCTGTTGGAGATATTCATAGCTTTATTGGACAAGCCCCTTGTAGCTTGATCGTACCACAGACCTCCAGAGGTCCCTCCCAACCTATACTATTGTATAATTTTTCTATTAGTAAAATCCATAAGAATGATTATATGCAATAACCTCTGAAGAGTGCCACTCAACTAACATCTAATTCAAAGAGAAATTAACATGCATATCTATTTTCCGGAAAATTTTTTTTCATCCAAAATATAACAGAACTGTAATTTATGAGTGTAATCTTCTGGACTAGGAATGAAACTGAAACTTGTACTTACAAGGTGCAGAAAAAAAAAATCTTCAGATGTACAATTGGTGCTGTTCTCTTGTGAGGTAGGAGATTACCAGAATTCATCACCTGGCTCCAGTTGTACCAGTGTAACTGGTTTACCCAGTATTTCTGGTTTTAGTTCATATGTAGCACTGCTCAGGACAATTTTTAGGAGCTCTCAGAGGTCAAGAGTAACAATCAATCTGATTGTTTCTAGCAGGCTCAAATGACTTGGTCATGTTGTCATATGAGAATAAAATTTGTGGAGGGAAGTTAAAGATGACTTCCGCATTTTGTGGTGAAAACATCATTTCTGTCTTCTCTTCTGTGAGGGAGCCAGGTAAATTTCAGGATAAGTCTTGGAGAACTTCTGTCACAGGCACTCAGACACTGAAATAAATAATAAGCCATAAAAAAAGTTAAAATGAAGGCTTCATAGGGATGAGCTTTCAATGAGAGTAATGTATCTTTTAGTCTCCTAAACTTAAGGCTTCCTCTTCTAGAGATATCATTGAAGCGTTAATATACAGGGAATCAAAAGCAGTCACTAACCTTGCTTGTAGTTGAGGCCAACCTTGGAAGCACGAAGTCAGTAACTTTTCTACTTTGGGGAACCTTTTGTAAATCTTGGCTTTTGTTTACATGCTTGGAAAGTACAAATAAAAGAAAAAAAAAACCCAGTTTTTCAGAGTGGGAAAGTAAAGAGGGAGACATCATTAATATATCACCGGCTTCAGACCCAAAGTTAGTTCTCATGATGAGGCCAGCAAAATTCTTATTTTGTTTCTGTATGTCAAACATGTCATGAACCACCAATACTCTTTATGTCATAGAAAGCAATCCTCAGACTCTCTAAAGCTCTCGCTACTCCAAAAAACCTGCTACTATAAATGTGTTACTATATCATATTTACACTGTGCAATTCTGAGCAAGCTGTATGGGGGAATATATTTTATGTGACAGTCTTCACCTAAAGTTTCCTTGAACCTCAGTGAAATTACCAAAGGGGTTAATACAAATTCCCCTTATCTGACTAGGAAAGGAAACAAACAAGACAATCATATACCCCAGGTACCGGTACAGGGATCACGCAGTTTGCCTTTGAGCTTCCTAAACCAGAACTGCATCATAACTACTTTTACCTTTCTTCCTGCCTTACTCCCCTCTTTCCTTGCAAAGGAGAGTAAGACCCCTTTACTTCTCCTTCACCGGCCTAAGGACAGAGCTATTTCCTGTACTAGTGGTAGGGGAATAAGCCCTCTGGGTATCCAGACGGGTGATGGTGCAGTAATCAGAGACAAGGCCATTCAACAGGAAGGCACTGCTGCTCACTGCATTGATAACAGCATTCTCCAAGCTTCACAGTCATCCATCTCAGCTAATCTCTAGGTTTTAATTGAGCTTCCAGGTGATTTCATATTCTCTGGACAACACTGGTAAGTACAGAAGAACAGAGAGATTCACAATCTGAAGTACTCATCTATATATCCTTTTGAGTATAGTAAGATTAGTATAATCAAGTGTGATATTTGGTCCTTTGTTATGGGTAAGAACTGAATTACTTTGTAATTACCCTTGTGGCCTTCCTGTTGATGGTTTAGAACCCTAAACCCTGATAGAGCAGCTGTGTGTACATGGAGATAGGCCTTCTGTTATGTTAATTGGAATTACATTTATTTATTTGGTCCTGATCTTCTTCTGAGATTCTTCCATATTAAGTCTGTGATGTAAAAGGAAAGAAACTATTTCTTCTCAGAGTATTATCCAGTATAACTGTGTAACACAGATTGCTTTTCAAAATTCCCCATAACCCAATCTGTATGTTCATCCACACTTCAACAAAGTTGGAAACCATACTCTACTATCTCAGTGTATCCTACAGTTTGCCTTTTTTCCTGGCTAATCTCTCAACTAATGGCTCATCACACCCCAAAAATGCTGTCCTCCAAATTTTGCTCTGACAGGAATTTTTGTTTCCTTTTTTTTTTTTTTTTTTTTTCAATTAGTGTCAGAAAATTCAAAGCTGAAAATTCATTACTTGTAGAAAACATTAAAAATTAAAAAGCGACTCTTTTTTTCCCACCATTGGAACTCTCCCCAAGTTCTTATATGACCGTTTTTCTCCCTAAAACCTTATGTTGCACCTAATGAGTTTTACACTCAAACATATGGTAAGGCTGGAAACCTGGAACACAAAGAGTGTTCTCTCAACTCTGAGGTCTTTCCTCAGCTGCCTCCCTTTGGTTTGGTGAGTTTTGCAAACTCACTAAAAAGCTCAGCTGTCACAATACATTCTGGAAAGCTGATAAAGCAATGGAGATTCAACCTCTGTTATTGGTCATGTTCCCTTAAGAATCCACCATAAACTGGCAGGAAGACATAATAGGAAAAAATCCTTTAACCATTAAAATTTAAGAGCTGTCAAGAAATCTCAGTTTCATTTGCTCTGCCACTTAATTCTCATATGGAGCCTTGGGCAGAGCTGTAAACATCTGTGCCTCAGTCTTCTCCATCTGAAAAACAGGTTTTGTTTTCTTTCACTAGGACCAGCTTTGTTAGCATGAATAGTAGCTCAGAGAAACGCTCTGAAATTGGCACCTTGCCTAGAATCTTGAAAAAACTGGAGAGCCTTTCTTCTTTAGCCATCTCCAGTTTAACAGAGAAATTCTTCTAGCAATAAAAAATCTTTATTAGAAACCAAGAATCAAAATAAAACTTCCTATTACTGAAAGATTCCTGCTTAGGATAATAAACTCTTCTTTTATTCAAAACAGCAGTACTCATTGGGCAGCAGCAATGGGAGCTAGCCTACAGCTCGCCACGGATTTGGTTCAGCCAGTAAAGGCAAGCATAATATTCTGTTTCTGCGCACAAATAACTGATATCTGCTGCAAATCTGCTGTGCGAGATGACTGGCTAATGATATGCTGACAGCATCACAGGAGTTACAGACACAGCATCAAACATGACAAGCTTGTCAGGAATGTACTAATTAGAAAATGCTCAGATCCAATGCATCTAGACATTAAGAGCTTTTTCCTAGTGACTGCAACAATATGAAGGAAGTGAAAACAAGAAGGAAAGGACATAAAACACCTTGAAAATGCTGTGCTATACTTGATACATAACGTTAGAATTCAGGGTCACTGAAAATAATTCTTTTCTATTCCTTCACCTAGGACTGCAGCTTTCCTCATGAACATCATATTACAGGGAAGTAGCTACATAGTTTGCTGGACCAAGGAGAGAGAAGCCCGACAAAAATCCAGAGGCAAAGCCTGAACTCAGATTAGACCCTCATATGACAGCAAACGCTGATCATCAGTCAGAGTGGATCAAAGGGATCTGTGGCAAAACTCCTTTAATTTTACTTAGTATATTCCATGATCTTTGTTCTGTCCAAGGTCTGTGGATCGCAATAGCTTTGTAACACAACTGATGTTTCCCATCAGCTGGCAAGCCCTCCAGTAGGGACAGAGAAGATTGAGCTGTCTAGATTTTATTTATTATCTCCTCCCCAGCTAGTCAGATAGCTCACTGGTCAAAACTTGTTGGGACTGACCTTTAGGTTTTGATGGTCAACCTCCTACAAATTAAGGTGTCTGCATATTAGCTGCTCTTTATTAGGCTTTTATTGCCTTTCCATGTATTTCTGTTACCTTGTCATATTTGGAATACTGAATACCGCCATACTACTGAATACTGAATATTACCATGTGAAATGATGTCTTACTAGCCTCTACTCCCATGCTACTGTCTGTTCATAATAGCATGATCTCACCTTTCCATTGCTTTTCGTTTCCACTGTCCAGACATAGAAGAAGTTTTCCAAAGCAATTACAAGGCACACGCTGTTTACAGGATCTGCCTGTGCCACACGGAAATGCGGTCACCCCTGAAGTGTAAGCCAGCTGCCTGAAGGGAGGGAACCAGTAACACAGACATCTTAACATAGAAAGTGCAGAAAACCTTGTCTTATTGAAATTAGAGGGGAGAATTTAGGTAGGAAGTGTAATTATCATACTGGAATTTGGCAACGACACCTGGATTGATGTTTTTCTTTCATAGGGAATCAGGGATTCTTGATGCCTGCCGGCAAGAAAAATCTTGGGTTTGCCTTTTTCCAAAAAGCTGCCACTTTCATCAGAAGACTGATCCAATATTGTCAGAAAGGCTTTTTCTCCAAACTAAAATTTACATGCAAATAGAAAAACAAAACAATTGCGGTTTTTTCATTAAAGTACAAATTGGAAAAAATAAGTCTATGTAATTCTATCAAAGCCATTGTTAAAAAATCTACAAGCCGTCTATTGTTTGTTTTTTACTTTGCTTTTACATAAAGGTAAACTAGTTTAGAACAGTTTCTTCTGCAAAAATGTTTTAGTAAAAAATTAATTTTCACTAAGATTCTTTTAAAAAGCTTGTAAGAATTGATTGGCCTTAACAGAGGTCAACACTTAAAGTTGAATAAATTTATATTTTTCTTGTATATTACAAGAAAAGAGCCACCGACTGGTCCCCGAGTCTCCCTTTCTACAACATCTGCACAGCTCCTGAAAGTTCCCTTTCCACTCAGCAGATTGCTTCATGACTGAAAACTGCTTTAATACCAATCACTGAAACTTTTCTTTCTCCAGAAAACTACTGTTATGTGAAAAGATGACTTGGATATTTACAGTAAGAATGGCCAAGTCAGTGATAAAAATGTGGGAAAATCTGACTCAGTTGACTCTGACAGGGTCAGATGATNATGTAAAAATATAATTATAAATCTATTATAAGGGCCATTTTTTATAATTATCAAATTAATTATAAGGGCCTTTTAATTGTTGCTACTGTTTATGTTTACATACGTAAACCTGGTCCTCTAACTTTTTGTTATATTAACTTGGAAATTTAATATAAAGGACTTCAGGTTT
>WAAD01016876.1:2664-15138 GCA_013389945.1 Fregata magnificens | reverse complement strand
GCTGGAGTGCGGGCACGAGCCGGCTGGCTGAGACTGAGCGCCCGGATATAAGCAGTGGGTGATGCCTGGTCACAATCCATCGCTCAGGAATGTCACAGTCCATCGTGGGTGACATCACAGTCTGTCGCTTGGAGATGTCTCAGTCCATCCCTTGGTGACAACAGAACGCATCACTTGGGGACTCAGTGACATCAGAACCCATCGTTTGGTGATGTCACTGTCCATCACTTGGGGATGTCACAATGGGCCATCATCACCCATGGCGGTTGCCCTGGCAGTGCTGCAGCACAGGCATCTTGGGGTTACCACAATGCCACTGCCCACTCCATCCCCCCATCTCTTGTCTTGTGCTTGGCATCGGTGTTTCACGCCAGTCACTAAGGCCTCAGCTGTGTCTTGCCAGGGCCCCGTCAGGTCGCTCGGGCCATGGCAGACATCTCCAGGCACATATGGCAAGAAGGTTCTTTGGATAACCCCTCGTGCCTCCCTGGGAGGCTGCAGGACAAAGTCCCACAGGCTCTCCCCGCAGCCCAGCACTGCTGGCCAGCCCTCTGGGCTCCCCTGCTTCCTCCCACGGCGGGTCACAGGCAGCGCTTGGCTCGCTCTGGTGGGTTTTCTCCTCTCTTTCTCCCCTCGCCTGAGGGCACAAGGGTGATCCCCTCTGCTCAGCACCCAGCAGGCCTCATCCAAGCACTACGTCCTCTTTGGGGTCCCGGGGACAGGTTGACAAAGCAGAGGGGCTCAGGGGAGGCAAGGAGGGTCTGCGGGGCTGGGGCTGGTTCAGCGTGGAGCAGAGAAGGCATTGGGGCACCCCACAGCACACCGCGGTGCCTCTGGGGAAGGCATGAAGGGGATGGGGACAGGCTCTTCCCAGCACTGCCTGGTGGGAGGGTGAGACATGGTGGCATCTCCTGAAACTAGAGAGGCTCAGGCTGGAGATCAGGAATCAAAACCAAAATCCCTGTGAGGATCATGAAGCCCTGCAGTGGTTGCCCAGGGAGGAGGTGGGATCCCTGAGCCTGGAGGTCTTCAAGACCTGAGTGGCCACAAGCCAGAGCACAACTGTCACAAGCCCGTCAAGGGAAGGGGCTGAAGTCCCCAGAAGAGCAAGCATTGCCAGTGGAAAATGTAGCAAACGTTTCCAAAGGTGCAACAGCTTCCATAAGCTGCAAAGTCAGAAGACCACTTTCTGGTGTCCTTCAGCTCAGCAGCTTTCACAAACTGCTATAGAATAGGATAGAATAGGATAGAATAGAATAGAATAGAATAGAATAGAATAGAATAGAATAGTTTATCTCCAGTTGGAAGGGACCTACAACGATCATCTAGTCTGACTGCCTGACCATTCCAGGGCTGAGCAAAAGTTAAAGCCTACTACTGAGGACATTGTTGAAATGCCTCTTAAAGACTGACAGGCTTTGGACATTGACCACCTTTCTAGGGAGCCTGTTCTAGTGTTTGACCACCCTCTTGGTAAAGAAATGCTTCCTAATATGAAGTCTGAACCTCCCCTGATGCAGCTTTGGACCATTCCCACACATCCTATCACTGGATACCAGGGAGAAGAGATCAGCAGCTCCCTCTCCACTTCCCCTCTTCAGGAAGCAGGGGAGGCAGCCTCAACACTAAATACAGCAGGATAGTCACCTCTTTTGACTGGCTGGTTACGCTGTGTTTGATGCATCCCAGGTTACGGCTTGCCCTCTTGGCTGCCAGGGCATGCTGCTGACTCATATTGAGCTTAGTGTCAACCAGCACCCCCAGATCCCTTTCTACAGGGCTGCTCTCCCCCCACTCCTCTCCCAATTTATACTTCTGTCCAGCGTTCCTCTATCCAAGGTCCAGAAGCTGTAAGTTGTTCTTGTTAAATTTCATTTCACTGATGATTGCCTAATGCTCCAGTGTATCTACATCCCTGTGCAAGGCCTCTTGTCCCTCAAGAAAGTCAACAGCAACTCCCAATTTAGTATCATCAGCAAACTTACCAACTGTGCATTCAACTCCCACCTCCAGATTATTAACAAAAATATTGAACAGAACTGGCCCTGGAATTGAGACCTGAGGAACACCGATGGTGACTGGCCACCAGCCAAATGTAGCCCCATTCTCTACAACCCATTGAGCCCTGCCGTTCAGGGCTATTATTTGAACTTAATATTTTAATAAGACCACAAAACTTATCTAACCCTCCCATCTTCTCCCAAGTTTCCTCTAACTCTCAAAGAAAGGACATAAAAGTAGCAAAATTCTGATAAAGGGAATAATATATAACTAAAGTAAAATAAGCAAGGAGTGGAGAAATATGACAGGAAATTAAGAATTATATCACAAATACAAATAAGCTTAAAAATGTTGACATAAAATCCTCTATTTTTTCAATAGCTATTGCTTGAGCAAGACACTACAGATTTCTTGCCAATTATTTTTTATTCTTTGTCTTAAATATATATATTGTTTTAATTTTTCACTGACTTTTTTTGCATGTTTTACTTTTTTGTGTTAGCTTTTTTCATATTTTCCCCCTCTTAATCTGCTTCATTCATAATTTCTTTGATTTATTCTTTTTGTTCAGTTTTCCTTCATTAATTTCTATTCATTCTCCTTTCTCAGGGTTCTAGATAATCTATATTATCTGTGTTTCTAGTCTTTTTTTTCCCTTTGCATCCATTTGGTGATGAGTCAATGCCCTAGGTCGAGCAGAAGGAAACAGGCTATCCCAACCATGACGTAGTATTCTTATGGAAGTTCACTAATAGAAAGCATATTTAACTATAATTCTACATTTTTAAGCCTGTATTTTGTAAATATTGAATGCAAAATAGTGAAATCCTACCTTTTAAAGGGTCCAATCATAAGTGAATTATTCTAAGTAGATAATTATAGTAATGTAAGCAAAGAAGATTGCCCAGTTATGGGATTAAGATGCAAAAACCTGCATGTCTCAGAATAGATAAGCAGGATGTGACAGAAAAAAGAATTCTTTAAATAAATCTGATAGATTTGATGACTCTGTTGAGTAGGTGCTTCCTTGTAAATCTTTTCCATAAATGGACTTTAAATTACTTTTCCTCCTGATTTCCGCCCCCGCCCCCGAACGACTGAACTTATTTATATTTCTCAGTCATTTTTTTTCTGCTCTAAAAACCACACATTTCTCTAGTTCTTTGCAGCAGAAGGGCACCTTACTTTATATGTTTGCATTAGACTATATCCCTTAAAACATTAATGTCATGGTCTCTCACCGTACATCATTAGGAGGGATGAAAAGAAATCACTGTAGTACTACTGCCATAAGCTTTTCAGTCACAGTAAAAAAGGATAACTGTATCACTCTCCATCACTGCCTGTCTTGCAAGTAGAGCTAATAAATTGTGCTGGAGGGAACTGTCCTCTTAGTGGCTGGTGTAAACGAAGTGTGTTTTGGGGGGTTTACCCTTTCCAGATACTGAAGCTTCTTACAGGAAGACCAAGCTTTCAATAACCCTTAATACTACTCTAGTAATGCTCTCTTAAACAAAGACTGAATTTACCTATTTGCAATCTCGCCATAACTGTGTGCCAGCCCTTCTTTTCTCAGGAAATACTGAATGCCGTACACCTTGGTAGGATAAAGTTGGTACACAAGATCTTTTCTTGGATTGTGGAGTGGATACAGTGTGAGTTTTGATTAGAATTTGCAGAACTCACAGATAACCCAAGCCAGTAATATTATCTGTCTCAAAGTTCTCTGTGTGTGTGTGTTTGTGGGGGGGCACATTATCCTGCACCACATGTAGCCATTGCATTTGTGCCATATGGTGCCTAACACACCCTTCTCTGCTGGGGCCGTTAGACCACACTTTTTCCCTGGTGTAATCTGTTCTAGTCCACTGTTCATGGCACGCAGAACACTACCACCAGATCTGGCATTAATACACGCTCATGTCTGGAGTCTCAGTGGAAATACCAAAAAATCCAGACATGAAAACCAAACTTCATAAAGTAGTAGAAAATACTTAGTNTTATGACTTGTTACCACTGTTACTTCTCTGCTTTTTGAAGGGAACTGAGTTACTTTCTCACCACCAGAAGTGGACCCTGTAGAACCAGGGCATCATATGAGCAGGCTAGCACAGAGAAACTTGGGCTGAGTTTTACCATTGCAAGGGCTTAATAAAGGACTACAATCTCCAGATCTGTCATCTTGACCCTTTACAATCACAGTAAAAAATTATGTGATACCATAAATTAATAGCATGGAACTATGTGGTAGTATGCAGTACAAATACTTTCGTAGTGTACACTGACTTTGAAGTTCCCTCTTATGGAAAAAGTTTTTACATTTTGAAACTGTTAAACATGTAAATTTATAGCCCAGCTATAATACAAGGTTGCACCCATCAGTGGTCACAGCACAGCAGTGGGGTGTAGCACTGGCACAGGAAATGAAGGTGCTCAGCACCATCCCAGCTCACACCATAATGCAGCGTTCCCAGTTGCCACTCTCAGCTGCTTACAAAAGTTCAGTCTCTTGTATTTTGACTCTGTATTCCTTCAAAACCTTAGCTGACTGAGCCTCAAGAAAAACATATTCTAGGATTCTGGAGGACAGAAATACCAAGGTAATAAATGGCTCGCTCTCTAAAGAAGTCGATAAGTCAACCTATCAGCATTTTTTACACCTAAGTGGACATAAGACATTAAAACCTTACATATGTTTAATTTAATGTAACAAGTAACCTATTGCTACTGGAAATTACTGCTCAGAAAGACCCACTCCTCCCCACACCCACACACTTAACTGTCTTGTGTGAAACTGAAGATGTGGGATTCTCCACTGTGTATGCATATTTCTGTACTGAAGTTTATATATTCAGGACAGTTATTCATAGTTTCTGAATTCAGTTACTGGAGACAGAACGCAGTAATGAAATCTCATCTGAACTGGCTGTGCACTCACTATCTTGGATGATTTCAAGGTCAGTAAGACAGAAGTGATAAATGAGTTGCAATGACTCAAAACCAATAAATCCTGAGGTCCAGATGGGTTTTATCCAAGGTTGTTAAAGATACTAAGAAAGAAGAATGTAGACTGGTGGCAGTAATCCTGGAAAATTAGATTATTGTGAAGAGGTTTTGGAAGCTACAGGAGAAGTAAGACTGACATACAAAAATGTAGTAAGCAAAATAATACAAAGTCATTTAAAATGCACGCAAAATAAATGCAAGCAATTTGCACCTGGTACGAAAACACCTGCTAAACACACAGTTGGACAATAGATAAATAAATAAACCCCTTCAGAAGATTAGGCTTAGCTAAGGCCATTCAATGGCAGGCTTCCCACTCTGAAGACTCCCTCCTCACCCTCATCCCCCCACCCTCATTTTCAGCCAAGATCATCAACAACTGCTTCAAGAGCAGTCAGTTAAACCCTGCCATTGAGGCTGAAAGCAAGCTGTCTAGAACCTTCCAGGATATCTCCAAGAAAATGCATTAACAAAAATAAAGAGGAGGACCTTTGCACTGCTGCTTGAGTTTCTCCCTCAAATGATATTGGATTTCTATGCAAGAACATTTTAACAGTTTTAGGAGATTGTACGTATTCTATATATATAATGCATGGGAAAATCATAGGCAAAGCCATGTGGTTTTTTAGTGTCACCTACCATATTTTCTTCTGTGGGTTTTATTAGATTGGACAGCAGTAAGATTCTAATTTTTTTGAATTATTATGGTAGTCTTTGATAAGTTTTTTCTGTCATTGTAGATGGTAAGAAAGAACCTAGCAAATTACAGAATGATTCCCTGATAGTTAGCTCATCTATGGTAAGGAATGGCAAGCCCTGAAATGATGTGAAGGAAACTAATGAGAAACATTTAAGCACATCGGAGGGATGAAGCAGGTCCTGGAAATCTTGGGAATCTGCTGTCTATGGGCTGAGGGATGCTGAGAATTCTCAGCACTCTATGAGGAGAGTGGCAAGCTAGTACAAACAAACATGAGGGGTTGTTTTTTTGGGGTGTTGGTTGTTTGTTTTAGTTTGGGTTGGGTTGGGTTTTGCCTTGCTTTTGCTGCTTTCTCGGTTTTATTCTAGGTTTATGTAAAATTCTGTTGCTAAGCCAGGATAAGTCTCCTGGGTCTGGTACCCTTCAAAAGACCTATCTTGCCCCTCAATGTGTTGCTTTCAGCATCTAGCTGTTGTTTTAGTGTGTTAATATGATAAGACACAGATCTGACTGATAGAGAGAAATACAGAGGAAATGGGCAGTACAGAATATGAATTTGATATTTAAGAGAAAATATTTATGGCAAAAGCAAGAGATAACAGGAGGAAACTTAGACTTCATCAGTAATTAGAAAAATTCTGGCAATATTATAGACATGAGAAATGAAGGGATTGCCCTTTAAGGGGAAAAAAATAGAGCTGATATGCAGTGATGAGGTATTGTTCACTCAAACAAAAACTGAAGACAAAGACATTAAATATAATCTGCTAGAGTACTTTTTCAAATCAGATGTTTCAGACAAGATGTACCTGAAAGTTTCAACATGGTTAGCCTTGGTAATTTCTGCTACAGTGAAAGAGTGGGGAAAGTCTAGGTATGTGGAAAAAAACTTAAGTCAATACTGCTAAAAGGTCATCAGAGCATACAATCCAGTGGATTACAGGTTTAACTTGAGAGTTAACTGAAAGTAAGCAATTTAACAGATGATACAGATTTCAAATAATGAATACTTTCCCAGAGATATAATTAATAGTTAATATAGTTATATATTATATGTACTATACATACAATTAATTCTAATTGATATATTTATGTGAAAAGCTTACTTTGTCAAGCACTATATTTTGCAGAACTGATGGATAAAATGAACGGCATGTATAATGTTTCAGCATCTATAAGGCATCTAATGTCACACTGTGTAATAGTGATCAAAAGATTTAACAAAATGTAGTATCCATAAAGCACAGTATATGGATTAAAGTTGGCCAGCTGACGGATATCAAAATTCAGTGTTCATGGCACTGTTTTACTAAATATTACTCTGAAGTTTATTTTTTTGTAATGAAGCCCTGCAAAGACCGGTACCTACTAAGGACTGGTACTGATACTTTCACAGCTGATCAGGTAACAGCCTGGATTTCACGTGATCAGATGCTGCATAACATCTAGATACGAAGCATCTAGACTGTACAGCAGGATGAGAATTGTACTTTGGAGAGCACAAATTAGGAAGACTGTGGGAGGTAATCGTATGAATACAAAATTTCTGTGTGAGCCTACATACAAAATTGTGGTGAGAATAGGGAGATTATAGCACTGTTTAAACAGCCCAGCTGAGGTTCTTGAAGGCATATCCTACAATTAAGCAGCCTAGCAAATGGAAAGCTGAGAGACAGAGGAGTCCTGTTAGTATAGTACTGCCTAATTCCATTTTAAAAAGAGCATAGGGTATGGAATGGGACTAAAAGTTTGATTATACCTGTAATTAACTCAAAGAATGTTACAAATGTGGGGTGGAAAATATTCCAGGATATAGAGTACAACTTCCCTTTTTTGAGGTGATAATGCAGGTTACAATTTGCTTATTTAAACTGTCCATGAGTTGATGTTTATGTCCTTTGGACTATTTACTTTATCCTCTGGATATTTCATAGTTAATGTCTTTACTTTGCCTTAGCCATTTTAATCTGGCATGGCCGCAGTTTTTTGATGTGCTTAATTAGGAGAAAAGAAGATTTTTTTGAACATGTATTAAACCTCAATGTGATAAAAGAATACAACTACTAAAATGGTGTAGTATAGACAAAGTGCAAAGAGAACAGGCAAAGAGTAAAAGATGCATCATATAAAAAGCCAGGGTCTGAACATGAATAGATTTGTATTTCCTCAGAAGAAGTCTGATAAAGTTATTTCTTTGTCACAGCTGGAATATGGCTCTGGATTCATCCAGCAGTTGACAAGCTGCATCCCTGTAGTCCTTAGGAAAATCTTGCCGAGCTAAAGGGACCTTGCCTTCCCCAGTAAATCAAGTTTCCTTCCTGTAAAATATTCCAGGTCATTGTTAGGTGATTGATAGGTAAATAAAAAAAGTGATTGGCCTATCTTACTGCAAAAAAAAGTTTCTCCCCCACTGCAGAAGCAATGAAAGGTAAAAATCACCAAATTAACTTTACATTTGTGTATAACAAATTCAGAGCTATGTTAGCTCTATGAACTTCTACCAAGAGGATGAAAAGATTGCTGTGAATATGCTTGAATAGGGATGAAGTCTGTCCTCCCTGAACTGTATAAAATAGAGACCATTGGGTATAAGGATATGCTATCAAAAAAGCACTAATAAAGTCATTAACATAAAGGCACAGGAAAAGAAAACCCCAAACCTAGCAGTTTAAATTACTTACTAAACCAACAATAATAAAACTTTAATAAAAACTAGTTATCGTTTCTTTATGTAATGCCTGTAGAATCACAGAATGGTTCAGGTTGTGCAGGCACTCAGGTGGTCTCTAGTCCAACGTGCTACTCACAGCAGGGTCAGCTCTGAGGTCAGACCAGCTTGCTCAAGGCATCCCCCATCCAGGCTTGAAGCCTCAAGGGATGAAGGCTGCACAGCCTCTCTGGACAATGTGCTCCACTGCTCGACTGTTCTTACAGGAAAAATTTTGTCCTTATATCCATGTCAGGGATCAAAGCATCATTGTGCTAATAATCTGCACGCAAATAATCTGTGACCTGGAAAGTGCTTACAGCCTGCTATTATAATTCTCACAGTGAGTAGTTTAATATACATTGTTTCTGAACGCAGAAGACCAAAGCTGGTTATGCTGTTCTGGACAGAAATGATCATGGTAGCAGACGTGGTGGATCTGAACCCGCAGTTCACAGATGCACTGGCAGCATGATCTTTTAGGTTAGAGCTGAAGTCCGTGTCAAGGATCAAAGCGCCATTGTACTAATCAGCTGAACAAAGATAATCTCTGGTCTGGAGAGTTCCTGTGGCCTGTTATTACAAATGAGAAGCGGGAAGGATGCTTAAACTGAATATGGGCCTTCACGGGAAGCCAACAGCAGTAGGCTTCTAAAAGGATGTGGTGTGAGTGGAGAATCGGTTCCTTCCTTTCCTTTTGTGGAGAAATCAAATCTTGCAGGAAGCAGATAGCTATGGGCATCCTTAGTTCTGAGTGACTTCTGAACAGCACAATTTATCAGAAGTAGCCCCTGCTCACCTCTTTAGTTAATGCCTGTTGTGTCTTGTTCTGCTACTGCAAAGGCCACTTTCTTTAAGAGGTCAATACTGACTTTTGCCTTTCCCTTTACAGTCAAGATTTTCAGTGCTACTCTCTGGATTAATACAAAGACATTTTCTACCCAGATACTACTATTCAGCTTGTTACTTATAAGCCTAAAAGAGTTTGAGTTGATTAGTCTTGACCTACCTAAAATACATGTCAGTTTATGTAGCGATCATTTATTGAAAACTTTAACCAAATTTCCTCTTCAGTTTTATTTTGGTTAGGATGATAAAGGTGACAAAAAGAGCTGCCCAGACTTTTTCAAATACTGAACTGGGACTGCATTAGAACATCTCATACTGCCCTATGTCTTTACCTCTTTCTGTGCATGATGAACTGTGTCCTAGCCATCACTGTGTTTTCAGGTGCCAGAGTCTCCTTACGAGTAATTTTAGTAGACTGAGTTCAAACTCTAAATAAAGTAGGGAATTATGAATTCAAAATATTAAATCTATAATTCCAGTTACAAATAATGATTCCATATTGTCAGAAAAAAATATGGTATTACACAAGGGAAAAACTGAGGAAAAGATTTGATAAATGTGTGTTCTTAGGTTGTTAGATAAGCAGATAATTTATCACCTCTTACTCATTTAATGAAATATTTGAAGAATAAACCTTAAATTAGTTTGATATTCTTCCCAGAAGAATGAAAATAAATGAAGTCGTATTTTACAACTTGATACTTTCATACATAGGAAGACAACCGCTTATGCCAAGACAACTATGGATGCAACCCTGTGGATATAAACCTTTTTTTAAAATGTGGCTACATCACTGTTATCTTGAAAACAAATTAACGGGGAAAAAAAGCTGTATTGTTTCTTTTTTTCTTGTTGTCTTCCAGTTTCTCTAAGACTCTTGCAGTCACTCCTCTTTGGGATCAACAGACTGACTGTTGTCTGGCCTGTGGAGCAAACCTTCATAGACAGGCATGCTTAACAACTTGATATAATTCTGCATCTTTCTTGCCCTTTTTCCTCTTTGGAAAAATAAATCCTGAAGGTATCTGTAAAACATCCTTTTTTCTCACTCATTCATATGTCTCTATTTTTTAGTAAATAGCTATGCCACATGCATAATGGATCCACCTGTCAAGCTTGCCAATATTTCTTCTGTGCAGTGTCACCTAGATAATTCCTCCTTCTTTTATATTGATCATGATATTTTACTATCAAGAAAATTCAATTCATGTGTTTATCCCACGCTTGCAGAACACAGTCCTGATCCATTAATAAAGCCCCTAGATGTCACTGTAATAATATAAAAAACAGTAACAATTGTAAGTAGTAGCAGAATTGTTTTACAATTAAGATGATCTTGAAGGACACTCAACTCAAGTAACTTGATAAACAGAAATCAATCAACAGATTAGGGACAAAAAAAGATGTTTTCTAAGTTGTTGAACTTCAAGAATATTACATAGTGGTTGTGTTCCTTTTGCCTTTGGCATTACCTGGCTAAAAAGAAGATTCTAGAAACACCTCCACAACAGCATTGTTTCAATAAAGATAACTGAACTACAACATAATAAAAAGGTATTTTATAATGCAGTGCGTTAGACTATAATGACAAAGAGGATCTGCTGCATGAGTAGGTGTCCGTTCTGACCCCAACCATATTCTGAGTAGCCCGAAGACTCCTCCTGGGTTCAAGCACAGATTTTGTTCGACTGTTAGTTAAAGACCACTTCTGCTGGGCAACAGACCTTTGTGAGTCCCCTGAGCAGTGATTTAAGAGAAGTTTTACTACGCTATGTTTACGAACAGGAATCATATTAGCAGTTGTTGGAAGTGGAGCCATCACTGGCGAGACCCAGTACACAGCATGGAAGGATTAATGTTTTGAACAAAGAAACTATGCTGAAACCTGCCTTCTTTCAAAACTGGACTGTGATGTGCAAAGGTGACTTTTCAGTTTGAAAAGTTTGTAACCGGTTCACCCAAAGCAGCATATTCTGCCCTTCTATCATTCTAGTCATTCCCGTCTCTGGCTGGGTTTATGAATTTTCTCAGGCTGGGAAGATGGATATTGGATGTTTTCTACTGTCACATTCACATATATTTTCCACTAATGAAAGTCTCTTTAAGGTCTGTGCCAACAGAAATCAGTGGAGAATGTGGCTTGGTTCTAGCTGCTGGTCTGAAAAGCTCTATCATGGTAGTCTTACAAGTCTTTGCTCTTGTTCTGTGCAAAGTACTTTCCAGGCTAAGGTAAGTATTATCACAGTTTCTTTGGTTCTCTTAGAATCATAGAATCATAGAATCATTAAGGTTGGAAAAGACCTCTAAGATCATCAAGTCCAACCTTCAACTAACACCACCATGACTCCTAAACTAGGTCCTGGAGAGCCACGTCTATACCGTTTTTGAACGCCTCCAGGGTTGACGACTCCACCACCTCTCTGGGCAGCGTGTTCCAATGCCTAACCACTCTTTCGGTAAAGAAATTCTTCCTGATGTCGTCTTACGGCACACGGGGACAGCCTGCGTCTGCTCTAACTGGGAAGTTGATACCAAGTCCTTCTAAACATATTTACATTTTACGTATATAAACCCATATTCGTATATTTGCACACATATAAAAATATAAATATGCTTTCTTCCTAAGCAAAGGAGAACATCTAAGAGAATAAAGCTGTTCATACTTTTGTGTGTGCATGTTGAAAAAAAATCTGAGGCCCAAAGGCTGGGTTTCCTAGATTGTTAAAATGTATATATATCATAGATATGATGCTTGAATTAGCAAACACAGGTTTTTGATTTTAAAATGCCAATGGCAAGTTAAAAACAGAGTATCTGGTCAGAGAGATCTATGACTATTTTTCTCTGAATGCAAAACACATATGCAATCTGTGAAATGTTCTACCGTAGGCTGAAGGGGAAAGGGGTGTAACTAGCATTTCCTTTTCAGTCTGAAAATTTACAGGAATGCAACAGCACATCTGTATGGAATTAGCATGGCTTCTCTCCCTAATACATTGAGATTCATGTGACTGCAAACCTAGAGTCTATAATCTTGAGTCCAGATTTGTTTTACCTAATAAAAACATCAGGACTGATTGTACCTTAGGGTCTAATATTTAAAAAGACTAAAATTATATTTTTAAGAAAATAAGAGCAGACAGTTTCATAGGATTTTTAAGCCCTTGTATCTTTAGATATCTGTTTAAGAGGCTGTGTGTAGCAGGCTATA
>WAAD01016867.1:2155-94280 GCA_013389945.1 Fregata magnificens | reverse complement strand
TGTCGGGGAGGGGGGTATGGGGGTCCCTCCTTGGAGGTGCGGCTTGCCTGCTGGCGCTGGCCTGGGAAGCCCTCCGGGGAAAGCGTTATCTTTGATCCCTAGCCCAGAGGTGTGCTGGTCGGTGATGGATACCCAAACCCTTCTGTAGTATGGTGATAACCATCCTGGCATTTGCCAGCCAGATAAAATAGCCGGTGTTCTTGTCAGCTGCACCCCAGACCATCTCCGTGGGCCATTTTGTGATGTGCGCTGGGAGAGGACCTGGCTCCCAGTCCCCATGGGTGAGGAGTTTGCCAGGGGAGGCTTTGGGCTGTCAGGGCGCACGTTCTCCGCAGGGCCAGCTCTCTCCAGTCCTCTGCTTTGACCGTAGGATATTTTGGGCAAGTACGAAGGTTTGGGAGTCAGGAAGGGATTGAGTTCTTACCCTGCTGAGCCCAGGGTTTGTCACGGAGTGGTTTACGTCCACCCCGCTGTGGGAAGGAAGCAGTTGGTGGGTGGCCACGAGCCCCTCTTGCCACAGCGTTAGGTTTGGGTCTAGAGAGGCTGATGCGTGTGAGCTGAAGCGCACGGGATAGCCCCAGTGATGTGTTGGGGCAAAACTTAATGCTTTTAGGTTGACGTGTAACTGTGGGTTTGCGCCCCAGCG
Source organism: Fregata magnificens (assembly GCA_013389945.1). Classification (NCBI taxonomy): domain Eukaryota; kingdom Metazoa; phylum Chordata; class Aves; order Suliformes; family Fregatidae; genus Fregata; species Fregata magnificens. Next base: position 93,634 of record WAAD01016867.1, on the reverse strand, counting down.
CGTCCCAGTCTCGGCGTTCATGCAGCTTTTCGTGTTTGGGAGTATTCGGGGCGCAGTCCCACACTTGGCCTCTCCGCCCCAGGTTGTTGTCACCCCGCTTTCCTGCGGCAGGACAGGAGGTGGAGTGGCCTTGTTGGCGTTACTGGACAAGGTGGTGTTGGAGCCGAGACACGTTTGCTGCTCTGCTGAGCGCCAGGCAACCTTCAGACCTTCAGCTGGATGAGGTCAGGATCCAGGCTCGGTCCGAGCTGCAGAAGAGGAGATGGTGTGTGCACAAGGGGGGCCTTCCCTGCTCGCTGCAGTGCCTCCGTCGTGAACCAAGCACTCGCTGCGCACGGGTTCGGGCTTGTCGGCAGCGAGCTCATCTGCTGGCGTGACGCAGGCCTGGGGCAGCAGGGGCTGTGACTTCAGAGCAGGACACTTACTCAGTGGTTTCAGGCACGTCAGAGGTTGGTTTCCCTGTGAGTAACGCGCCGACTGCTGCGCTGGGCTGCCGGCTTGGTTACCCAGGAGGTTTCACCATCATTATGGGGAGTCTTGTGTAATTAGTGCTTAGGAAAGGTCTGTGAGACCGAGGCCTGGCTTTGTTGCAGGAGCCGGTTTGTGGACTGGTTAACATTCAGAGCCAGGCAGCCACGAGGCTGTGGCTGCGGGCCGGGGGGACAGAGCCACGAGCACCCCAAACCCCGCAGCCAGGGAGGCGGGGAGAGCGCGGGAAGCAGGTGGGACGCTTTCCTGGAGAGGGCAGGGATGCAGGCAGGTGGCTGCAGAAGGCCAGGCCCGGAGAGCTCAGGGGTCCCGTTGGTCTTTACCAGGTACTGCGTCCAGCTCTGGGGTCCTCAGCACGGGACAGACATGGACCTGTTGGAGCGGGGCCAGAGGGGGCCACAAGAATGATCCGAGGGCTGGAACAGCTCTGCTGTGAGGACAGGCTGGGAGAGTTGGGGTTGTTCAGCCTGGAGAAGAGAAGGCTGCGGGGAGACCTTACTGCCGCCTTTCCGTACTTAAAGGGGGCTTGTAAGAGACACGGGGACAGACTTTTTAGTAGGAACTGTTGCAACAGGCCAAGGGGTCATGGTTTTAAACTCAAAGAGGGGAGATTTAGACTAGATTTATATCTAGGCTGAATATATCTATATCTAGGAAGAAATGTTTTACACTGAGGGCGGTGAAACACTGGCACAGGCTGTCCAGAGAGGTGGCAGATGCCCCATCCCTGGAAACATTCAAGGTCAGGTTGGATGGGGCTCTGAGCAACCTGATGGAGTTGAAGATGTCCCTGCTCGTGGCAGGGGGTTGGACTAGGTGACCTGGAAAGGTCCCTTCCCACCCAAACCCTTCTGTGGTTGGGAGGAGGACACTGTGCCGGGCCTGAGTCCAGGCTGCGGTGGCCAACCGCTCGGTAACTCGGACACCAAAGGTCGTTTGGTCCCAACTGCCTGGACGTTACCCCGTCTCTCGGGCAGGGCTGAGTGGCCCGTGCTGCCGGTGCTCTGCTGCGGTACTGTGGCCAGCGAGCAGCCGTCACCCCCCGGGGGGGGACACTCAGATAAACGTGCCCACTGCTCCCCTCTGACACTCTCGGCCTGGTGAATTGTCCTTGAGACAGCGCGCTGCCCAGGTAAACCTGCAGTGCCGGCTGATCTTGGCTTTCCTAATAAGACCACTAAGAGCTGGAAAGCTCTTAGTTTGGGCGCTTGTCTGCACCGATGACATCCGTCGGCCAAAATAGCTCCCTGCGGCACGCTGAGTGCCGTTACTTTCAGGGCAGCAGAGGAAACGAGGTTTATGGTGCAGCTTGAACGTCTGCAGATAGCCGGCTGCTGGGCTGAGCCGCAATCGTTGCCTCTGTCCGGTTGTGGCTGTATGTTCGTGCCCCGAGAGGGACCCTCGCCCCAGGAGCAGGGGATGAGGCGCACAGGACAGAGCCCTGTCTGCTGGTGCTGCTCTCCGGGAAGATGGGTTAAAGACGCAAGGCAGAAGGCCGAGCCACGGGCACAAATGACTTGGAGAAAGGAGGCACAAAACGTTGGGGAGAGAGCAGGAAGCACCTGAAGACTGATGAGAGTCGGGGAGAATTGTCCCAGCTTCCCAAGTGCCCCCAGACAGCTCTGCTGGCTGCGCTGGTTTTGAACAAGTCCCGCTCCAGCAGCTCTGTGCATCTCTGAGCATCTCTGAGTCAGAGCTGGCATGCTGTCCTTACCCTCGCTAGCCAGGAGGTGTCATTCTGAGCCTGCGGTAGGAACTCGCTGGCCTCGCTGGGGCGTCTGGAAACCTCTGGCTGAGTCTGTGACTGCTTGGGGTGACAGTGCCAGCTGCCCCGTAACGCCCGCTGCACCCCGGAGCCCGCTGTTTGCAGGGTTTGTGTTGCAAACACGGGAGAAATCTTTGTTTCTCCAGTCGTTGACGCAGTTGGTTCCTTGCTGGAGCCGCTGCTGGCTCTCCCCCAGCCCTGGATGCCGCAGCAGGACCTTTCCCCTCCGCTCCAGCCTTTTGCCAGGCCCATCCCGTGGCACCTTCCGAGCCAGAGACTGGCGGTGCCCGCAGTCGTAAGCAAAGGTAGTTTCCTACAGACGTGTGTGATCTCTGGCAGTCTGGGAGAGACCGGTCTCCCAGGGAGGAGCAATCCACATCCCTGGCTGCGTCCGCTGAGGTGCTGCCCGGGGGATCTCTTGTGTTACGATGCACCACGCAGGGAGCTGCCGTTTCAGCTTGCTGAACATCGGCGTTTGGGCTAGGAGAGGCGAGGAAGGGACTCGTGCAGCCAGGCCGGGGCTTCAGCTTGCACACAGGTCCTGCGCTTGCTTGGGACTGGGTTTTGAGAACTGCTGTTCAGCCCTGCCTTCCCCAGAGCCTAGCGCTGGGGCTTGCAGGGAGCTGTGGTAAGTCAGCAAGCAAGCAAGGGGTTTCGGAGTAACCCGCTGGCAGAAATAGATCCTTCCTAACCTGCGGTGTTTGACAGGAGCTGTGAGCGCAGGCCCTGCCTTCCCTGCTGCAGCGGCCTGTGCCACCTCCGGGTTATTACGTGTGTAAGTGTGTTTTGTTGCTAACTCGCTTCCTCTTCTTTCTCTGTTTTCAGAAGATGCTCTGCTGGAAGCTGCGAGGATCAACAACGTTTCGGAAGTCAACAGGTGAGCAGGCTTTAGAGAGGTGTGAGAGAACAGTGCTGCCGAGGGGTGGGAAGGCAGGAAAGCTCTGTCGGCACTTGGGGAAGGGGTGGGCTCATCCTCGTTACCCGCTGTGACTCGGCACTTGTCTGTGTTTGGGCGGGCATCCCAAGGCACGGCTCCTGGGATAGAGCAGCGGGGGGCTGGCTGCTCCCGCACCCCTTGGGGTGCTCACCTCGCCATCCCGGATCCCGAGCGGGTCGGAAGGGACGGCGAGCACAGTTACCTGTGAATTGGAAGGTGGATCGCAGATCCCTGTGCCGGGAGAGGACAAAACGTGTGCGGTGCAGCGTGGTGCGGACAAAGCCCTCCAGGCCGGAGGCCGTAGAGCCTCGTTTGTGGGGGTCTGTCTCTGAACGAACAGCCCTTACGGGCTCCTCAGCCCGAGCCAGCAGCTCTCCAGCCCAGACAGGGGCTTGTGTCCCTCAGGGAGCACAGGAAAGAGCTCAGATCTGCCTGTGCCGCCCGAGCCTACCTGTCGAGGAAGTGTCTGTGGTTGGGTGACCAAGCACGTGCCCGTTAGGGAGTGGAACATCTCCAGGGCTGTCCCGGTGCTCCTGTCCCACAGGCAACAGGCCTCCAGCGCTCTTGTTGCCGTTGGCCGTGCCCTGCTCTGTTGGGGTTGTGCCGTGGCATCGTTTGGTAGCTGTCTAGCAGCATTAAAATCACTGGGGTGTTAACAAACGAGCGCGTTTCTCAGGCCCAGCGTGTGACCAGTCCCCGCGAGGCACGTTTGCTCGCTGCCCACCGAGTCGTCCTGTGGCTGTAGCTCCGGGGAGGGACTTGGATTGGCTCGAGCGGTTCCCAGGATGGTTTGTGAGCAGCAGCGCTGCGTTAACGAAATAGGTCTGCCAGCAGGACAGCGCTGACCTCATCTGCAGCGAGTGCCAGGGACTTAGTCTGGAGCTGTGGGGGGGAAACAAATGTCCTGAAGACACAGGGTGAAGAGAAGTGTCTGAGAACCAGGCGGAGCTGCTTGTCCGGCAGAGCTTGGCCCTCCTGCCTGGCCTCTCTCGGTAACCCAGTGGTGGTGAGGTCTCCCGTGCCCCAAGTGCTGCCCTCAACCAGTACAGAATTAAGATTTTTTGGTGGCCTGGCGGCTGGCCTCCGACAGGCGCAGACATTGCTGTTCCCCTGTGTTCGCCACACCTGGTGTTTCTCCCTGGCTGAGATCTCCCACCCAGCGCAGCGCACCCAGGGAGCTCGGTGCTGCGAGCTGCTGTCCACGCATCCTCCTGCGGCAGGGGAGGAGAGCGCGCCTGGCCTGCAGCCTGGCGATGCTCCTTCCAGTCTCCAGGATCTCAGAGGAAGCAGCCCGGCTCTGCCGCACCCCGGGGCTGAGATCTGGCCTAGATCAAGGGTCGAAGAGGATATTGGTGTGCAGCTAATTGGCACATGTGTTCTGCTGCTTGTAATTGCAGGAAGCTGCTGCTTGGGGATGTCTGGGTGATTTGTGAGCCTGGCCAGGCAGAGCAGCAAGAGGGATGCTCTGTGCTCCCCCTGATTCGGGAAGGGCTGGCGGCTGTAAGCAGTCCAGCTGTGCTGCACGTCCACGGCCTCTCCCTTTGTTTCTGTGCTCTCTCCTTCCAGTCCCCGCTCCCTGGGGAGCTGCCTCCCCCCTGCCGCACCCCCTGTGGTTGGAGCTCCCTGCCTACCCGTGCCTGGCACGTGCCTTCGCTGCCGGGCGTGGGCAGGGGACGGTGAAAAGCTTCGGCCTCTGCTTTACAACAAGCTTCCGCAGCCCAGGAGCTCCACAGCTGCTGCAGAGCTGACGGAGGAAGCACAAACAGGGTCGCATCGTTGCAGAGAGAGAAGTTCTTGCTCTCTCTGCAGAGAGCAAGAACAGGGCTCTTGTTCTGGCCACCTGCAAGGGGTAAAGCCCAAATTCAGTGTTGGCAGGGCAGGAGTGTGACATCCAGCTGAGCGCTGTGGGCTGCACCCGGGAGGGGGCAGCGCCGTCCACGTAAACACCCTGTTTGCGACCTGTCCTCCCCTCCAACGGTGCTGTCCCCTGCCTGCTCTCCCCCCTGGTCCCCACAGCTCGCTGGTGGTGAGTTAGGAGAGGGCAGGCTGGTGTGATAGAGTTTTCTAATATAGCTTTAGACTCATCTAAACTCTCTCCCATGGCCTAATGTCTTGGTATAGTAACTTAAAGGCAGCGAAAAGCCGGTGGTGCGGTAGGGCTGAACTCCTGCGTGCCATCTTGCTCAGGCTTCACGGAGCGATTCGAGACACATGTTCTCTGCTGTTCAGCGACCTGTCTCATTAGGCCGTGCCAGGAAAGGTGAGCAGAGACGCATCGTTGCTCGTCTTGTGGAGCAGTTGCTGATCTTGTTCAGTTCTCCAGCCTTTTGGCTCTAAGAAGCAGCAGCTTCTTTGAAAAGGAAAACAGGGTAGAGAGAGGCTCCAAGGCCGTTTGGAGCAGAGGCCGTGCTTTAGGCAGAGAACTGAGGAGCTTTTAGGAGAACTCTGTGTCCCTTATCCCCAAAGAGTTCTGTCTTCTCTCTTGGAAGAGAGTGACTCCCTTCGTCACCCTAACAGCCAGCTGTAGGATGATGGGGTCAAGGCTGTCATCCTTGTGGAAAACTAGGGAGAACGAGAACCCCCACAGAGGATTTGAATGCCAGCGAGGATAACCGGTAGCTGGTTCCTAAAATGAATGCTGGTCAAAGAACGGGAGGTGTAGAGGCCCGGGCATGCCTGGCCATAATCTGCTGTCTGTGGAGGTGTGATGGTGACCTGGTGCAACGAAGAGCGAAGCAATTTTTCCTGTAGGAATTAATGTAATGAGGGGGTGGAGGGGTTGTACGTGGGGACTTCAGAAATACGCCTTGAATACAGAGGGACGGGGTGCACGATGTGGAAGATGGAGGGGCCAGGAGCAGCATCAGAATCCTCAACCGGAGAAGATGCTGGCTTTTTGGAGGCTGGCCCTTCAGAGCAGGTCACCCTTCCAGAAGATCCCAGCCTCCCCATCTCGGACTGTAAATCTCCCAGTATGGGTCTTCTCGCTGCCTCTCTCTGAGTATCTACATCTCATCGTCGTATTCCTCAAATTAGTTAAAGTCAATCACATCGGTTGAGTAGGAAGGTCAGAAAATGGGGTAATGGCAATGGTTAGAGGAGCGCAGCGTCACACAACTCCTGAACGATGTACGGAGAAGCGACAGATAGCAGGGTGCTGCCGTAGAATAAGTGCTTCCGCATGTGTAAGGAAGTGGGTGACGCTCCTCTGATTATGCCGTACTAAAGAGCTCATGTTTCACGAGGCTGCAGGCGAACACGGTGCTTTGTTCCAGCTGTGAGGACATGACTGGAGGTGGGAAATAAGTGATGGAGGCATGCAAAATTAAAAGCATTTGATCTTGGAAGCCAAGCTGTCCTACGCCTGTCCAGATCTTCTCTCTAGGAACCCAAAGAAGCACAGGCACAGGTGAAAATTGGGCTGAAGGAAGCAGAAGGAGGCTTTGTGTCAGGGACCCGTTGGCAGCAGGTGAAGGCCAGGTCTGGCTGTGCCTCGGGCTGGTTAGCAGCTCTGCTGCTGCACCAGCGTCTCTCCGGGTTTGGGCCAGGACACTTACACAAGCCAGCCAAGCTCTACTCACAAACAGCGTATGGAGCACCTTACTCCGAAAGGCTTTTTCTGGGTCCTTTTTTGCTGTTGAACTGCTAAATAGGGAGAGCGATGAGACGTAACGAGTGTTAGTTCAGCTGGTAACTGGAAATTTCTCAATCTGGCTTGGAAAGACTCCGGTTACGAGTATCGGAAACGAATGGGAGGCTTATGTTCAGGGGAATTTTGCATTATTCCGACCAGCAACTTTTTCCTTGGCTAAGGATGAACAGGCCTTTCAGACACACCAGGCAGACCTCACGTTAACGCACACGTTAGTATTGCTGCGGGAAGGATCGCATGTCCGCAGGCTGGATCCAGCCCCCGAGCCATAGGCTCTCCTCTTCCCTCTGTCTCTCCTCTTGGCTCCCAGACAGGTTTTCTCATCTTTACCCGCTTGTTCGATGCGAGAAACCAGGCTGAATTCTTCATCGAGATCAGGGAACGTGTTAACTTCCGAGACCGTTCCCTTTGGAGCGTGTGGCAAACCAGCTATTCCCTTCAAGCCCTTCATGCTGTTAGCTGGTACAGAAGATAACACCTAATTAATGTGGATAGTTTAATTTCCCTCAACCCCAGTTGTTCCGTGCATTTGGAGGGAAAGTGAGAAGCAAAGCCGTAAAGAATTACTGCCTCAATCCCCCTTGTGTTCATATTCAGTATTAATATTGATTCTCTGTGTTCCAGCTTTGTTTCTTAATAAGCCACCCACAAAAGCGCAGGCTTACAGCAGAGTTTCCTCGCCAGATAAATACGATGGAACAGTATTCTCATAAGCACCGTACGACTGTGACTCATGGAAACACGGCGCGTGTGTCAGACGGCTGTTACCAGGCTCATTCATAAGAGCAGGCAGCAACCCAAATCTGCATGTTAATGAGATCTGGAGATGACCAGGCGCTCTCGGAGGGATCCAGCCAGACATGGTGGTAGGGCAGGAAGCTCCGTGTCAGCTCCTGCAGCTGGTTTTGCCCTCTCCAGGCTGATTTTTAGGTGGGGGGGTTGCAGAAGCAGCTAAGTCAAGCTTGATGGCCCCAAACAGTGATCTCTCCCTTTTGGTCAGGCAGCCGAGCATCACTCGTCATCTCTGACTCATTGCTGCGCTGCCTCCACCCAGGCCGTGCCTGTCTCTTCTCCCTTGTTTTGTAGGCAGCAAAGCTCATCGAGCAAGAGTTCCCTTCTGCAGCAAGATGGGGTTTGGCCCAGCCTGGGCTGCTGGCCGCGGCGGGCTTACACCTGATCGATGGTCCTGATCCCAACACCAGGAACACCCCGCTCTGCCCCGTCGGGGGGGAGGGTGGTCCTGGTCCGTTACCAGCCTCACTGTCCCCTGCTTCCAGTCCTCTGATAGCACGACATCTCCCCTTGCTGTCACAGAGGTTTGCTGCCCACCAGCGCGGTGCTCCAGGGGTGTTCGGTCCCCGCATGGTAACAGTTCAGATCCGTCGCAGAAACGCTGGTGTGGGATGCACTCTGGAGCATGTGGCACGCACGGGGTGCGCGCTGGCAGGGCCAGGCTTGTTCCCCCACCGTGAAAATACCCCTGGCCCAGGGTGTACGCCATCACGCTGTTTTGGCCTGCTAGTGCGAAAAGATTAAACCTGAGGCAGCGGTCACCTGCAGGAGGCTGAGCTGGAGGTTCACGGGCTGCGTTAGTTGCTGCCCTCGCTGAACGGTGTAGTCACGGTGGTGATTTGCTTTCTAATCTGTAGCTGGCACGGTGGTGAGATGTGCTGGAAAACAAGGCTGCTCTTCTAGAGGGCCGCGAGCCCTTTCTGCTTTGGGGCACGTGTGACGTGGAAGGACCTGGACAGTCCTGCCAGCTAGAGCAGAGCAGTGTTTGTCCCTGTCTTTTACGCCTTTTATATCTTTTTAATGTTTAAATGGCTAAGAGGAGCGGAGTTAAGCTGTCAGGACCACAGTAGATCCGTGAAAACGAGTCTGCTTCTAGGTAAAACAGATTGTGCTCCTCCTGGACGTTGCACTTGCCTCCCTTTCAGTCCTCTCCGGCGCAGGGGCTGGGCTAGGGGTTCAGCAGCACCTCTGTCTGCTTCCCATCTCAAGGGTTCATTAAAGAATTCAGAAACTGCATGGGCAAAAAAACCCCTCTGTAGTGAATCAGGCTTCGGTTACCAACTTGGAACAACACCCTCCTCAGTCCAGGGATGGATTTTTGAAAGTCCCTTGTCTGAAATGAGCCCAAATCGGAGCTGAACACGAGCCGTTTGCATCAGAGCTTCCGGGAGCTCGGCCCCCGTTGGTGGATTGTCTCTCCGGACCTGGCAGCCTCGTTTCTGCCCCCACCAAGCACAAACTGCAAGTTCACCTGGAGCTGTGCTGCCCACGCTGCTGCCCTGAGGTCCAGGCAGCTGGGAAACCATCGGATCATGGGAACGAACCGTGCGGAGGGCGTGGGCCTTTACGGGAGAAAATATCCCACCTCGTACCTCTCAGAGCATCTTCCTGTCTCAGAATAATTAGCAGTACTGTGAATATCGAGCGTGGGGCCTTACGCTCGAATGTTTGGGAGGGTATATGCAGGAGTCACGTCAGCGGCTACCGACGCATGACTGCCTCTGGCCACCGGCCAGACGTGCACCTTATCTTCTGTCCTAAACAGCTGTGAAATGCCTTCAGCAGTGGCAGCGAGGGAGGGTTGGAGACAGGATTGGAAGATTATTTATAATTACATTTATTTCCATTGCTACACGCTTTGTATTAACGCTGTTTACCCTCACCGGGCCTGTATTTGTTAGTATATATCTGAGTTAACGGACGCCTGGGTTTTTTCGGATAAACAGATGTTTTTCCTGTAAATGTCCCCTTTAATCTTTTCTAATGCGTGGACCAAGTTATACAGTACTTTGTTTCGGTGGAAGTTTTTGACTGGTTATTGAGTTTGATTTGGCGCATGGCCGCGGGGACTTGGAGCAGATACAACAGCCCAGGTTTCTTCACGTGGGCTATGAAACATCAGAGGAGGCTTGCATGCACTGTGCTTTCCCATATCGGATAGCTGAGAAACCGAAAGGGGACAGCCTTCACCGGGCAGCACCGCAGAGCAGGTTTCCCAAGCAGGGCAGCGAGGACTGAGGAGGAAAGATGGGAAATAAAGCGGTAACTTCTGCTGTCGCTGCTCAGTTTCTCGCTGGTTTCGCAGGAGCGTTTTCCTTTAACACTTCCTCTGTAATGACCTTTTTTTCATGCTTCTCGTTGTATTTCGTCCTCCCAGGGCTGATGGTGTTTGCACACTGAGTCATAAGACCAATCTCTTTGCCGTCAGCGTCCAGCCAGCTAGCCACAAGAGACGGAAGATCTCACGCCTCTTTCCAAAACAGCTTTAAGCCCTTTACTGTGCCCAAATCCCTCTCTCTGGAAGCAGACACCGACTCATCCGGCATGGCTGGATGCGTGGTAGTTTCTGTTTGTGTGGAATACATCTGGTAGCCATCACAGGGTTAATTCCAATTAATGTAGGTGTTTATCACTCCGGCAGCAGCGGGGCTGAGTGCAGGACAGCCTCCGTGTGAGGGAGACGGCTGAGTGGCTCTGGGTTTGGAGGAGAGGCGGCGGCAGCGCCGGGAAGGGCGGTCGGCCAGCGTGGAAGCGGCCTGTACAACCACGAGCGATGGGGACCAACAGGAACAATTATTCCACTGCCCTCACAGCTCGGGCACCAAGGAGCACCCAGGGAGATGTCAGGCAGCGGGTTTAAACCAAATGCAACGTGCTTTCTTACGCAGCACGAACTGTGAAACTTGGTGCATGCTAGGGAGCCTGAAACCCGAGTTCAGAGTCGTGCAGAGTCAGCCTGGCAGGTAACCACGTGTCACCTCCAGCTCAGAACCACTGTGTTGTGGATTGCCAGAAGGGAGTACATTATCCTCAAATCCCTCTGCAAACAGTGATTACTCAATGTTCTTTTCCCAGCTATCTGCTGCTGACCGCTGCCAGAGCCAGGCTGTCGGGCTGGTGTAGTATTTTTCCAGCGCACGACTTAGCTGTTGCATTGCCGTGACTTGGGAAGTCAGCAGTGCATCAGGGCTCCTTCAGGTGAGGCTACGTTTTCTTTTCCTCCCAAGCCCTGGTGATGCCAACCGTAGCACACGTTAGCCAGTAGCGAAGCCGGCACTTGTAAACTCCTGCCCTCCCCTGTTCCCTGGGCAGCCGCGGGAGGCAGGGCGTGCACGTCCCAGTCCTTTTCTCCCTCTTTCACCCTGTTTTGAAAAGCAAAATCTGCTCGTAGCGTTGGAGCACCTCACAGGTGGTGTGGGCACAGGACGAAGACCAGCATCTCGCTGTGTGTCTGTGTCGGTCTCTTCACATTTGCGTTGTGCCACTTCGGCTTTCCCCGTCATGGGCGTTCTCGCCTGCCGTGCTTTCGCCCATCCTCTGACAACCCCGCTCTCATCTGGGAGCTTGGTTTCCCTTCTGAAACTCAGATTTATAAGAGCTTCCCTCTGATTTTGGAAATTTCTTTCCATGTCCTGTGCATGCTGTCTGGGCTAGGGGCACCATCCCGCTCCGGGACCCCTGTCTCCTGGGAGCAGCCTGCCTGCCTCCTCGTCGCCTTGGGGCCAGCGGAGAAAATGCTGCTCCTCTCCTTTTCCCTTCCCTTCCCTTCCCTTCCCTTCCCTTCCCGGGCCTTGTTGGAACTGTCTGCACCGACCCTGCCCGACGCCCTGTGGGTTCGTGTGTTTTCACGAAGCACTGTGGTGCGTTACTGGCCATGAGGTGATCGTGAGGGGTTGAGAAGCAGGCGGCAGCTATCTTGAGGAAGACACCAGCAAGATCAAAGGCTTTTCAGTGGTTCGCCTGGTTCTCCTGACCGGGCAGATCCTTTCCCTGGCCTCTGCCAGGGGGATTGTGCTTTCATGTTCGGAGATATTGTTGGGTTTGGATGTTTTTCTTCCCTCCCTCTTCTGCAAAGCGGAGGGCAAGTCCTGAGAGGGTGAGCGCGTCTGAGGGTGTCCCCCACCCCTGCAGTTAAACAGTGACATATTGGGGAAGGGGTGGGGGGAAATGTTTAAGTGGCCAAGCGAAACAGAAGCTATTGTTGTTGCAAAAGTTCAAGTTTCCAGCTTCCTCTTCCTCCACCTGTCAGGAGGGAGCGCTGGGCACGCTGCCGGCACTGAGCACAAACTCAAACATGCCCTCTGGGCTCGGCTGTGAGCGCGGTGTCACCGAGTTAGTCACCCAGAACCCCGGCAGCGGGGTGAATAGGAGGCACATCTGTCCGGGGGCAGCGGGGGGAGAAGGCTCGTCGCCGCAGCCGACTTGGGCTCTGTTTCTCTTCTGGGTGGATCAAAGCGCTGAAGCTTTGGGAGCCGCTGTCTCGAGGTAAAATAGGGCGTATGCACAAAGCAGCAGGTGCCGCTCTGCCCGGGCTCCTCCGGCAAATTCCAGAGCAGCCGGTGATGTTCCGCTGGCCAGGCCCCGGGCTCCTCCGGAGCCTCTGCTCATTGCCAGAGAGGTCTTCAATTCTGCCAAATGCCCCCATTGCTGCCCTCGGAGCTGAGGCTCTGCAGGGAGAGGGGGCATCCGTCGAAGGCTGGGACCTGGCGTCGCTGCTCGCTCGCAGGCTCTCTAACCATTAGAAACCTGCCAGGAAAATCTGCTCACGTCTGTCTGGAGACGCGGCTGAGCTTTCTGCCCTAAAACCCTAAAAAAAAAAAAAAAGTTTTTTCTGAAATCCTTAAAACACAAACACACCACCGAACAGAAGCAGCACCCGCTCTTTGTCAGGGTTCTTCTAGTGATGGGGTCTCGGTGGCACTGCTGCAGCCGAGGACCGGTTTGTCTTTTGAGAAACGCTGGAAATGGTGCTAATAGGGATATACGCGGATGAGAAACTGCTTAGGAGGTACGAGTGAGTGTCCTGGATCTTCCTTGGTTAAACTGTGGATAAACATCCTAAACATTGATCAGAGGATTTTATTTAATTAAAAAAAATACTCCTGCTGGTAAATACATTTGGCTGTCTAGGATCTGAGCTGTGGTCGTCGCTTTATCGATTGTCATATCATTAAATCAGGCGGGGAAAAAATTAATGATAGGCTTGAAGACCCTGAACATAAAGTTCAGTTGTCTAGAAAATCTGTTAAGTTGCTGAGCATCTTGCAATGATTTAACAACAAAAAAAATCCAGCTTCTAAATGAAATGTCAATGCGTATTATGCTAGATGATGTGATGCTAGTAATTCTCTCACTAGGCTGGGTCATGTGGCGTTCCAGATGCTTACGATTATCTAGATTCCTGAATGGAAAACTACTTGATTAATTCTAATATCTTAGCTCCGAGCCTGTAATCGAATCCCGCAGCGGAGACTCCAGCATCCTTCCCGGTGGATGCACTGTGTTTTAACAGGTTTGGCTGCTGGACTAGGATCTTATTTCATTATTTTTTTATCTAAGAATGAAGACGATTCTTTGTTCAATACGCCCTTCCAGTACGTCTGTAGTGAAAAAAAGCCTTCCGGTGAATTAAAATGGAGTTTTTAGTGGCTCCAAAGTGCTTTAGGTGAAGGTTGCCGTCCTGTCCTCTGTCTCACGAGGAGATGCTGAAGCGTTTAGCTGCAGTCCCCGTTCATGAGAAAACAGATGTTAAAATTCATGACATCTGGAAGCAAGACCAAGCTTTTGCAGCAGAGCGACCCAGCGGCTGGTGGAAGGCGACCGGGACGGTCTGTTTGCACCTTTAACGTTAAATCATTTTAATACCGCGGTCGAGTGCCAATGGGGCTCATACTTTGTGAATTACGTTAATTAACCCCTGTTAAAGATGTTGATAAGCGGTAGGTGTTGGGCTGTGAGGTTTTAGCTGTCAGGCAAAAGTTCCCAGCCTGGAGGGGTGCGGCTGCCTTAATCCCTGCTTCGCCGATGCCTTCGCACCTCGGGAGGTTTCGCGTCTGGCTTCCCCCTGCCTCTCCCGGGTTCCCCTGTCAGGCGTCCTCGCCGTTGCAGTAATATTTTGCTTTCTTTTATTTGATGTGGCTATTAGACTGTCAAATGGACGCGCTGTAGAAAGGGGGGGAGGTGGAAGTTACTGCGTTCCAAGTGCTGTCAAATGGCCAAGGAAACAAACCGAAATTCAGAAACGCCTTGTACGCATCCTTCCACGCCACTCTAAGAGAAGAGCGGAAGGTGACTGGGCGTCGCAATGGCTACAAAAGGATTTTTCAAAGCACCTGGGGTGGGTCGGAGGGGAGACGGTAAGATCTCCGGGTAGGTTTCCCCTGTCTCTTGCTGGGCTCGGCCTCCCGGCCACTCTGGTGCAGGTGGGTACGGCTCCTCGTGGTTCCTGGGGGAGCTGGCGCTGAAGCTGGTCCCTGCGGCGGCGGCAAGCGAGCGGTTTTTCATCTGAAGGAGCAGCTTTCTGTGCCTGCGCGGAGGATGTGGTGCACGTGGTGGCACAGATGGAGCCGCGGTGTGGATTTCTCCTGCAGGCAGCGTCCCTCCAAGCCAGAGCAGGTGATTGCTGTTGAGCAGCGGCAGCCGTGGATCTGAGCCAGACTTGCTTCTCGCTCTGTTGTGAGTGCAAACACCCTCCGTATGCGTAGCCGCAATGGGAGCTGATCTCTAAAGATAGCAATCTGCCATCATTCGTGTATCTCGGCAGGTCCTGCGTTACAGGGACAGGAAAGCTTTGTGGCTGCACGTGGATATTTCTCCTTTAAGCAATCTGCTGTCTGGGAGCGCTCCTCAGGCAACAGAGCCGGCAGCACGCTCTTATCGTTTGCTTTCAGTGATTAGGTGCTGGAAGAAGGAGAAAGCATAAGGACGTATCCTGGGGGGAGCCAAGGCTGGTCCTGTGCAGCACCTCGGGCCGTAGTTTGCAGGACCATTTGATAATGCCGGAGCTGCAACCCGCCCCGAGTTAGTGATGTGCAGATCCGTGTAGCATGGATCTGGTAAGGACTCTGCATGAAAATTTGTTCCTCTGCCTCTGTGTAGTATCAAGTGTCAAACTTTTTTGGAACAAGGACCTATTGTTTACCTGCCAAATAGTTCATCATCATTAAACTTTTAATTGTAGCCCTGGTAAAGAGAATAGAAATCTTCTGTTGGTGCTGTGGGTCATTTACAGAGGTCGTGGCCTCCTGAACCGCAGTTGGGAGCTACGAATAAAGGCTACCAGTTACTATTCTATTTTTTTTAGCTATTGGATCTCAGTCCAAGCGCCTGATGAGCAGTTCAGAGCATCCAGTAGCGGGGCACCAGCGCTGGCTACCGCTCCTGTCAAAAAAGGATGGTCAAATGACCCACCTGTACCCGTTACCTACATATGGTACCTCCACTGGAGTCGGAGGAGTTATCCGACATATTCCCTGTAGAGCTTGGCTGGGTCGTCTGGCTGCTGTCTCTCGTGCCCCCCCCAGTCTCAGTCTAATAGGGCAAAAAGTTCCACTGGAGCGGGATACAGATCATTTTAGGCATCTCATTCGGGGGACAATTACCTGGCCAGCTTCTCAGGGCGGCGGGGAGGACTGTGCTCAACTATGATCAAGACCTGAGCCAAAGCTTAGGCATGGGTATTGCTGGTTAGAAATAACTTTAGGATTATAGGAGCATGTTTGTTCCTTGGGGTAAGTTTTTAGTGAAACTGCTGTGAGGATTTTTGACTGGGTGGAGGAGGGTTTGCAGAGACCTTGTGTACAGCGGTGGGCGTTTGCTAGGCTAGCGTTCCTGCTTTCCTTTGTGTTTGTTCCAACTGTAGGAAGAGGAATGTGGTGCATTTAGCTCCTTCTCACTAATTCCATCCCAGCGCTCTTTATTAACCATCCGACGGAGTCACCACCGCAGCAGGCTGAGGGCAGTTCATTTGAAAAGGGCGTCCGAGTTCGGACGCGTACCTCTCTAAGTCCTTAAAGAAGCAGTCTGGCTTTTTCAGCGCATGCGAGCAACCACAGCTGCCATCGGCTTCCCTCTCAGTGGATCTGGGGGGACCTTAAATACATGAAGTGTGGTGCTTGCGTGTGTGAAATGTGGCTTGTGTTTTCACTTGTGTCTCTCACGGCACGGAGTTTAACGGCAGCTCTTCCCTGTTACACCCGTACGAAGGATGTGCTGTGCGGTAGCAGCCTCACAGAGAGAATGGCACTTGCGGGCTGTCATTTCGTACCATCTGGGTTTGGCACTTGTTTTAGGATGAGCTGAATTAGCTTCTGCAAGGACCTGTCTCTTGCCATGAGCCGGGGGGGGAGCGTAGGCAGCTGGGCTAGGCCGGGCTCCTAGCGTTCACGTGGGTTTGGCTGGAGGAGGTGATTTGGGTCCCATGGCTGGCCATGAAAGAGAGAAGGGTTGGGTAAGTTTGTCTGTCTCTATGAAATATCAGTGTTCTAAGGGTACTGCTTGGAATCTGATGTTAAAAGTGATAGTGCTGCAGGATCAGAGGATACAGAAAGGGTAGAGAAGCCTTCCAGTGCTTTAGAGTCTGAAGAATATGAAAGCAAAAGCCAGCAGAAGCCATGTAGGAGCAAAGTTGCTAAAAGGTGCTAGGGAGGGATTAGGGAAACAGTGCAAAGGCTGGGAAAATTTTGCAGAAAAAGCACCAAGGGTAGTTTGATGCTTTGTATTTTTGGGGTTTGTCTCGTTTGTCCTCACGCCGTGCAAGAAAACTGCAAAATATCTCCTGTTGACATGGGCTTTGGACATCTGCTGAGCTTTTTCTGAAACCCAATGGTTGCACTGCAGCCTGAAGATCTGAACCTGTCAGCAGGTTGTAGGTTAATCAGCTCCGCTCTCCGTCGTGCTGCTGGTTGGTTCTTCGGGTATTAGACTGAATGAAAGAAAGAAGCAAAAAATAAAGAAATCAAGCCGGTTGACGTTGGGCCATTTGAAAGGACAGTGCTTGCTATCACCTACCAGTTTGTTTCGGTTTGGTAGCCGATGAGAAACTGGATTGAATAGACTTTCCATGTTGGGTCTTCCAGGCTGTGCTGGCGCAGGTGCCTGCGAAGTAAAATATTCCACTTTCCGTCATCAGCTGCGGTCTGCTCGGGATGCTTTCTCTGCGTCTTTTTCCTGAACGTGTCTCTCTTCCATCCAGGTTGTTGCTGGAAGGCACAGACGTGAACGCGAGGCACAAGCTTGGCTGGACTGCTCTCATGGTGGCAGCTATCAGCAGAAACTCCAGGTACGTTTGTCTCGCCATTCACCGTCACGTAGTGGGTAAGTCACTTCACAGCTGCCCCACCTTTTCTTAAGTCACACTGAGCTCCACAGAGGGTTTCCGTAGAGTTTGGGCTGGTTTGGGATGTGCCGTCGAGCTAAACCCGAGGGAGCTTTTCGCTCTTCCTTTGCCCGGTGGTGACAGATCGAGGTAGGCTGCTCTGCGATCCCAGAGGGGCGGCTGCAGAATTGGCGGTAGGTTTTGGCCTCCGATGAGTCCGTAACCTTGGGGTGTCATTGTGGTAGGTCGTCTAACGCCCCACCATTGGAAATAGCTCCTGTAAGAGCTGCCGCGTCCCTCCTTGCTTGTGGGGCCGTTGCTGGGTCTTTCATGCTAGGCCTTTATGAAGCAAAAAGGCTGAATGCTGTGCCCTCCCTCCTTAGTTCCCATGATGATCACTGTGGCTTCTTGTAACCTTTTAAAGACACTCTTAAATATATTCAGTCTACAACTAAATTCAATTAGTTTTTTATTTAAGGAAAAAAGAGAAAAAGAAATCCAATTTTGGAAAACGTGGGACAGACGGGAGAATGAGCTTTGATGTTACAACCTCTCAGGGATGCTTTACTTAGTCACAAGTTCATAAGCAAAAAAGCCTAATTACTTGGGAAAACACAGGATTAAAGCGGCGCACAAAGGCTGAATATCCGCTCTCAGGCGACACGATTCGAATCCATGTGCCGAGTTCGTGTGTGGTGCAAACTTTGATGTGTGCTATGACAAGCTGAAAGTCGTGACCTCCTTGGGGAGCTCCTTAAGACAGGCACAGAGGCGGGGGCTTGGGACTGTTTGTTTAACTTTGATGTCCGAGCGGCAACGGGCCCCGTTGTTTGCCCGTCCGCGGAGGGACGGGCTTTGGAGCCTCCCACCTTTGCCAGCGGACAATGGTCAGCGATGGGGTGTGACGACTGTTGACCATTCCAAGTGACCGGTGGACCAGAACAGGGCTTCCCGAGTTGCAAAGGCTAAGAGGAGACAGGGAGAAAGGCTGTTCATGGTACAATAATTACCTAAAACCGGGCCTAAAATCACGTAGAAATGCTAATGAAAACATCTAGGCAGTAAAAGACCGGGCCGGTCCCTTGTCCCAGAGTGGCAGAGCGATAATGATGGTGTGTCTTATTTGGGTACCTGGCAAAAAAAAAAAAAAAAAAAAAAAAAGCTTTTGGCTGTGTCAGGCAAATGGTGTTTATTTTTCCCACATTTTGGATGAATACTGACTTTAATTGAAAATTAAGAAGTCCTTGAATATCTGAAGCTTGGTAGGACTTGTCTCCAGCAATATAGTGGAAGAGTAATTAGGTACTTCATGGGGGCAAACATAAACGCAAGCCAGACTTACTCCTGGTGTAACAACTCTGTTGATAGTGCTGGGGTTGTGCCAGACGTGGTTTTGGCCCTCCGTCCCCTTTCTAGCTCTGCAACGTCCGCAGTGGGGTCTCGCTGCTGGCTGGGAAATGTATTGAGCTGGAACATGACACACGGAGTGTTTGAAATTCCCTACAAATCGTTTGCCCGCGGACGCCGTCCACAGGGTGACCTTTTTAACCGGAACCCGGCAAAGTTGGGCGTTGTGTGTGCGGTCAGCTAGGGAAGTGGAGAAGGCAGAGTCCAGGGAGCTAATGGCTTTGACTCGGTGGCACAGGTTTGCCTGCAGAATTTTAAATATTTATTAGCTTTTCCCTTCCAAATGCAGAGCACCTGCTGATTTTCTGGATCTCTCGCAATCCCTTTACATACATTAGGTAGGAACTAGTCTCAATATGACCTACTCTGCCTTGCAGGAGGACGCAGGATGATTATTTTTTTTGTTAGAGTGTGGTCCCTCAGTAGAGAGCGATGATCTAAAACTTGCTTTGTCCAGCCACAGCAGCTGATTTGGTGGATTATAAGTTGTTATGACTTTTGGTTCTTAACCCAGCATTCAAACAGCCTCTGGGGGAGGTGAGCCGGGTCTTTTTCTGGCTTGCACATCAAGAGTGGCTCAGAGATGGTCAAGATGCGGTCAGCTGAGCAAGGGTCCGCACGTATTGTTAGCCTGCAACAAGCACAAGGTCATTTGATTTTGTTTAACCCGCTTGCTCTGTGACCACTTCGTTTTTTAACGTTGTTGATAGCTGAACAAGTTACCCAGCGTGGCTTTAGGGGACTGTGACGTTGGTAGCTGGAATGAGTGTTTTCAGCTTAGAACTGCGAAGAAAAAGTAAGCCTTCAGCCCCAGATGACTGTCTTTCCAAAGTCGTTTTTCAGAGGAGAACTATGTTTTCAGTCTCTGCTGCGCTGCTGGAGATTTCTGTGACCTGTCCTTTAGCTTTGTAATGTTTCCCAATTTTCACAGCCCTCACTCGTCCAATTAGACAGCTACAGCCCATATGTTTAATTTGATTTCAGAGGCGCTGCATTAATGATGTTTGTCAGTTGCCATCAGCTACAAGATAAAATTCCATGTGCCGGCAGGGAAGTTTGGGGTCTGTCGTTCCTTTTTACAACAGAACAACGATCATTCTCTTCCTCTTGAAGATTTCCAAAACGCGGCGAGGCATTAAGAAGTGTTCTGGTCCGTTCCTACTAATCGGTTTCAAAGGGGAGACGGGTGCGTAGCCAGGAAGGAGCGGGGTCAGGACTTCACGTCACGCTGAAGTACAGCCTTTCTCATGGGTTCCCAAAGGCTCCTAATCCCGGTGGATTTAGCCTCATAGCGTCCTGTGACCTGGGAGAGGCACTGGCACTTCCAGCAGCTCCAGGTCCAGGCAGGGGTTTCTTTCCCATTGCCTGTGCTCCAGGGAATCGCTCTTCTGCAAGCTGGGAGCGTTTCTAGTCCTAGCTGGCATCTTCCTCCGCAGAGCATCCTGTTCTGAAACGCAGATGCACAGCATGCAGCGTGGCTGCAGCTCGGCTTTGGCACCTCTCAGCCCTGGGGTAGTTTGTGATCTAGTGGAGAGGGTCCGGGCTACCGGGGCGCCCGGGATCTGCTCTGGTCTCTGCTCAGCGACTTGGAGGAGTTATTTCTCTTTTCTAGTGTCCCTTATAGTCTGTCTCTCTTGCGCTACGAATACCCAGGGCCCCAGCACACGGTGCCAGCATGTTGGGCCCCAGCACACGGTGCCAGCATGTTAAGCCCCCAAACACTGCTGTGGTGATAGTTACAAAAGTAAGGGGAAGTGGCCAAATACTTCCGTCTGGTGTCCGATTTTGGTGTTTGTCTTTTAAAAACACTTCATTAAGGCAATTTAGATGGAATAAAAATATCGTTGAAAGAATTGTGTTCCTTTTATTTATTCTTTTAATTAGGTTATTACCTTGTTTCAGGCCTTTCCTGGTGTGTGGATAGACTCATTTACGCTTCTTTTTTATGTGAGAGGGAGTCCAGGTCCAAATTCCTTGGCTCTGTGATAATACAGGTTGTAATCGGGTTGTGGGCTAAAGACGGACCAGCTGTGACCATGTTTACGTGAGCAAAGGAAGGTTTTACGCTGTAATTCCCATTCCCGGGGGAATTTACCATAGCTTTAGCATAGCCGATGGGGCAGGGATGCTAGTTTTAGTCTAAGCATAACAATGTATAGCTGTCACTTCAGTCTGCAATGCTGTGTCATAACTCTGCATTTCTGTTAAGGCCTGAAGAGTAACGCAGGCGAGTGGGGACGCACGTACACGCACGCGTGTTCCACCTTACTTTTCACTTATGTTTTTCAGCTGGAGTGACTCCTACCCTGTTCTACTTTTAGTCTTTGTGAAAGCCTGTAGCTCTTCTGGATTTCAAGACCTATTTTAAAGCGGTTTCTTAATTCTCCTGGAAAGACATCAGTTTTAAAAGGGAGGATTTATAGTCTATGTGAAAAACACTGCTAGGGGCTTCTTTCCCTTGGCTGCACCTGCTAGCTTTGCACATTTAACATATTTATGGCAATTAAGCTTTAATTAAATGCTTACTGAGAGCTTTGTGGGTTTTGTGCCTTTGTTGAAATAAGCAACAAAGCTATCATAAATTAAAAAGCAAAGCAGTTAGGACCTTAGCAGGCTAAGCGTCTATGCATTTGTAGCGTAGTGACCTTTTCTGCATTCTGTTTTTCATTGTTTCAGCGGAACTAAAATGACAGTGAAATATTGAGTCACCCTCTCAGCCCCTTATGAGGCGGAGAACTGATTGTGCGGAAGGGGAAACTAAGGCACAGAGCAGCACAGAGCAGCGTGGAAGCTCTTAAGTCCCAGTGGGATGGGTTTGGGTAGTTATAAAACACCGGCACCTGGTTCTGCTTCCGTTCCTTACCGTCGATGCAAGCCCTGCGCACCGGTCCAGCGGGTCGGAGCACGATTTTAGGGCTTCCGAAGTGATATGCATAGCTCTGGTGGTGGGGAGGAGCACCCGGCTCTGGGACGTGGGTGAGAGTGACAGGCATGTGGCTGCTTGCTTTAAGTTTGTGCGTGTTTTCTCAGGTTTAACAGTCAATCCTCTTCTTTCCAGCTTCCCTTTTTCTTCTCTGCTAATACATAGCTACAGTACCTCTGTACATCTTCCTCCCCCCTTTTTTCACACACCCATCTTGTTTTACACATAAACGAGCCCTTTGTTCTCACCCCGAATGCCGTGAGCGGCCGCCCGTGGATCTGGGCGAGATAGATACCCTCAGTGAGTGCAGGGAAGGCGGGAGGAGGGAGAGGAGCCGAGTGCAGCTCCACCTAAAGAACAGTTCTGGATTCCAACATGTGCTTTCTCTTGGAAGCTTGTCCCCGTCTCCCCTCGCCCATGGGCGTTCTTCTGTGCGGACTGCTTCCCATTCTCTTGGGGCAGGAGGGGACAACCTTAATGCTCTGTGCTGGTGAACCGTTCCTTCCGCGCGCTTTTAAATGGGTCCTGCTTGTGCATCCAGCTCATGGTATAAGCACCTCCCAGGCATACCTTTCTTCTTTCATCAGGGGCTCTAGCCTCTGATTCCTCTCAGCTGTTCCCAACATCATCTCCTCTCCTCCATTCTCTTTTCACGTCTTTGCTTTCCTGCACACCCTTTTTCCTTCTCCCTCCGTCTTCAGGTCTGGATCTCTTTGCCTTTCCTCGCCTTTGCTTCTCCACACCTTCCGGCTGGGAATGACCGACAACAAGTGACTCCTCCCCGTGCCTCAGCTCTCCTTTCCCTTCTCCGTCTTTCTACGTAGATCGAAAGAGCTGTGGTTCAGAGGCTCCCACATAGAACCAGAGCCGGCGGTGCTGGGCCCAGCATGGTCCTGCCCCTTCCCTCGCCCTCCTCCTCCTCCTGCAGCCTGCCCTCCTCCAAGCCTCCTTAAGGAGAGGAGTCGGGAAGCGGCTCGCTCTCTGCCTTGGCATAGATTGCTGGGACTTGTGCCTCTTCCAACGCATACCCAGACTTTGTGCATTGAAGGTGCTGTATAGATGTTTTATATTGGTAATAACAGTACATCATGCATAGTAATATTCTAGTGGATATGTTCCAAGACTTATAGTGAAGGGTGACCTATCTGGAGCTATTTTCTGTCTATAGGCAATGACATGATTAACTGGCGCAGTCTTATTACCTATATTAGGTACATACATCTGTTTCGTGTGATTTTTTTTCACTCCTTTCACTTCAGGCAACTCATTCAGAGCTGTCTGCAGCAGAACTGGAGAAATATCTGGATGCCTTTGGAAGCACCTATGGCCCGTAGCGTTGCCTGTCAAAGAGCTGAGGAGTCGAACGTGGTTTTCAGCTGTGATGACAGCACATTTTGAGGGCTTGATCCTACAAACTGGGGCATTGTCTTTCAACTACTCCCCTTCTGGGTGTCTTTGAGGGACAGCGTCCGCTCGGCCATTCCTGCATTGTACCTGCCCACCTGAGGACAGACCAACAGCAACTGTTCCCCACGCTGCTCCTCTGCTGCCGTGGCAGCATCCCCGTCTGAGACCTCTGGGCACGAGCACCCCTCCTTCCAGGGATGAACCGCATCCGACGTCCTGCAGGTCAGGCACAGGGAGATACCGTCAGCTTAGCAGGTCACCGCACCTCTCCAAGCCACAGAAGGTGCCTCTGTGCACATTTTCTTACCACCGCACGCCGGTAACAAGACTTCTTTTAACTCTCCTTCGCTGACGGCTGGGGGCACGCAGCAGCGGTGCTGTACCTTGACCACATCTCGGAAGCATGATTTCACCTGAGTCACACTCTCAAGAGAAAACTGCTGTGAACAATACAACAATTATCACCCTTCAAGATTTCTTTTTTTTCTTTTTGGATTCCATAATCCCTTTTTATCCCTTTTCTGGGGGGAGGAGCATTTTCATCTGGGTCAATAATAAACCACCACGGAGTGAGGGAATGCCACGGCTGCCCTGCTTTCTGTGGCACAGGTAGGCGTAAACGTGTTCCTGGGAAGGCGCACATCCACATTTAGACCTCATCTGAGGGAAAAAAAGGAGAGAACAGGGGCTGGAGTGTAAACAGCAGCTCCCTCCGGCCCTCCTGCCCCTGCTGAGTTTTACAGAGAGTTAAGATATAGCCACACAAGGGATCTTCTTTGTGTCCAGGCAGGACCTGTGGCTTCTGCCAGAGCTCGGGGCAGCCGCATATCAAAACGCGTCGAGGCTGTTGCATTGTGCTGATAACTCACGGTCATGGGGATCACTGGGCTTCTTGGTTCACCAACCCCAGCTGCCGGCGCGTTGGTCCAGGCACAGCGCCTCTCCTGACGCGGCCCCAGTCACGTCCAGCCATCTCGTCATTGATTTCCCCACCCCCTGTATTGTATGTATGTATTTATTTATTTAACAATATGTTGGTCCAGCCATTAAAAGCAGAAAGCGCTTTTTTCCAATCAATTGAACTGCCCGGCGAACTTCAGTTAAGCGTTGCCCTGTGAGTCATCACCAGGGTCAATTTGGATTTATATTCATGCTGATGAATAGGCTCTGCCTCTAATCTAATGAAAACTTGATCAGCAAATTAAAACTCAGCTTGTTGAGGCTGTTGAGCACAGGTGAGTTATGGAGGGAAGCCTGCCTCCCTGGGCCAGCTCAAGCCGGCCGTCGGCGTCCCTCTCCCTCTAGGTATCCGGCGCGGGGTCTTGTTCTGCCCCAACACCTGGCAGGAAGAGGAGGAAAACAGGAGGTGTGTGGGCCAGAGAATCCTGCATTTAAACCCCCCTCCTTTATTAATAACTATTAGCTGAGCTGGTGCAGAAGAGAAAGATGCCCTCTGCCTTCTCTGGCCCCTTCCCCAGAGCTTTATTGACCCCCACAGCCGCCTTATGAATTGGGAAGTAGTTACACCTCTTCTTCCCGGGAAACCTGAGGTTTTTACCCAGGGACTGGATTGTTAGACCATGCTTTGTGACTGTTGCCTGATTTTGCAAGTCCCTTGCTTATTCTGATGACATTCACACGCTTCACGCTGATGAGCGCAGTTACTCTGTATTTTGATGGCGCCGTTACCTTTCCTAAAGGCTAATTTGCTTCAGCGTCCCATTACCTGCAAATTGGATAGGTACGATCAATATTTGTGATTCCAGGAAGGTCTGGCTGGTGCAGAAGTGCCCGGAGGGGACGGCACGTCCCAAAAGCAGGAGGTTAGATTGAAAGATGATTGGAGAGGGAGGCTGAGCGTGCAACGTGGTGTTATTAGACCAGTGAGTCCTTCCTGTTTACAGAGCTGGATCGCAGCCCGAAGCGGAGCCAGGCTTTTGGAACACCAGATTTTGCCAGTAAGAGATGATATCCGTGCTTATTAAACTTGAGCCTCCCAGCTATCTTAAGAGCTAAGGAAATGTTTCTTATCGCTGGGGGGAAATGGTGTAGAGAGTGGTTGACAGAGCGAGCGGAGCGGTTCTGACATCATCACCTCCCACTTTCACTCTTAGACCACCTTGCATCTTGCATTTGTGGTCCTCTGCTAAACTTTTCGTGAAAGGTCATTGCCCAGAGAGAAGCACTGAAGGTGTCTGCAGTGAACGAAGAGGAAGGGGCTTCCTGGGAGTCACTGAGAGCACGTGAAGGTGATACCTGATGAAGTGCCTGGGAAGAACGTTCATTTCGACGTAGTCACTAAGAACAGGAAGGGAAGATGGATGGAGTTACCAAGGAAATTACGAGTCATTGTGTGTTATCGTATGACTCGTTTGGTACCCATAGCTCACCCCTGGGCTGCAAGGCTGTGGATCGAAGTCCTACACTGGGGCTTGGGATCTTTTCTCTTAAAATGAGGAAGATGCGTGGACCTTAAAATGTACCATAGCCTGTCAGCTAAAATTGGAGTGGAGGGATCTCTTTGGTGTTGACAGCCATGAGGACGGGGTCCTAGAAGGGAGGTTTGGCCGTACTGGAACCTCTACTTCTAAGGACTTGAATGATCAGAAAGGCCTGGCTTGCTGGTGTAGATGCTGGAAGCCCTCATGCAAGAATCACAGTAAGTCGGCTGCTGGGGCAAGATCATCAAAGGCTTAATTGAGGCACATTGCACTAACGAGGGCTTCTGTTCAGGAGCTAGATGCCGATCTCTGGGAGCATGGAGATCATCAATACAGATCCCATAGGGCAACAGGGCAGTGCCTGCCCCACCGTCCTCCGTCCCCCACCTCTTGCCTTCCCTAGGCACTGCCACCTCTAGATCTCTGACGCGGTTCTCTTGATGATGGGGCTGACCGCAGTAGTACCAAGTACTGGAGGTGCAGGATGTCTCCAGAGGAATCCAGCACTGGATCTTCTGGAAGAACTTTGCACAGGTCAATGACCTGTGCTAGAGCTTTCCCAGGTAGAAAGCCTGGCTGTGGCACCCTTACTTCTCCTCTTTCCTAGACTCGGACAGCTGGCACACCTCCCGCCCAGCCCTGCCAGCCAGCCACCCAAAACAGGATTGACGGACCTCCTACCTCATGACCTACCTAATGACCAGAGGCGGAAGAGCCTGGGCGGGTGGGCTTTGACTGTAGCTGTTCTGGACAGCCACAGCTGCGCGCTTGGGCTCACGTGCCTTTACTTGCAGCCAGACCTCTCTCTCTTGCTTTCCGTTTTGCTGCGGCCGTAGAAGTCAGTGGTGAAGGTCATGCAGTGTCCCTTTATGTGAGGCAACGCATTGGAGTTGGGAAGTAGAGGTGAGTCTGGAGCTAGGCGTGCTGAAAAGCCCTTGCTAGAGGTGCCAGGGGACTTTTAGGATAGGTGTTGTGCCTCATGCCTTACTGATGCTCCTAAGGTGGTCCAGAAGGACCTACAGGCTTGTCGTGTGGCTGGAGAGATGACACTCCTACATAAGATGTCCTCGCTGATGTGGCCTTTAAGAGCAGTGTAACCGGGCAGTGTAGACATGGCTTTTCTGAACATGGAGGGGGGAGATTGGTATCAGCGTCCTTTCCCTGGCAGCAAATTGCCTGCTCTGAGGGGGCTGAGGATGAGACAGCAAGGTTATATCTTGCTGAAACCGCGCTGAAGATTGTAGATGATCTCACACACTGACCCTTGCACCGAGACCAAAACTGCTGAACGAACTGGAAGAAAATTCAGGCTAGTTGGAGGGATTTGAGTGGTCGAGAGTGGGCACATCTATTAGGGGAGGCTACTTTACCTTCCCCATTGCTGATGTCTGAAGGTAAGTGAGATGATCCCCCGTCCTCAGTGCCAGTCCTAAAGCATCAGACACCTGCTTTGATCATGGGTGCGCAACTCAAACCATTGGAGAAAATCTTCAGTGTAACGTGCTCCTGACTATGCTGAAATTGTGCAAGATCATAGTGGGTAGTTGCTGTTTGACGAATAAGATCCAGTGCATCTCAATCTAAATATTTTAGAAGGTAGGGCATTGTTAAAATACAGATATAAATGAACCTGTGTGCTTGCACGGGAGATGGCGGGAGGGTCTCCTGGCTTCCAGCCTGGTGCTTTGCTCACTAGAAGTAACTATGTACGTGGTGAAGAGCATACCGATGCCAGCAAGGAGCCGGGCTCTATTGTACCGTATTCAAAGAATAAAATAACCACCTTTTATTCCGCTAATGCGTTTATGGGATAAATGGGAGAGGAGCTTAAGTTAAATTGTAAATGTGACTTGACAAGACACAGCCTGCAGATACATGTCAGTCAGTCTGCGGCGCACGTCGCTGTCAGCCCGTGAGTCGTGTCACCAGTGATGAATGCTAACTAACGAGTTACTGTCTAGTTGTCATGGAAAGCTTGAACCCTGGAAAAAAAAATTAAGAATTAACTGGCTTCAAGCTGCTTTCGGAAGGTGGTGAGAAATCTAATTCTTGCCTGATGATTGTTTGGGTTCGGAAGCAGAGATGGAGGACTTCCACACCAAAACTGCCTGGCCTGTGTGCCTCGTGCTCATCTGTCCTGCTGCAGCGTGTTGATAACTTCACAGGTCTGGAGACTGAAAGCCTCGGTCCCAACGCACAGGAGAGTTGTCGTATGGGATGTCCGGCCTGTGTTGCCACGCTGCTCAGCCCTGGGAGGACCCGCCTCTCCAGTGGGCCCTGCGGCTACCATATAAAATAATGGGGAAGTTCTCTGCAAATTCAGAGATTAAATCTTTCGGAAGTCCTGGCAGCTGCTGGGCTGGTTGCAGATGATCAGGCTGTCTTCGGTGGTGATCTCATACAAATTGCCTGGTTCTCAGAGATGGGGATTTGACTGAAGTTCACGCAGCATTCAAACGCTTTTCTTCCAGACCTCCATTAATGCAGCTGAAATCTATTTTTGCAATGCTGAGGTCGGTGCTTCAGCTTGTGAGGGCAGAAAGAGGCAAAGAAAGACTAGCTGTCTCTCATAGCCGGTGTCGGGGCAAGAGGTGCCTTTTACAGGGTGGCATCCATTAGCTGCATCGATGTAGAGGGACCGCTGGCGCGAGTGCTACAAATTGTAGGGCAGAAACCTCGGGAGCGAA
This sequence comes from Fregata magnificens, assembly GCA_013389945.1. Classification (NCBI taxonomy): domain Eukaryota; kingdom Metazoa; phylum Chordata; class Aves; order Suliformes; family Fregatidae; genus Fregata; species Fregata magnificens. The sequence continues at coordinate 65,818 of WAAD01016867.1, read as the reverse complement.
CAGGGCCCTTCCTTTTGCCGTGCTTCATACCGAAATGCTGTGCGCTTCTTGTCTTGGCAGGATGGCGCCTTTGTTAAAGGAGGCTTAGGTGCTGTAGTGATCGCGTCCCAAAAGCAGAAGTAACCGCACAATTTAGTTCTGCTTCCCTTAACCTGCAGAGCGTTACAAGAATCTTCCTTTCTGCAGGGGCAGGGATGGCCTCGGAGCCAAGATCTGGCTCTGGCTGTGCATTTGCTGCGGCTGGGGACAGCTTCCCCCCCCGATCCAGACCTACAAAGTTGTGGGGACATCGCTGATTCCCATGATGGACTGGGAACATGACTCATGCTACGAGCGTGTTCTGGGCAGGCCTTCTTGGGAGGGCTGTGTTTCCCTACAGTGGCACCCCTGCCTCAAGTGCCTCCCACACCAAACTGGTTTCAGAATATGCTGGTGCAGTTGTGTTTGTTGAAATGTTCAGTTATGGTTGTTGGTTTAACTTTCCTTCGCTAGCTGGGAATGTTTGAGGAGGGCTTTCTGAGCACTGTCTCCCTTCTCAGTCTCTGAAGGACTTTAACTACTTGTGTTCTGCCTCTGCCTTATTTTTGTTCTAATTTATAACAGCGTGGTGAAGATCCTGCTCGCGGCTAATGCAGATCCAAACCTTGGAGATGATTTCAGCAGTGTGTATGAGACTGCCAAGGAAAAAGGCCTCCATTCTTTAGAAGGTAACGTTGATTGTGTGCAGCTACCTGCATTTGCTTTTCAGGTCCCAAAATTTTGTTTCCTGGCTTTGAAATGGAAATTTGACCTCGTTCGGGTTTTTTTAGAGCTAGCTTCAGCTTCTGTTTAAATGCAGAGTGACTGACGGTACGTGGGGGAGTGTACGTCTGCAGATGAGAGAAAACGTTATGTAGACGTTTATGAGAAGCAATCCTTTGACATCCTAGAGATAACCTGGTTTTTTATAGCCGGAACATAACACAAAGTTGTAGATAGGAGCATCATCCCGTTGACCCACGTGCAGCCACTTGCTGGGGAAGGAGAAGGGTTCAAGGCAGTTGTATTCCACCAGTAGCCTTACTCTAGATCTTATAAGTAGGTATAAAATGAAGAAAGATTTGCCCAATTGAAATAAAGCTGAATGATGTAACTGGTTGCAATTACTGCTGCTGAGTTTTGGGCAGGCGTTAATGCTAGCTGTCAGCCCTTGAAGTCTTTACATGAAAACGAGGAAATTTTCTGCAGCGTCATTTCATCTTGTTATGATTTTTCTTGGCCGATGTCTCAAGTTCCAGCCTCACCCTAACGTTATCCCCATTGCTGGGATGTTGATGCGGACACAGAATCACAGAAGGGTTTGGGTCGGGAGGGACCTTTCAAGGTCATCTAGTCCAGCCCCCCTGCAACGAGCAGGGACGTCTTCAACCAGATCAGGTTGCTCAGAGCCCTGCTCTGTTTATTCAGACCAATTGAAATTTCCCAGATTGTTTCCACTTTTTATGACGATAAACGCTGGTTAAATTTTCTTGGGTTTGTGATTATCGATGGAATCTCAGGGGGGGACGTCTGGATTCTCGGTGCCCAGCTGCGCTTCAAAGCGGCCAGCTGCACATTTCAAGGATGCTTCTGGTCCCCAGGCTCACAGCTCCGGGGCTGGCAGGAACGCTGGCAGGACTTGACCCGCTCAAATATCCCTGGCTGTCACCTTCCATGTTCCAGAAGCCTCTGCCCCATCCGAGCGCGGCGCTGACCTGCCGGCCTCAGCTGTGAGCTGGTACGTGTCCCAGCCGTCCCCATCACCCTGCCAGAGCTCAGCCAGCTGCCGGGACTCGTGTTCCCGGGGACTGCTGCATCCACAGTGACTGCATTTGTGTGCTCTGACCTTCTGCTTTGAAGTTAAACCTTCTCCTAGCTACTGTAAGGAGAAAATTGGAGGAAGCCACAGAGGTTGTCCAGAGCCCCTGTTTGCCCTGCACGGTTTGCAGGGCCAACATCACAGGGTGACATTACCCTGTGCTTTTTGCCTCACGGCGAAGAGCTGAAAGCTAGATAAAGTCTAACGAAGGTGTAATATTTGAACCTTTCATAAAACACCGGTTGAGTTAAGAAGATGAATCAGTGAGGGGACAGTTGTGACAGGGCGCTATTTTATTTTTAAAAGCTTTCCGCTCTCATCCCTCACCGTAACCCACCCGTGCGATAGACCTGCTCCTTGATGGAAGTGAGAACGCACATATATCAGATTGCTGTAGCAGTGAATGCAAAATGTATGAAACAACATTAAAAAATGAACAATGGAATGCCAATACATAATGCATGTACGTAGACTTTATTTAAGACAAAGTATATCAACCAATAAAGTTAATTGTTTTTGTCTGCATTCATCCCTCTATAATGTTATATGTTTTTTGGGTGAAGAAAAGATAAGGCCACTCAGTAAGAAGTTGCATTAATTCTTTGGTTGACGTGTTTTATTAAAAAGAATAAATTCAGTTGGATTTTTAAGAAGAGAGGGAGAGAGAGAAACTGCCTTTGTTTTTTACTTTTTTTTACCCATTTACATATTTCGTGTATAAATATTTTTTCATAAAAACATCCAAATCGAGAGGGTATGCTCCACAAACACTGCACAAAATATATTACAGACATTTATATGGATGGCAGGAAGGGAGACAGAGGGCTGAAAATTTCCAGGCACCCAGTGATTGATGGTAGACGAGGCTTCCCCTGACGCTTTATTGAGTTTCCGATGATTATCTCTCTCTGAGACATTTTTTACAGATGACGGCCGAGCTGTCACAACGGACCATGGGGGAAAAAACCCAACAATAATAACACTTTAATCTCTTTACCGCACTGCTCCCTAGTATCTCAGATTCATCTTCCCTGACGCACGCAGTTCATTATCCTGCTCCTCCCTGGGTAGGAAATGACGACAAATAAATAAATATACATACTCACCCTGTATGCTTGGAGAAAAGACCCAGGAAAGGAAAGGAGCCAGGGCATTAATTGCTCTTCCTGGAGGTACTGCGGTTCATTAGCGGAGATGCTGGGCTAGGACGGCATCAGGTATTCATTGCAGTGTTTTTCTCCTCTGAACTTTTCAAATCTTCTGGAAATCTGTCGGTAGCTCTTAGGAGGGAGCGTGGAGACTGCGCTGCAGGGGATCCACCGCCCGGGTCTGCTTGCTTCGCTGTGGCAAGGCGTTAGGTGCTCAGAGCCCTTCCAAGTTCTCGGTGGCGAAGTCCCTGAAGGCGGGCTTACTGAGTTTTGGTTATGTACCCATTCACCGAGGAGCTGAACGCACCTCCGGGAGCAGAATTTGGCCCACCAGTTGAGTGGTGTTCATGCAACGGGAGACGGCGGGTGCCAGCCCCGCCATCGCTGAGGCTCCATGGTGGGGCTGTGTGCTCCTGCGGCTTCCTCATCTCCCAAAGCTGGGGAGAGGGCTTGTGGCCCTGTTGCCCGCCCCCGCCAGCCAAGTGAGAGGGGGATTAGCCTCCGTTAACCCTGGAATGGGCGTGACGGCCTCCCTTTCCTCAAAAATCAGACGTAAAGTGCAGTAGCTGTCAAAACCCGCAGCCCTGAGTGATAGCGTCTCCTCGTTGATAAAAGAGCCGGCGAGGATGGTGAATGCTGAAACAGGAGAGGGATCTGCCCTCCCTTCAGACACGAGAGCGGTGTTCATGTCGGATTCTTGACTACGGAATACTTGACCTCTTCGGTGGCCTTGATTGTCCATCTGGCCAGGCTTTAGATCAGGCTTCTCTCTGGTGTGCTGAATGCTCTCAGGGCTGATGTTGTGAAGGTGCCCTCTCTGCTCCCCTAAGTCTCCCTTCCTGGCTGATCAGCACACGGTATGGTTATTTCCTTCAGTACCTAAAAAGAGCCACTCTTTTTTTCCCCACCGTTTGTTTTTGCTGATGACCAGAGCAAAGAGCTTAAAAACCAGGAGGTTTCCTAAAGCCTGACCCTTAGACCAGCTGCGGAAGAGTATCAGCGCTGCAGACCCTTCCTGCGGACCCGCCCAGGGTGCTGGGCCCCTGGGTGCTGGAGCCCTGCCCAGACACAGGGGCTGGTCTGCTGGAGGCTCCCAGAATTAGGAGTTTTCTTGAAAGCCAAGCGACGGTGGGGCAGCGTCCTCTCCTGTCACAGCTTCCCTTCTGTTTGCCGAAGTCACCGCTGCCGTGCAGCAATCGGTCTGAGTATCGAGAGGGAGATTCTCCTGGCTTGGGAGGATATTCCCTCCCATTGTAGGAATAGCATCTACAACTCGGTCTTCGATTAGCACCAGGGCATCAGCGGTGGAGGCACTTGCACCTCTCCCACCGCGTGCCTGAGTCTCAGCTTGCACGTCAGCGTTGCGGATGTTGTCAAGTCTGTGCTCGGGGACAGGTCGGAGCTGCGCTTACAGAAGGGTGATGCCTTTCGGTGCCATCTTAGAGGCCTCCCGTGCCTGTGCAGTAACAGCGCAGCCGGGTCTGCCAGCCACGGTGCATCGCCTGCCTGTCAGCTGGGTTTGCATAGGAATCTGCCGCTGCACCAGCTCCTACCTGCGTGTGTTGTGGAAAGGGGACAGACCTCGCGAGAGCTGGGCTTGGAGCTGGAGGGGTGCTGGCTCCCCCGCGGAGAGCCTTTGCCTCCGTACATCCGTTTGATTTAATGCGTTCTTCCAGCTTTGCGGTCCAAACTCTGATTTTGCACCCGATCTGGAAGATTTAGTGTTTCAGTGTGTGTGTGACCGCACAGTCCTTCTCCTGTCCTCCTTGGAATGCCTTGGCACACCTTTGCTCTGGCCTGCAAGCACAAGCCGTTGGGCTTTCCCTTCTGCAGGGTACATGTGCGTGTTGGCATTCAGTAGAACAGAGCTCAAGGGAAGAAAAAATTATAATTAATCAGCTTTAGAAAGCATGGGTTTCTGTTCAAAGAACCATCACGGTTTCTAGGTCTGCTTTCACAAAACCTGCCAGGGCTCAGTGTAATTGCATTTGCTCAGGGGATTCCAGGCTTTCTAGTGAGTTGTAAAGTGCGTTATGAATTATTCCCATCCCGGTAGCATCGAGGAATACACCTCATGGAGCACGCCGTACTGGTGGCTGAGCAAACCCAGAGTGAAAACTCCAGATCCCAAAGAATGGCCGGTTTCAACACCGGACCGAAGACGGCAAGCAGGTAGATACGGACAGGAGCAGAACTGAGCTGAGTATCACGCTCTGCAGCACTTTAACCCGTGTTACTTTTCAGCTAACAAAGGAAGTATTTTTAGAAGAGTTCCTGCTTTTAAATAGCTACTTCTTGATGTTTCTGGGAAGTGTGGAATAGAGGAGGCAGCTCCCGGGGGAGACAGGCACGTGAGCAATCGGAGCAGTGTGATAAGGGAAGCGTAGCCTGACTCTGAGGAGATCCACTGGGCATTCCCAGCTGGCTGCTGTCCTGAGGACCTGTAGCGCTGTCGTCCCTCGGCCTCTCCGGCTCTTTTCTCTTGGTTATGGCTTGTAGGTTGTGGTGCTCTGTGCACCACAGTGCTTAAGTAGGTGCAGACTGCTGGGATCGTGTTTTGGCTGCGGGAGGAAAGTGGCATGGAGGAAGCGCTGAGTGGTTGCTCTCCAGCCCTTCTGGACAGTAAAAGGGGAAAAAAAAGGGCAGAAGTCTCTGTTGCTTGTGTCGAATCCTGATTTTACTTTGAAGGTGCAAAGAGGCTGTGGTTGGAACAAGGCTGAGAGGTCTTCTCGGGCTTTCTCCAAACGCCTCCTCCCCTGCCTGGGCGCTGTGACGGCGGTCACTGGGATTTCTGGGAACCGTGTTGTCTTCATCGCCGCTGCTGCTCAGTGGGGCGGGCACGATAGCCACCGGAAACCCCCACTGGGGTCCTGATTGTCTCCTGGAAAAGGCCGTTAGGCCCTTAACACGCTTCCAGACGCGTGGTGGTGGTCCGTGCTGCTGGTGCACGTTCAGACAAGCAGTTCTTTACTTTGTCTCAGTGAGCTGAGCTTTCATTCTCCTTCCCCTGCAGTCCTTGTAACCCGGGAGGACGACTTCAACAACCGCTTGAACATCCGAGCCAATTTCAAGGGCTGCACGGCTCTACACTACGCAGTGCTGGCTGATGACTACCTGACGGTCAAATTGCTGCTGGATGGAGGTGAGTTTTGTAGCTCCAACAGGCTCTTGGGCCAGGAGCACTTTTTCTGAGTAGGCCTGACCCACAGAACGCTCAGGCTCAGGCAAGGACCGCACTCTTCCGTTGTCAGGATTAGATGTGATTTACTGTTTGCTTTAATCTCTTTATTTTTTAGTTTCTGTGTTCCCATTCAGCTCCAATGGTTTTTTCTCATGTACTTCTGGCGGCTGTTCTCGTCTTCCTCATTGAGTCTTCCCTTTCTTCCTGCAGTTCAGCGGAGAGGCATCCCCCGGTCTCTCTGTTCAGTATTTTGAACTTTTCCCGTTCGCAATTTGCACTCTACTCACCCGGCATATCCCCTATGTACCTGTGCGGAGTAGAATCGAAGAGGCTCCGCTTTACTGGGAGCGGGTCTGCTCTGTGGAGAAGGCACTGGATCGGTACCGGTACCCACGTGAAATGGCTGAGGCTCAGGGACTGGTGGTACCTTGGCAATGCAGCTCCTGGGAGAACTGGCAGAAATCAGCTCGTGCAGTTCTGGGTCCTCCCGGTTAGATCACAGACCCCTTCTTCTCATGGATCCCGCTGTACTGTCATCTCTTAGGGACTCACGGCTCTAGACTACAGATCCATAGATACACTTACGGTTGGACTCGATGATCTTAAGGATCTTTTCCAACCTAAATGATTCTGTGATACTACAGAGATGAAAGTTCATAGGGTTATAGCATGGTTTGGTCTGGAAGAGACTTCAGGAGGTCTCTAGTCCAACCTCCTGTTGAAAGCAGGGTCAGCTGTCAGGCCAAACCAGGTAACTCGGGGCTTTAGCCAGCTGGGTCCTGAAAACCACCAAGCGGGGACACTGCCCAGCCTCTCTGGGCAGCCTGTTGCGATGCTCGACTGCCTTCGCGAGGAGAAAGCTCACCAGCACCGGCGGAGGAAAAGAAGATGCATTTAGCTGACAGAACAGAGATGTGCTGCCATGACAACAGTTTTTTATATTTACCCTCCTGCTGATCTTTACCAGGATGACATTTGCGTCGGTGTCATGCCGTTACCCAGAGCCAGAGCCTGCCGAACGTGTATCTAGATGGGCACGGTGCTGTTAAATAAGCTGCATCTGCCCGCGATGCAAATTGTTCCGCAGACCACAGAGCTAGTCAGTAGAGTTCTGCTTTCCCCCGGGTTTGTGCCCTTTGTCCCTAGCACTCCTCCTACTACAACAATTTCAACGCCTCTCCTCCCTGCAGGGTTACCTAGGGCGCCTTCGAACAAGCAAGGAACAGCCATGTTGTGCCTGCTGTCGAGTGCGTGCTTGCCGGCAGCCTTCTGCCAAATGCAGCATTCAGCGGCTGAATGCAATCAGCCTGTCCCTAGCGTCTCTCTAGCCAGATGCTGACTTCTGCAAAAATTTTAGGAATGTCATAATCTTCATGGCGCGGGTGTCTCAGGAGTTTAGGAGTTAATTCTAGTGAAGCGGGCAGGCCGGTGATTGTAGGATGGGCTCACGTAAGCCTCATTCCTTAAGAAAGCGACTAAAAAGATAATGGAAAGTAGCATCCGTGAAGGCTAAACATCCCCAGAAGAGATGAAGAAAAATAATTGTAGGAACATTGAACCTTGATACTCGCCTATACCATATGCTCGTTATCTTTCACAAATAGAAAAGTAAGAGCGAAAGGTTGAGATTTAATATCACTGAATTCCACAGTTAACTCTGGGTCAGGATTTCTCTCTGGGAGCCTGTCGGATACCAGAACCCTATCTCTTGGACATAAATTAACCCAAAAAAAAAGGAGCCACTGAAAGAAAAACTATTGCAAATGGATTTAGCCAAGGTTCCTCGGGGACGCTTGCAGAGAAGGGAGCTGAAAAAGCAGACAGCTGCTCTGTGGGCTGCGGGAGTACGTGCATGTGGTGACTGGGAAGTCCTCAGACAAAAATATTGGCCTGCGTGCGGTCCAGGACATTTGTCTGATGTGGCAGACCTACTCCGTGTTTGCAGCACGCGTAGGCACTGCACGAACACGGAATCTGGCGCTTCCTCAGCGCCCCTGACTCGCTGCACGTCTGCTGCACAGTCCAACTGCACGTGTGCAGCGGTTCCTTGTCCGAGGGCGCTGGTGGTCGGAAGAAACTGCTCCAACAGGACCTCTGGGATCCCGCAGTCGTGGGCAGGGATGCCCGTGGGAGGAGTGGAGTGGGCTTCACCCTCCTGCGCGGTGAGTTGTGATTGCACGGACCAGGAAGGGCTTTGACGGTGAGGGCAACGGGCTCTCTGGTGTTACAGAGAGTGGCAGCGTGGTCAAAGCGCTGGCATGGAAAAGTCCTCGTCACAGCAGTGCTGTGAACAGATCTGGAGCAGAGCTCAGAGCAGGTTCTTGAGGCTGGGGAGTATTTCGCATGTGGGATGGTGTGAATGTCAACAGCAGTGTTTTATCTCTAAAAACGCCTAAAATACAGACGTGGGCTAGCCGGGAGGGCAGAGGGGCAGTCCGCTGTGAAGATGGTACGCAGGCACAGGCCACAGCGACGGCAGGGACATGCGTATGTTGGCCACAGTGGTCGTGAGAGAAGGTGACGGCAGAGCTGCCAGCCAGAGGCCGAGACCTCTTTTTCCGGCTGTCGAGTTTGGGCTGGCAGCTGCCCCCCTGTACCCACTGGAATAACATTTTTTACAAAGATACCCGCTTCTTGTTTCTGCCTTTGAAAGGCTCCTTGCAAGACGTGTGTGTTATTAGCTGATTGGAAGTGCCGAGGCGTCTGCTTGGTTATCCTAAGTAGAGGTAAAATACGGGTGCAGATAAGTGAAGTTGGCGCTAAAGAATTTCACCATACTGAATAAATAATGGCAAGTAGCAAGTCGAGCTCATTTCTACATCCGTCCCCTGCTCAGCTATCCGAGTGCTGTTACAATACGGGCCTCTCTTGATAGAGAGGACTGTTCTTTTTGTTCAAAAGCTGTTTCTGTATCTGTACTGGAGCCACTGCCGTCTTTGTGAATGACCACTTCTGCTGCTCGATGCTCATAGAGAGTTCTTTGTTCGTGGCAAAGTGTCTCAGCTCAGAAGAACTCACTTGGATCTCGGAAAAAAAGCGTATAACAATCTGTAGGACTGTGTGTGTTTGAGTACAGCTGAAGGGATTGTGTGCCGAATCAACATGAAAATTCTGAGTTTAGTCAGCCGTAACACTAAAATGTGACAATCGCTCGTCACCGTTCTGTTCTTAATCCAGCCCCATAGAAACCCTTCTGGATACGGATTCGGGACGGTCTACACTAAGAATGTATTTCCAGGTGAAAATCATCGTCTTGCAAAGGTACGAGCGTGTCCCGGTGCTTAGACCCCGGGAATAGCAGGCCACCAACACGGATGTCCACTCGGTGCGTGATATGAAAGATCACGCTGGAGTCCTCGTAGGATCCCGAGGCTGAGTTTGCAACGTTCTTCAGATGAATCCGCATTCGCCAGCGCCACAACATCCCTTTGCAGTCATAGTTATGACGAAAATTTATGACCGTTTACTTGCTAAATCAAATACGTCTCCCCTCTCTGTCAGGTGAATTCTTCCGAGCTGCTGGTGTTACACCAGACCCTTCCCTTTCCCTTCAGTGAGCTTTGCACGCTGGAGTGCGATTTCACGATCGGCGCCTGACGCGAGGTTTTCATCGCATTGACTGGGGGTGTTCCCCTCCTCCCGGTTCCGCGCGATAACAAAGCATCGGTCCCCGCATCCTTGTTAGTATAATCTGCGATGAATACACGGCTGAAGGTCTCAGAAGTGGAGATCGAACACCTTTCAAAGTACGCCTGCCCCGGGCCCTTTGTGAGGATAATTTCCCCATGCCGTCTGCCATTGACATCCGCACGTAGGATGTCTCCTGTTTGCTGACATGGAACAGGCTCCCCTCGCTCCCTCCCTTACACTTCCCTACACCTGCCTTTTTACTAACTGTCCATTTACTCTCCCTAACACTTCCTTCGCTCGCTGCCCTGCCCTCGGGGCCAAAGCCATTAACTGCCAAGGCCCCTCTCTGCTAAAACAACTACCCCGTTGTGCGGCACTGGGGTTTTTTTAAGGGAAGTCCCTGTGAGCTTGCCCCTCACCCCACATCCCTGGCCTTTTGTGGCCCATTCAGTGACTCGCTTGACCCCTCCAGGACCTTATCGCCTTGTGGTCAGCATGTGTGTGCCCAGCAGACCGCGAGACCAAGTCGCTGCTCTGTTGTCCTTTCGGGCTGTTGTTGGTGACATTTCACAGCCTCCTGACCTGAGCTGACACCATAAATGTCGGTGTTTGTGGGAGGGAGTGGGTGGGAGCTCACGTCCACAGAGTGCACCAGTTGCTACTGCGGGCACGATCGATTCAGAGGGCTTTGTGTTTGGCTTGGAGGACGGAACGCAGGGTCTCCAGCTCGTTGATGATGGAAGTCTCTTCGTTTTAGAGGGAGCTTTTATTATGTCGGTATTTAAAACTGCTACATGAAATAGCCACCTTTTTGTGGTTCACCTTTTTGCAGGCAACAGGGTAGCCTTGCCGTAGAGCTCAGCCGCCTTCTAGCACCCTTCTAAGTCTGATTCTGCTCCGGAACCTGTCGCTGAAATGCAGGTAGCCGGAGGAGCCCGGGCAGGCGCTGATCCGTGCAGAACCGGGACTGGAGCTCAGCTCCTGTGACCCCCAGGCCAGCGTCCGGAAGCACAGTGGGTGTATTCCTGCCCTCCATCCTCCTCGTGGCTCCAGACGTTTGCTGATAGTCAAACCGAACCTCCCTGATGGCTCACGTTGCTACCAGCCCTCTTGCCCTGCAGCAAGTCTCTGCAGGAGGCTTAAGAGCAGGCTTGAGTTCAGGACTGGCTTGAATTCAAAGCCCAGCCCTTCTCACGGTGTGGATGCAGCAGTCTCAAGCCCTGCAGCAGGTGGGTTCAAGGTGATGATAAAGGCAGCAAAGACACAACCTGCAGCACTTGTATTTCTGTGCGTAGAGGCCTGTCCGTCCTCGCGCTGTCGGTACTACTGCAGAAGAGGTGTCAAAGGGGTGTGGGGTGTTTTTATGTGATTCGTTTTGTTGAATTTGCTGGGATGTGCTTGTGTTCTTGGTTGTTTGGGTTTTTTTTACTCCCATGTGACAAATACACAGCAGGGTTTTTGGTCCAAAGAATACCCACAAGCTTTAGATTTGAGCAGCAAGTACCCAAGATTACTTTATTGGGCTAATGTGGGGAGAAGAGTTCAGGTTTGAGATATCTCAAACCTGGTGTGGGGCTGTGAAGAAGGGCAGACCTCGACCAGGGTATTTACAGGTTACCAGTTGTACTACCTGGGGGTAATACCAGGTTGGTACTACAACCAGGGGAATTGAGCAGTAGGAGGCTTGAAGAAGCTTAGACACCAGAAGAGGCTGGAGAGGTTCACCAGAAGTTGTTTGGCCCTGTGCATCGCTGAGCGGCCCCTCCTTCATTAAACCAAGCACCGTCTGCTTGCCTTCTTTGTAAAGGCCCTTCGCAGCCTATCCCAGCCCCGGGCATCACACTGTCCTGTGCTATGGAGAGACCGTGCTGCTGACAGCCCGGACGGCAGCCACCACTGCCTTGCGGATAGACCGTCGAACGAGCGCGTTCGCTTGGAAGGAGCTCACCTGGATGCTGCAGAACTGCTGTTTTCTCTCTCCTAGCGCTCTCTCCAGTGCTCAGTTGTCCGCAGGAGACGTTGTGAGTGGTTTGCTGATGCCTCGTCTGTTGCTCAACAGTGTTTCGTTGCTGGCATGTGTCCCTCTAACCGTATCCAGCTGCTGTCTCATGCTTCACACTCTTTGAAGAATGGTATCTTTGCCCCCAACTAAAGCATCTAGGGTCCAAAGATACTCTGCAATAGTCACGAGGGACTAAGAGGAAGCTGAGGGGAGAGTTGTGCTTCCCCATCAGGGTGCCGGGGCATTGTAGAATCCCAGAGCCATGAAATCGCTGAGGTCAGCAGGAACCTCTGGAGACCGTCTAGTCCATCCCCCTGCTCCAAGCAGGGTCTCCTGGAGCAGGCTGCCAGGACTGTGGTTGGGGTTTGAATATCTCCAAGGATGGAGACTCCACAACCTCTCCGGGCAGCCTCTTCCAAGTGCTCAGTACCTGTTATGGTAAAGTTTTTTCTTACGTTTTGAATGGAATTCCCTGTGTTTCAGTTTGTGCCCGTTGCCTCCTGTCCTCTCACTGGGCACCACTAGAAGGAGCCTGGCTCCATCTTCTTCATCCTCTCCCATCAGGTATTTACACACATTGATGAGATCCCCCTAAGCTTTCTCTTCTCCAGGCTGAGCAGTCCCCGCTCTCAGTCTCTCCTCGTATGAAAGGCGCCAATCCATTCATTGCCTTCTTGGCCCTTTGCTGGCCTCACTCCAGTAGGTCCATGTCTTTCTTGACCGGGGGATTGCAGAACTGGGCACCAGGTGTGTCTCACCAGTGCTGAGCAGAGGGGAAGGATCCCCTCCCTCGAGCTGCTGGCCACGCTCCTCCTGACGCAGCCCAGGACTCCCTTGGCCACCTTTGCTCGTGGCCAACTTGGTGCCCACCAGGACCTTCTCTGGCAAGCTGCCTTCCCGGCGGGTGGCCCCAGCCTGCGCTGCTGCCTGGGCTTGTTCCTCCCCAGGGGCAGGACTTTGCACTTCCCCTCACTGAACTTCATGAGGTTTTTGTTAACCCATTTCTCCAGCCTGTCACAGTCCCTCTGGATGGCGGCACGACCCTCTGGCCTATCAGCCCCCGCTCCCAGTTTTGTATCTGCTGCAAACTGGCTGAGGGTGCACTCTGCCCCCTCATCAGGGTCATTAAGGAAGCTGTTAGGCAGCTTCAGTACCAGTGTCAGCCGCCTGCCGTACCCCACGGGCTTCCACTGTGCTTTCTGCTGCTCGTCGTGACCCTTTGAGCCTGGCCATTGAGCCAGTTTTCAGTCCCACTTCACTCTTCACTTGTCTAGCCTGCATGTTATCTGCTTGTCTATCAAGATGTTACGGGAGACCGTGTTGAAAGCCTTACTAAAGTTGAGATAAACAACATCCGCTCCTTCCCCCTTCATAAATCCATGCTGACTACTCCCAATGACCTTCTTGTCCTTCATATGTTAGGAAGGGGTTTCCAGGATGAGTTGCTCCGTCACCTTCCCAGGAATCAAGGTGAGGCTGACCGGTCTGCAGTTCTCTGGATCCTCCTTCTTGTCCTGCTTGAAGACAGCCGTGCCGTTTGCTTTCCTCCGCTCCCCAGGGCCCTCTCCCCGTCACCGTCACCTTTTAACCGTCACCAAGAGTGGCCTTGCAACGACGTTGCTCAGGTCCCTCAGCACTCGTGGATGCTTGTTTAAATGTTCCCCAACCTGATCCTCCTCCACCAAGGGTCAGTCTTCCTCGCTCCAGGTGTTCCCACCGGAGCCCAGACCCCTGCAGTCGGGCAGCCCCATGGGCAGGGGAGACCCCAAGTCCTGTGCCCTGGGTGAGGCTCAGCAAGGCTGAGCGGAAAGGGGGGAACAGGCTGGGGAAACCCCGTGAGCTTCCAGTCTAGGGGCAACGCCGCTGCTGAGGGATTTGCCCTGCGGGGAGACATCCCAGCTCCCAGCGCGGGACGCTGTTTGCCTTTCACAGCCTTGTGCTGGGAAGAGCGGTCATGGCTGTGGTACCCTTGTGATAAATTCAAGTTACGCTAAACAAAGCACGGAAGAAAATGCTGCAGAGAAGCGTCTTGTTCGTGGGCCAGAGCTTACGAAATGCAAAATCAGAATATTGTGACTGCTTCCTCCCGTACACACCGGAGAAACTCGGGCACAGAAAGAAGCGTAGAAGCAAGGTTGCCCTGGCGCTTAGCAGCTCAGCTGTCGTTTTTCTTGGATACCAAATGGCTTTTCCAAGTGCTTTTCCAAGGTGTGTTTGTGTGGGTCTCCACGTAGCGAGGGGTTGGCTGAACTGTCGGCTGCTGGTGTGTGAAAATGCACTGCTTTGCTGAGGCACGGAGGTAGGTGGTGTCTTACATCTCGTATCTTCGCTTACAAGTAGAGCAATTCCCTCCTTCAGAGACCGACCCCTTGCCCGTTGTCGGGACCTTCCCTCTCTATCCCCATCACAGGGACAAACACACCTCCTCCTGCCAAACCTGGGCAGCCTCATTATGTGTCTCATTCTCCCCAGCGCTCTCCTAATCGTTGACCACCTTGCTTTCTACTTCCCATCTTCAGGAATCCCCTTTCCTTCCATCCCCTCCTAGCGCCAGCGTGCGGGCCGAGCAGTCTGTTCCTGCGTGGGCAGTGCCTGTTCCGAAACACCCTGTGCCTCCTTCTTCCTGCGTGGGACCCTCGCTGTGACTCCAGCACTGCTCCCTGTTCTCGCCCCGGCGCTTACAATCTCTCGGACTGGGATTGATGGTCTCGGAGGTGCGGAGGAGCTGAGTAGCCGAGGTCACGCAGCACGGAGCTGGGGAAGCTGGGAGCGGAGCTCGGGTCTCGACTCCAGCCACGTCTCGCTGGAGCGGCCTCACCGCCCCTGCCGCCCTGAGAGACTGCAGCACGCGCGCCTTGGTCTCGTGCTCGAGCCTCTCGTGTAAAACGTGAGCGATCGAGTCAGCTCAGTGCCCGCATCTCTAATTAGAGGGGCGGGGGGGAGAGAGGAAGGAAAGAACATACGTTTATGAAAACGTTTTAGCTGAAGCTGCAATAACCCAGGCTTCTGAACTCGATTTGCCAGTACATCTAGCGCAGTACATTTGTTGGTAATGCTCCGCGCTCCCCCGTTTGGTAGTGTAATCGCAGATATTGCGAATAGGATGAACGATGGGTAAATGAATTACAGAGCCGGCATTACGAGGGATAGTCTTTTGACATCAGAAAGTGGAAGCGCTTGTGGTACTCTCAGGAAAAATCAGGTTGTAATTATCGCTGGCTTTCTTGTGTTTGAATTCTGCGGAATACGTCTTGGAGCGTTTTCAGTTGCACCCCAGATGGAAAGGGCTCCGCTCCTGCAGAGGGAGGGTGGAGGACATCACGAGATAGCTGTGCCCTCCCGAGTCCCCAGCAGCCAGCGCGTGGTGGCAAAGAGGAGACGCCTCGGGCCTGGTCGCATCCTGAGAAGGTGACATCATCGTTCCGCTGCACTCAGTGGAGTCACCAGCATAAGCAAGAGCAAAACTGGGGAAACTAAATGAGAAGCCGAGGAAGCCAAGCAGGCAGAGGTCTCCTGGGCTGACGGTCTCTGAACAGGAGGGCTTTCCCAACGGATGGGTCCCCAAAAACTTCCAGCTGAGGTTCAGATGCAACTGTACAGTGAGTTTAAACCTACTGAATTTTTTTGCTTTGCCTGGTTCTCCGCTGAGCCCCGGAGATAGATCAGGGTGAAAAGCGCTGCCCCGGGGCCCAAGATGGTAGATGGTGCACTTGAAAAATTCCCACATGAGCTGGTTTGCTTTGAAAACCATGTCATTTATTGTAAAGCTACCTTGGCAGCTTTTCCTGTCTCACCCTTGATCTCTGCCGGCTCTGCCTCTGCCTGGAGATCAGGCAGGGCTTTGGAAGGACCAGTGGCGCAGGTATGGCAGTGCCGGCCGACAGGACGGAGCAGCACAGGAGCCAGGAGTCCCTTTGGGCCAGGGCACCCGTTATAAATGCACAGCGTGTCTGCCGGGGGCTGGGAGAACGTGTCTGTCTGTCTCGAAAGCCGGCGTTGTTGCAACTCGGTTCGGGGAAATGAAAACCACGGGCTGCTCTGTCTTCACTGGGTTTCTTTGCCTCACGTTAGCTAGAGCTGGGAACCTGTTTGTCTTGCGAAGAACAAGGCTGTAACGCAATCCTCGTGAGCAAAACCAGGCCAGTGTGAAACAATAACTCTGCCTTTGCTGTCCGGGATCCTGCAGGCATGCATCTAAGTGGTGAGTGCCCATGCTGGGGGAGTATCCCCGCTCCCGCAGAGCCGTGTGCTCGCAGATGCCTTATCGCCCAGGCCCCAGTGTCGGAGGGAGCGCGGCTGAGTCCTCCCCTGAGCCCCTGCCAGCGCCTCAGAGGACTCCGAGCCCTTGCTCAGCCCGAGGCGGCAGCGGGGTGTCAGGGTCAGTGTTTTCGGGGAGTCACACGCGTGGCAGCTGCCCCCGAGCGCTCCGCCCTGGAGGTTTGCTCCAGGTCTGCCGCCTGCCGTAACGCATCCATCCCAGGCCAGCTGTTGTGCAAGAGCGCCTGAAATCCTCTCTCCGTGCTCATATTTACAAGGGAATGTGATAAATTCGGTATTGATTCCTTCTGTTGCACTGTAAATTTTGCAAAAGATGATTAAATAGTGCAATAGAGTCTGCAGGCGCCATGGCTCAATATGTTCTGGGCCAGCGTATCGACCCCCTCCATCCGACGGCAGCAAGTTCCACTCCCAGCCGCGCCAGACCAGTAATTAAAATCCTGTGAGACTGGGATTTAGAAACCAATCATATCACAGCATCGGAGCGTCTAACATCCCACCGTGGCGAGAGCAATAAGCGTGTAAGTGCAAGCACATTTATGTCCATGTCGGAGTGCTTAAGAATAGTTTCCCCACAGGGCAGGGGAGCAAACAGATCCCTCTCTAAGTGTTTCTGGGTACAAAACTCTACAGTGACATAATGTTTGTCGTGAATTTAATAGCTCTGCACACACGTGTGGATAGATACAGGGATGAGGATTCTTTAGCTTCCCTTCCCATACTGTTACACACAAGAATAAGGCAGATTGTTTTCACGCCCAGGTATTAACTACGCATAAACCGACTTGCACTCACGTTACGGTACAGCAGGACTGAAAGGAGCGGGTAGGTCAGCTGGTTGTAAAAGGCATTGCAAAGAATAAAGGTTTTTCTGAGCCCAAAATACAGAGCGCAGATTGCCCGAGCCTTTCCATGCTCTGGTCCTTCCCAATGCATTGCTGGAGAAGGTTGTGTTTGAAAGTGGTTTGAATGTAGCCACCTGTGCGAGTTGAAAGCGGTTTGAGGTAAGACTTAGCTAATATCCGTGACGCCTTGAGGGAAGCCTTTATTTCCTCCGACATGTCAAGTCTTGTGCACAGAGTGCAAGAACTTGCAAACCTGCCTCCCCTTCTTCATCCTCATCATCAGGTCTGCGTCTGAGCGGTACGTGCGGTGCTGCGTAAGGCACAGGAGACCAGCAGCGACCACGGTGATCCCCTTAGCAGCTGCCCTGGTCCACAGAGCCGCAGGAGGGAGGCTGCCGTGCCGTGCCGTGCCGGCTGTGCACCAGCAGCAGTAGCCTTGCTCAAAGAAGCACTGCTGGAGGGCACACTTCTCCACTGGAGCTCTCAGAAGGCAGATCCAAAATAACGTATTTTGTTTAACGCACACGTTAATTTATTTTTTTCTCTTTCTTCTTCTGTTGCAACCTTCCCATTTGCCATGCGTGTGGACTGTTTTATGCATTCAAAGGGAAATACAGTCTTCTACTGTTATTTTTCTGGAGGGCAGGTTCTGGTTGGGATCGTACCTGTGCACTGGGCATGCCTCTGCAGAGCTCCTTATTTTCCAGAGTTTCACTGGGGTCGCTGAAAGCAAATTTGGTCATTTTGTCATATTTTGTAATTTTATATGGAGGTGAAAAATCCACAGGCAAGACTTTACCCACAGAGAAGGGCAACAGCCCTTGTCCCAGCACTGAACAGGGTAAAAGAGATGAAGGGCTTGTTCTGAATTTAGAAGAGCGTCCTGCAATTTGTACCCTGCAGTGTTAGTGCTGCGTTACGTGGGGCTGAGGGCACCAAAACGCCTTCGGAACGTGGCCTGTCTGAATAAATAAGCGCTGGGCTGAGTTTCAGGAGATCTGGGGTGCTTCTCAGCCCTGCCAGCGGCTCGCTGTTCTAGATCTTCCTCTCTTTCTTCCATCCCTTATCGTGTCCGTCTGCCCGGCAAGCCCCGCTAGGCAGGTGGCTTACTGCTGGTGCCTAAGGACACGGCGACGCAGGGCTTAGCACGGCTGGGAGCACGCCACACCCGACCACGTCCCCACACCTCGGAGAGCAGCCGGGAGCCGCGCTCGGGAGGAAAACTCGGAGCAGGACAGACGTCCGGTGCTTTCTTCTTTCCGAACTAATTCCCACTTGGATTCGGCAGCAAGTTAAATGTTTTCATAGAACTGTTCGTGGCAGCTCCGACGCCTCACACCCGATTTCCCGGTGAGAGGTGGCTCGGTGCCTGTCGCTGCTTGCGTGTAATTCAGATTGATTTTTCCACACGTACGTTGGTTTACATTTCTTACCTAAGTTGAGTTTTGCTTGCCAGCTCATCGCCGTCACTCAAACGGCTCTGAATAAATTAGTATTGGTAGTCATCTTTGTCGTGTCGGTATTAGCCCTCGCTCCAGTCGCTCGCAGGTGGTCTGACCACACCGGCATCGGCAGAACTCCCTTGGATGCCCTTGGACAACTTTCTTCCCCGGTGGACACCGACCACCTGCTTTCCTTTAAATCCTTTGTTTTCAGTGTTTAAGTCATTATTTATCCACAAAGAGCCTTTTTCTTGTAACCGTTTGCTTCTTAGGTGAGGAACTCCGAGGTTCTTGGACGTCAGAGCTGCGTCGACATCGAGCAGATCGGATAAGCTGTTCCTCGCATCATCTCGAGCCCTCCTGCTTCACTTTGGTCGCCTGTGGAAACTCACCTCCTCAGGCTGACTTCCAGCTTCCGATACGGCTACAAAGAGGTTCTAGTTTTTATTCCTGAAGCAAGGGCTTCTTTTAAATCCTCTTTGACCTGTGTTTTTTCCATTTAACTTGCCAGAGCCAATGCTCCCTTGTGTTTTCCTCATCCGGACGCGGCTTCCAGGCTTCGAAGGGTGGGGGGGTGGTTTATTCTGAAGACCCTAACTTTTTTCATTATAAAGACTTTTTAAGAAATAGCATGGGTTTCTTTAGCCCTTAACATCCATATTTCTGCAAGTTTTCTGCTGCTGGGCTGCTGCTGCTTTATTTCTAGCAAGATTCCTGTGCTCCTCTTTTGGAACAAAGCTCCTTGGCAATGGATTCTTCATCGGGTTTTGCTTGCAATGAAGTTAAGCGTCAGTGTGTGTCGTGCTGCAGCGTGGTGCTTAGGAGCTGAGGTTCTGGAGAAAGTCTTTTGCTCTGTCCAAGCCTGAATTAAGGCTTGCTTCTTGTCCTGCGAGCTCTCTGACTAGTCGGTCCAGGAAGCGCCTCTTAGTCTCTGGTTCTTACCAATTTACCAGTTTATTAGTACCATGCTCTTTGCCCGTGCAGTCTCTGCAGTTTTCCTTAGCACGTCGCGTCCTTCCGTCTCTCAGAGGTGCTATCCTAGTACTGTGTTTTCCCTGCTCGGCCAGGACATTTCATTCTGTACAAATTCTGTGTTACTGGCTAGTACGATCAACTTACCTTCTCTTTCTTTCCAGTCTTCAATACCTAACATCACTGCTCCACCCGTGGGACTGACTCCTTCGCTGCAATTCAGCGTATACGCTGGCATTAAGACATCCTGCTGTTATGTTCCTACCTGATATTATCCGTCGCCTCCGACGCCTCCGATCCAGCTTGCACGTCCGAGTTTTGGACGTTGCCGCTGCCGTCTGTCGGAAGCACAGGCAGACTTGTTCTCAGCCTGGTTGAGGAGGTTTGTGAGCGCTGGGTAAGCTGCAGCTCCGCGAGGACCTCTCCTTGCTGTTCCTTACCTGCCCTTGCCAGCGCCTGACCTTCCTCCCCGGAGCTCTGGATGTTCCTGGTTTAGAGGATCTCTCCTTTCCGTGTAGACTCTCTCTACTCCAGAAGCGTCTAGTTCTTAATTAAGTCTGAACCCTTCCTTCCTCCATCACTTTTTCAACTGCGTATTGAGCGCTCTGTTTGGTCCTGTCCGTGTTAAATTTTATTACAAACCACACACAGCCGTAGCAGTGACTAAGTAAATATATTGAGAACAAACCCGCGAGACATGGACGAGTTGCCAGCGTGGTCGGTTGGGACAAAATGTATTTTTAATGCAGTCAGATGGCAAGTTGTGCACGCTGGGAGCGGAGTACGGAGTGGTATCGACCCTTGGGAAGTGGAGGCTCTGGAAAGGATGTGGAGGCACAGCCGGGCAAGCAGGAGCAGGAGGAAGCACTGAGAGCTG
Source organism: Fregata magnificens (assembly GCA_013389945.1). NCBI lineage: Eukaryota > Metazoa > Chordata > Aves > Suliformes > Fregatidae > Fregata > Fregata magnificens. The sequence goes on along the minus strand of WAAD01016867.1, from coordinate 45,606 downwards.
AGCCGCACCAAAATGAGCCGATCCTAGGCTGCATGAACAGGGGAGCAGTCGGAGAGCGAGCGGGATTTTGGGAAGGAGAGGCGGGATGAGAACTAATGCATGATGCTGGATGAAGTCACGTTGGAAGGGCTTTAAGAGTGAGGGTGGACCGAGGGAGCACAGGTCCTGTTCCCAGGAGCTCCTGGGTGCGGCTGCTGCCATCCCGGGGCCGTGTGTTAACCTGCGCTCGTCGTGACGACGCTGAACCTGGTTCAGATAATGCAAGGTTCTGCGCCGCCCGCGATGGCGCGCTCACGGTGCCTGCCGGCCTTGGCCACCGGGAAACCGGGAGGAGTTCGTTCCGGGGGCAGAACGGCATTTCACAGCCGTTTTCATCTGCACGTGTGGTTCTCCTGACGGCGTGTTTGTGGGCTGAGCTGTTGGGCTAGAGGAGAGTTCTTTAACGTGGGTTCTCATTAAAGCGATGCTTCATTCGGCGATGGAAGGAAAGGATTCGAGGAACTGTGTCGGAGCGAGTGTTGAGAATCCTGCTGAACTGCGTGATATCACCTCATTCAGGCACAGCAGCACGCTTGGGAATCACTTTCTAAATCTTTTTCGCACCTCGTGGTTGGCATTTGCAGTATCGTTGCGTCGTACAGCACTAACGTTTTTGACGAGGATATTTTACGAATCGCTAATGAGCAGTTCTTGTCAGTCGGCGCGACGTACCGGCGATTACCTTCTCAGCTACGTTTGTCGTCCCCTCAAAGCGGGGACTTGTGTATGGACGTGTGCGGGTATGGGAGAAGCCGGAGGCTTGGGAGCTTGCAGCTGCCCGCGGTGGGGGCTGACCCAGCGCCTCGGCCTCAAGCCCGCATCAAGGTGGAACAGCCAAGCGCGGCCCAGAAGAATTATTAGATCTTTGAGCTATACGTTGCCCTTAAGTACGCCGGGCATTTAGTCCGGTGGAGACTCATGTTTTCGCTGGAGGGACCCAAGGCGGAATTAGCCGCAGCGCGTCAGCACGTTGAGATGGTTTGATCTCATAGACTCTCATAGCCGGGGTAATTAGCAAATGCCACTCAGTAAGAGGGGCGGGATGCTAAATCATCTGGAGTGTGTGCCCACAATCAAGTGTGCCCGCCGCATCTGCTTCCACCCGGCGCCTTTGAAAATTTTCCTCTGGGCCTCCCCTTGATGAGATTTGAGGATATTCCCAGGGGAGCGTACGCGCAGGCTGAAATTCAAGCGCTCGGGACGATGCGTTCGAGGTAGTAGCAGGGGCAGGTCCTCAGCGGGAGCTCAGGGTCATTGCCCAGCGAGCCGAGCGGTGCCCTGTAATGCGTCTCTTGTATTTATTGAAACGTCAGGCGGGAAAAGGGTGGTAGGATCACAGGCTGGGGTGGCTGCTTTCATATTAATGTTGTATGTGAAAAGCTGCTTGGGAAGTGTGTGTCTTATTGATTTAAAAACAGGTTTACGTTACTGGAAAAAGGGGTGATCATGCTAATTCAATCACTGAAGGCTCAGGAGGACAGAAGTCTTTTTATATTACTTTAACTAGCCATGTGGAGCAATAATAACGTCATTCCTTGTCAAAGCTGATGGCTGATGACATTGTGTAATCCCCAGCAGGTAGTATGGGCTGCTTCCTCCTGGTGAATCCCGGTCTGTGTTGGTGTTCGAAGCGGGCCGCGGAGGGGTGTCACTGCAGTGGCAAACTGCACTTAGCGCAGCGGAGTTGCGCAGTTCGTCCCGGCGCTTGTCTGCCGCTCAGAGCCTCCCTGCTTCAGGATGACAGCCGCCCTCTGTGCCCATCCTCGGCACCCTCAGCAGCATACCCACTGTGGGCTTGGGGATTTCCAGGCTCTTCTTTCTGGGGTTTAGTCTGCTTCGCCAAATAAATTGGGGTTTTTCCCCCCAGGGGGAATGGTGGATTGGGTCCTGCAGAGTCTGCTGCAGGGAGAGGGGGGCTCCCCGAACCCCCTGCAGTGTGCTGGAGCTCAGGATGGGCAAGCGGGGCTGTGAAGGGTCCAAGGCGGTGGCTTTGGCAGAAGGGGTGCTCGCTGAGCCTGCCGAAAGAGCCTTGGGTGCTCCTCGGCGCAGGGCAGGGTGATGAAGCCTGCACGGTGCCGTGAAGAGCAGGGATAAGCACCGTGGAGGTCCGTGATCCGACTACTGTCCGTCCTTCCTGCTGTGCCGAGGAGGGGCCGAGCCCAGCTGCCAGCCGGCTGCCTGCAGCGCCCAGGCCCTGCTCTGCCTCCCCAGGGGTCGAGTCTGCTCAGACCCTTCTGCTCGGGAGAGACCGAGAGCTGGGGCTGAGCCTGGATTTGTGTTGTGGACAGGGAGCAGCTTTGGTCCCGGGAGGACTCGGTCTGTGCTGACGTGCCAGCGTAGGCTCTGCAGCCCGGCCAGCGCCGCAGGCAAGGGCTGGGCTGGGCACTCTGCTCACCGGGAAGGGTCTGATGAGGACCGGAATGAGTGGAGGGACCTCGGGGAACCCTTGCTGAAATGGCGTTGTGATGACTAGACAACTGCTGTAAGGACATGTTTGCGAGGGCAGCCCCTGGGCGACAACCTGATGTAAGAAGTTAGCAGCTCTGCTTCTGGGAGACTGGAGATGGCTTTATACGGGGGAGAATGGCTCGCAGTGGCTTTCTTGACCGAAGCTGTGCTGTCTTCTGCACCGGAGACTCGCCCAAGCGCTTGGTTGCCACCTTCACCACATCGTGTCTTTAGGACACGAACAAAGCACGACAACAGGATGGCGAACGTTTTGGCGTCCTGTCTACCGTACGGGCCACCACTTCTGTCCCGCTGTTTTGCAGACAGGACCTTCGGAGCGGCACCAGGCCGCAGACCCATCTCGTGCTAGTTCATAGCGGCTGCGTCCTCTGTCCCCGAAGCAGCTCCTGTTTCTGTCTTTCGGTCTGCAGGAGAGAGGCTCAGACCCAAACGCTCAGCTGGAGGTTACCTCTGAGGATGCCCAAGAGCAGCAGTCCCTGCAGGAGCTTTCACAGCACCCGGTTGCGCCATGAAACGAGGCCCGCACGCTTCCTCCTTCCCTCGTCTCAGTGCCCAGGGCTTTCCCAAGCCTTTCTGTGTCCGGTCTTTGCAGAAATGTAGCTCTCCGGGCGTCCGTATGGGCCAACTGGTGCCGCTGTGAGCCCTGTTCTGCCTGTCCGAGGTAGGAGACTTGTTCTTGCTTCAGCACGCACCTATTTGGCTGCACGCCCTGAGCCAGATCTCCACTCCTCTGCCCTGCCAGGACAGACTGCGGCGGAGGACGGAGAGCACGGACCGAGCCGCGGCAGGGTCCCGGGGCTGCGGAGGACGCGGGGCCGCCCAGGGATGCTCCTCTGAGCCCTGCGCGAGCCCCCCGAGCCCCTGGCATCGGCTGCGAGCCCCTGGCACCCTCCCGCACCTCCCTGCCGTCTCCCCCTCCTCCTGCCATCCCCGTCTCCTCCCTGATGGCAGCGGAGGACCCGGGTACCAGCACCCGCCGTGTCGCGAGCTCTATTGACAGTTATCCAGAATCTGAAGGAATTCAAGACAAATTGTTAAGAGGATGGAGTTAATAAAATTTGAAAAATTGAGGCCTGTCACTCTACTAAACTTTTTTCGATACCGCTGACAGAAACATATTTCCCCAATGAGTGACCTTATGCAGCTGCTCCAGCGACGCGACGCCGCGCGGACGCTGGGAGTGAACCGGCGTGCTATTTATCAAATATTATAAGCCGGGGCCTCCTAATATGAGCAGGGAGGTGCGGGAGGAGGCGACGGACTCGCACAGCCCGAGGTGTTGCCCAGGTGTCGATCTCCAGCTACAGACAGCTAGTGGGAGGTGACAAATTGCCTTCTATTAAGTCTCCAAAGGTTGGCGTCCCCTCCGCCGCCGCTCCAGCCAGCTGCCGGGGTGGGAGAGGGCAGGGGAGGAGGTGGGGATGGGGAAGGGGGTCAGGCCGGGGCGCCGACGAACCGGTCGCCACTTTTACCTTCTATTAGCAAGCAAAGTGACACCGTTATTTATTGCGGCGTAATATTTTATTGCTGCCGGTACTCGAGGTTGGAATCGACCAGTTGTAGGAGTTGGGTTCTATCAATTATTGCAGCAATTAGTCAAGTCGTCAAAGCCATTAACAGGGGGATTAGGCCAATATTGGATAGCCATTATTGATAGATCCAGGGGAAGGGAAAAGCCAAACAAACCCTCAACCTTCATCTGAAATGAGAGCAGGCCTAGCCTCGAGGATGTCATCATTTGGAGAAGCCGGAAAACTTGCCCCCCTCCTCGCTGCCCGGAGGAGCACAAACCCGGGGTGGGTTTCGGCAGCGGGGGGGGCCGTGGGAGCACTGTCTCCTTAAAAGATATTGAGTGGCCGGCCTCGGCAGTACATAATCTCACCTGTCTCGATCATATTCTTTATTTGCAATGACAAGGCTTGCAATAGAAATTACTCTGTGTCGAATGTTTATGGAGCACATTTTTCATTCTGTAAGCAAATATAGATCCCTGATGCCAATGCTTAGAAATGGCTAATCTCTCTGGCTCCCGCTCGCAGAGAGTCCTCGCGCTTCTTTCATATATTATGATTGCTGCTCGCTTTTATTGAGCGCTCCTGGTGCTCTGCGCTCCCCTGCGTTGTAGGAGCAGGAGCTGCAGCCTGGTTTGCGTGTGCCAAGGCACCCGCTTCGCTCCATCCAGCGGGATGGAAGATGTTTGCCGAGCCTCTCTGCAGAGCGGGGATGCCGTAGCGGTGCTCAGGCTCCCGTTTCTCACAGTCGTGCACGGGCACTGCCAGCCTGCCCTTCCCAGCAGCTTGTCACCGCCGTCCCCTCCGTTTTACAGGCGAACGGGCCAGACCTACTGAGCAGAATAAGGGGCTCTCCCCTCGCCAGGCTGCTTCTCAAGGCTCGATAAGCGCTGTTGCTTTGAAACCGGCGGGATGGTCAGCTCAAGCACCGGCTCGAGGGGTGGGGGGCCGATCTGAAAGTTCATTCTCATAACCCTTGGTGTCTGGCTGGCGACAGCAAGCTGTCGCACAGAGTGCACCGACATTAGTGCTGAGTCCCTCTGCCTTAGAGGTATCTCCTGAGATGCCGAGAGCCAGAGGTTAATCCTGTGAGGCCTTGCTTGCATCACTGGCTGTTCCCCAGTACCCCTCTCTCCTGATCTCGGACTGCCCTGTCCGAGATTACAGACTTCCCGTCACTGCAACCGGGACCAGTTTGAGTATGCGTGTTCTTCGGCCAGCCAGCGTGTCTGGGAAGGGGACAGAGGACGGGGAGCGAGTTTGTTCCCGGGAGGGTGCCCATCTGACTCCCTCCAGTTCAGGCTTTGGGGTTTGCTGACTTTTTTTTTTAATTCCATTCCCCCAGAAGCCGCTCCCGTGGCGTAGGGTGGCAGCTGTTTAGCAGACTACAGCCATCTCCAGCTCCAGCTCGGAGTAACAGAGAGGACGGGTAGCGTGTCCAATTGAAGCCGTAATGGTCCCATGTGGCTCCCACAGGATCGGGAGCGGGTGCTTTTGTGAAGCTGTATTTTCTTCTGGTGACCATGTGCCCTCATCCCCCACAGCAGCTCTTCCCTGCCAAGCCAATTGTTAGCAGTGACAATCCCTTTTCTTCTTCCCTGGACACCCGTGCGTGTCACCGCTGGTCGTACATTGTCCCTTTCTGATCCAGATACCCTTCGGAGCAAAGGTTAGGAGGGGACACGGACTAGGACGGGAGAGACAAGATGTGCTTCCTGCTCATTCTGCCCCGAGACTGAACTCGGATCCCCTGATCTTATTAATTTCTTCCTGCCATCAGGTGCCAACCCCCTGCAGAAGAACGAAATGGGACACACACCCCTGGATTATGCCCGTGAAGGGGAGGTCATGAGCCTTCTGAAGGCGTCGGAGACGAAGGTGAGCCTGAGATTCAGGTGACGTTGTGTTTCCTTTCCCACTGCGAGAACTGTTTTAAAGAAGACGTGGTGCGAGCAGTGGAGGAGCGCCTTAGCACGCCTGCACCTCCGTGCTTTTTCAAAAGAAGTCTGTATAAATTAATGACACGATGCATAAGGAAAAAAAACCCACTTCTGAAGTATTTCAGCCACCGGTGCCCATGGCTGTATGCCCTCCTCTTCCATTTGAACATTTCTTCCTCGGCAGCGACCTGCACAGGACAAGTAATACTGTTCTGTAACCCCTTGGCCAAAATACAGTAAAATCAGGGGGCTGGTTTCACTGTATTTTCTGAAATTCCTGGTAAGAGAACCAGGTCTGAGAATCCAGAGTCTGGCTGCGGGCCTGGGATCCATGCATTCCCGAGCACCGGTCTAAGGCAAAAGACACCCATTTCTGCTGTCTGGTTGTGAAATGCCCATCTCATCCCTTCAGCCTCTCTGTCCCCTTGAGGGGGCTGGAGCCTGTCCCCTCCGTGAGTCGCTGTTATAAGGTATTTTAAAGAGGGAAGAGAACCACATCTGCTGTAGTGGTTCCAGTAAAAACCCCAGGAGTAAGTAGATTTACGGAGTAGCAGGTTATTAGACAGCGAGGGGTCTGCAGCCTGATGCCAAGGATTTAAAATTCCTGGGGATGAGGCCTTATTCAAGTAGGAGCGACTAATTCTCAGTCGGTAGGAGAGGCCGTCACAGCAGTGATGAGCGGTGCCTCTTGAGCATCGTCTCTCCAAGGATCTCAGGTCAGGCAGGGTGGGAGAGTCCCCCCGCTGCCCGGGGAAGGGGGGTCCCGGCACCACTGGGTTGCAAAAGCAGAAACTGAGGCACGAGGAGGCCAGGTTGGCTCAGACTTGTCCTCTGACGTCGTGCGCCTCCGAGTTCGGTCTGCAGGTTTGGAATTTGAACTTGCATGCTGGAAACCTGGGGTTGAGAACTTGCCCACAAGTGGAAGATGAAGGTAATGCAAACTGTGGCAATTACTGCACTTAGTAGATATTACCGCAAATTAAACCTGCCAGGCAGTGAAAACGGCTGTACTGTCTGCGCTCACCTAGGAAAGCCATTGCTCGAGCAGGAGCTCAAAACCACGTTCCCGAATGCTAAACCCAGTGCTAAAGCAGGGAGACAGCGATCTTTCCTCTGGGGCTCTCCGTGCTCCATCACGGCAAAGGAAACCCTGCCCGTGGCACTCGCTGCAGAGCTGACGGCTTCTCGTGTTCCCCCGAAGCACAGCTTGGTCGCTTGGACAGCTCTCTGAGCAAGTTTTAAGAAAGAAAAGTTGAGAATAAAATAACTGAAATCTTTACGAGAAGCAGGTGGGGGGGAGTTATCTGCCGGGTAAATGGTCTCCGGAGTCCAACATTGGCAAGGAAACCTGCCCCTAATAGTTTGAAAAGCTGCGCTGGTTTTTATGCTTAACTAATAGATGGAGGAGAGAAAGGAAATATATCTATAGAGATGTTCCTGGTGAAAATGATTGTACTTGTGTATAAAACATAAGGCAGGCCAGCCAGCTCGTGATGAATATTCAGCTGGGGGGGATATGGTGCTCCCGGGGTTGCATCCACCCCAGTCTCTGCATTCCACCGAGAGTCTTTGAGAATTTATTGCTCATTTTAATCGCTGCTAGAGAATGAATTGGCAGAACTATTACTGGACGGGCACATCCCATAGATTTTATTTACATATCCTTGTGACAGAATAACAAGGAGTTTTCATATGTATTTTTAATTTATTTTGATTTCCTTTATTCTTTTAAAAAAAAGAATTCTGTGCGTGCTTTCCCTGTGCTAAACCACGCTTGCCTGGTGTTTAGGACTCTTGAGCTAGTTCACATTGCTAAACAGCCTGGTGAAATTTAAATAAGCTGTCATGTATCTGGGGCTGAAAGGAAGAGAGCGGCCCTTGAAACTAGTGTCTTCTGTATGTAGCTGGAAGGGAAGCAGCCCCAGGACTGATCTCAGCTCTTGCAAGTCTGTCTTTGCCATTCAGCTCCTCTTTCCCGGGGTGTACCGGGCCCAGTCGGATCCATCCGGCGGTCTCCTGTCTCCGTCAGTGGCTGCCAAAGGATTCTTAAGGAGTGCTGCAGCCAGGACGAGCATGCAGCTGCCCTTTCCCCAGGCTCTCTTCTGGCAAGCAGCGGTGTGAGGACCTCCTGAACCGGAGCTCGTGTCCCTTTCATCATACTGCATCGCCTTTGAGGGACCTCGTAAAGAAAACAAACATCCAGCTGTGGCTCAAGCTTTTTTCATCCGGAACACGCTCGGGTTGTTGGTTTAAGCATATCTTATGAGAAAAAATGTCTTCTTTTGGTTGTTTGCAAAGTGTCTGTCCGTTAAGCCGCACGCAACCCTATATGAGGTGTCAGGGGCAGAGCAGCCTTGCAGTGAAAGCTGATTTTACGCTTTCTGTAAACCCACAAGAATTACCCCAAGACGGTGTTCGCCCTTCCCGTGGAAGAGCCACTCTGCAGATCTCCAAAGGCTCTCGTAGCTTAGTGCATGTCCCTGACATGTCCTGCAGTGGATCATCCTGCTTTCCTTTAATCTTTTAAATTCCTTTTCCCTTAAGGCGAGAGATACCATCCCCTTCACATCTGCAGGTTTTCTGCAGAGGTTTGGTTCTGCTGGTGCTCTGCTTTGGAACCTCTTCCCTCTGAGTATTTTCCCGTAAAGGCAGTCGTGCTTGGGAGGGGTGCCGTGCTGGATAACGAATAACGAAAGCCGGCGATCACGATTACCGTGCCCGTCTTAGTGCCTGGCAGCCAGCTGTTGTTTTCTCAAGGTGATCTCTGCCAAAGCATGGATAGAGTGAATCTCTTATTAAAAACGAACATCTCTCTTGCTTTCGGCGTCGCGTCAGGAGACCCTCTTAGCCCAGGTGAGCGCAGGCGTTCGGTTGCCTTCGACGCAAGAGCAGAGTACCGCTCCCTGCGTTTCTTTCAGAGCACGTAACACCGCTGTAATCCGCTTAAGTGCCAGTGATGTGCCATAAAAGTTTCACCGGGAGAACCGAAGATGAATTGTCAGAGGGGTGAGGACGCGGTCCCCACCAACGCCGTTTCACACCGCAAACCAGGAACGGCTGGTTTCTCCGGCTGCTGGTTTCCTCACCACCAACGCTGAGGGCTGAAGTCAAACACAAATGAGGTCAAGATGTCCAGCAGAAATGTCCGGCAGGAGCGAAACCCGGGTCAGACACGCTGCTCCAGCTGCCCCCAGTATCAAGACAGCAGGGAGGAGGTGGGAGAAGCTGGATGCCTGGCTATGCAGGAGGATGGAGGGGGGAATGGGAGAGAAAGGAGAGCTTGTGTCTCGTGTAAAATCCAAGATTAGGGGGGCTTTTTGTTGCGGGTTGTATCACAGACTGATCTAAAATATGTTTTTCTCGGTGGATTTCTCTCCTCCCGGTGTCACCTGCTCTGGGTGGGTTGCGGCGGCTGCTCAGGATGCTCCGGGCCGGCAGCGTGACCCGGGTGCGAGATGCCTGGTGGCACTGCAGCTCCGCCGAGGAGATGGCACGTGGGAGGGCAGGTCTCTCCAGAGCAGATCCCAAGCAGAAAACCATAGTGGGACAGCTCGGAAAAAGCGCCGTAACTGGTGCAGCCTCTTACCCATGAGAGGGACTTTCTTCCTACCCAGGGACTTGTACAATGTTGGTTTTCCAAGGAGGGAGGGAGAGGGCGTTGCAGAAGAGGGGCGTCCCCTCCTGCTCTTCGTGCACGTCTTCCCACCTCTCCGTAAACCCACGCGAATCCTTCGGTATCCTGAGAACACAGATCACGTTCTCCGCACCTTAAGAAAGGCAGAACAGGAGGGAGGGAGGAAAGATTTGTCAAGATATATAGAAAGGCACAGATGTATGGCAAGAGCAGTGCTCTGAGCCTCGTGGTGTACACGGAGCCTGGGGGAGATCACCGCAGGCACGCCGGTGTCTGTCCCACAGTGCCGTTCCGCTGGCATCCGCAGGGAAGTTATTGCTCCATATGAGGCATCAGGGCTGATGGCATCTCTCCGCTACATGCGAGACTGATAGCGCCGGCCAAAATTGAATCGTTTGCTTTTTTTTTTTTTTTTTAACTTCTGTCAGAGTACAGGAAACACTGGCAACCTGGCTGGGGGGGTTTATCCGCTCCGGCTCCAGCAGCAGGATCCTGCTGCAGCTTCTGCGACCGCTTTCTGGTTTGGTTAGAGGTGTTTCCCCTTCAGGAAGGTGGGTTAAATGGTGGGGCCAGTTGTGTGCGTTAAGTTACTCACTCTGCAAACCCTGTGGGCTCTTGATGTTCTGTCCTTAGCTAAGTCTGGCTTTGTGGGACGGTTGTTTCCAGAGCGGTGGTTTCACGCGTGAGATGGCCAATCTCCGCTTGTGATGGGGAAAGGTGCTCGGCAGAAAGCGTTGCAGCATTTTCTAAAGATGAGCAGGGGCTGGACTTGTCCTCTTTCCTCTAGAAGTTCACCGCACCGTAAGACCTGCTCCCACTTTGGGATTCTGCCTGTATCCCGTCCCCGAGCATCTCGGAGATGTGCTTTTGTGGGATGTCTCTGTAAACTGCTCTGTGCACTGTCTCAGCCTTCAGCTCCAGAAAATGATCAGGGTACATAAGTCCCTGGCTCTCAAAGGCCCTGCTTCCTTGTGAGCTGGAGGTGGAAGAAAGCAAATGTCCCGAGTAAAGAGCTTTTTTCCAGCGCCGTCCTGCGTGCTGCTGCGGGTTTGTCTGCAAAGCAATGGTGTCTCACTCCCCCACCGTACACAACAGGGCGCAGCGATGCTCTTCCATCCCCGCGGGATGTTGTTGGAGTCTTTGAAGAGGAGATACGTGGAAGGTGGGAAAACAAATATAGGTAGAGTAGTCAAGGCCTTATTTTTCAAAATAAGCAAGATCGTAGCAGGCTAAGAGCTCGTTAGGAAGTGCGGGCAGTGTCCGTGTTCCCCCTGTGTCACCGTTGCAGAAGCAGTGCGCTGTCTGGTTTTCCCATCAGCTGCAAAGCCGGCTCCCGCGCGCTGCCCACGGCACGGCAGCTCGCCCACTTCTCTCCATTCCCACTTACCCCGGCCCCTATCCCTGGCAGAGACAGAAATTTCCTCCTGCCGTGGCTCGGGCTGGTGCTTCCAGACTCCTACCGAGCTGCATCTGCCCTGGCTGCTTTCCAGTGCCAGGGAGCAGTGCTCCGTCTGTCTGGGCGTCAGGCAGGTACCCGTGCAGGGCTTTGCGGTCCCGGGGCGGGGGAAAACTCTGTGTACGTACCCGATGCTCCTGTTGTTGCTCCGAAAAGCCTCTGATCCCAACGTTTTCTTCCCTCCCGCAGTTCCAGGAGGAGCAGCGCAGGAGGGAGGTGGAGGAACGCCGGAGGTTTCCGCTGGAGCAACGGCTGAAAGAGCACATCATCGGTCAGGAGAGCGCGATAGCGACGGTGGGAGCAGGTAGGACCCCTCGCGCGCCGCCCGCTCTGCCCTCCCACGTCTTCTGCCCCACGGGGAAAGCGAGCCATTCCCTCAAGCCCTGATCTGAGGCTGCCTCCGAGCAGGTCGCCGAGGTGGGTGGGGGACTCACGGCGAGGTCCAGCAGGTATTTTGTTGGCTGTGAGAGAGAACACTTGCTCTTCGTCACAAGAGGGGCTGTTTCAGGTGCAGCAGCAGAGAGGACCAGCAGGTGCTTTCTTCCCAGGCGCTGGAGTGAGGTGCCTACAAGCCCTTTCACTCAGGATGATTCCTCCCCAGACTAAGCGTAGTGGCTCGAAGGTCAAAGCTGGCCGCTGAGATGCCCACGGCGTGCCTCCGAGCACGCAGGCAGTTCTCAGCTAAACGCAGTGGCTGAACGTGACGGCACTTGAACATCGAGCTATCTTTTTACAAGACCGTTTGTCTTAAGAGTATCGCTCATTAATAATTCAGGAGCAGTTTTGTACAGCTTTATGTATATAAGCCCCTGACACGCAGGCTGCTTTGGGGAATTTTTCTGTATGCCTTACAGATTGCGGGCTTCGTTCCGCATAAAATACAAGCATGTACTTCAGCCACACATTCCTGGCCATGTGCGCTACGTCAGATCAAAGGCCGGCGTCCTGTCACTGGTACCAGAGCACAGGGGGCTCGAGCAAAACAAATACAGAGTGGTATTTCCCCTCTCTACTCTCCCAATGTCCGTCGATTTGCAAGCCAGGAACACGCTGAACCAGAAGTTAGGTCTTTGTGTGCACCAGCCCTCGAGAGATTTTTCTTCCATGAATTTGTCCAAGTTTCCCTTGGATCTCCTGTAAGCGCCCAGCCTCCGCAGCATCCTTTGGCAGGGAGTTGCATAACTAGTGAATAAATAGGCCCTTTTATTCATTTTAAATCTGCCTCCTGATACTTTCGCCTGGTGCCCTCTAGTTCTTGCGTCAAACGAAGCATTTGCTGCTGAGGAAACGGTTGCTCAGCCGAAGCAGCTGCAGTTTATGGCACAAAACTCCTCTTGCCTCGTAACAGACTGGTTTCAGTTGGAGTTCAGAGCCTGGCCCCACTTCGGTCAGTGGGGGTTGCGATCCTGAGCTCTCAGAGTGTGTTTGGTGGTGATTTGTCGTAAGATACCCGGGCCTTGGGGGAGGGTGGGATGGATGGCAGCTAACGGAAGGGTTATTTGCCTCCTGAGCTCTTTCCATTGCCACCTTTCTGGAGGTGTTGCCAGTAAATACTGAAGATAACATTAAAGCAAAACCTTTTGCAGCAGCATGTCCCTGTGACGTTCCCTGCTGTATCCGTGAGCCCTTACAGGTGCAAGGGGACACCATCTGCTCTTGCTATATCCACTGCCGCGAGAGGAATGCCACATGAGGCACCTCCTTAAGAGACTGCACTTTAAAGCACGTTGCCTTTACGAGTCTGCTCCCGTTGTTTTCTGTCTGGGAAGCCGCATTAGTTGTCTGTGCTATAGGTCGGGTAAAACACGTGGCGGCTTATATCTGTGAGTCCACTGCGAATAGTGTGAGCCTGGAGTATCTCGTTAGCTCGTGTCTGGGTCTGCTGAAGCCCCTTGGCCCTCATTCCCAAACTAGGGTGCTGGTGCCTTTTTCTTCCGGTGTTTTTCCTGTGCTTCAAATTCTAAGTTTTCACTGCTTAAAAAAAAAAAAAAAAATAAATAAACACGGGGAATAAATGAGGAGTCTGGCCTCTTGTGGCTGTGATGGAACCGTACAAGCGTGCAGCGAGGTTTGGAGGAAAAGGTAATGGTTTTCATCAGACCAGAGGATGGAGTTGGGGGAGAAACCAGACCAGCTTTTAGGCACAAGGGTCCAAACAGAAACCGCCAATTTCGGATGAGCGCAGACAGTTGCTCCGAGCATAACTTCATTACGTTAATCAATTAGGCACTTTGAGACGAAAGGGTGTTGGGCATCTGTGGAGCAGAGGGAGATGATGTCTGACTGTATCGCTTCGCCTAGTAAATGCTGTTATCTCTCCCTGCAAACCTTGCCTTGTTTACACCACCACGGCTCCGGCAGCAGCACCCCTGCAAAACCTGAGCCCGGGGCATCAGGCTGGCCCTGCGGAGAGCCCGGAGCTGCAGCTGCACGAGCTCCGAGCCACCCGCTTTCCCTCCCGAGGAGCACTACGCTTTGTCTCTCGCTGGAGCCACCGGCCAGAGAACGTTGCACGTCATGGAGCACACGGCCCCAGCCGCAGCACCTGCAGGGAAAAGAGGGGACCCGGTTGTGCAGGGTGGTTTGCCTTGGTGTCACAAGTGGGTACAGCTTGGGGCAGCCTCTCCAAACTCGGGAGCAGTTTATTTCATGCTGGATGCTAAAAGACTGTGAGGAAATCAAGGCTCCGGCGAGCTGGGCTGGGTTCGATTTGCCGATCCAAAGCCTGAAAGCCTCTGGATCCTGTTAATAATTCCTTGAACCGTCCGTGCATCCTGGTTTAGTGCCTGAAAATGGGACAGCGAGGTAAGACCGGGCTGAGGTCAGGGCAGAACTGCGAGCAGTGTGCTGTCATAAATACAAAAACCATAGCGGTCTAGTTAACAAAGACGAGTCCTGTGTGATCTGGAAGCCCTGGAAAGAGCCAGCTCTCCCCCTGCAAACACAACAGACACCCTCTGTGTTTGGAGAGCGGCTGTGCCTGGGGGCAGCAGTACGGGCTAATTGGGAAGCTTTGATTAATGGGTAGCGCCTGTTTCTGACACAGGTGGTGTTTCTGCACATTAAAGTGCCTGCCTTTATGGAGGTTTCTCTTATTGAATTATAGGGAATGTGCTTGATACCCCCGCAGCCTCGGGATATCAGACCAAAAGGTAGCAGGAGAGTCTCCGTCCCCTCCTCCCCGTCTTCCCTTCTGCCCCGTTTTTGTTGTTTTCTTTCAGGAAGGGTGAATTTAGAGACACGACTTTTTCTTCCAAGCACTTCCTGTCTATTTTTGTCATTTATTTTATTCCCAGCTGGTTTTGCTGCCACTTTGTGGACTCCTCGTGCCTCCTGTTTTGCACTCGCCGATGCAGTTTGTTGGCTAGGAGGCTCGCCGCACACCACGTCTCGAGATTTACCAAGCCTAGCTGATATGTTTAATTTATAACTGCTGCCTTAATTGAATAATCTGATTTAATCCGTCATTCGGTGCATGATCCAAACAGTCTCCAGAGGGGCTCGGCCGGGAATACAAAGGGAACGTGCGCTCTGGGGTTTGCCGCGCAGGTCCGGGGTGGTGGGGATGCACGGGGGCTGTGGCTGCCGGCATGCTTGCACGGAGCTTGCCGCAGTCGCAGCACCGACAGCTTGACATCTCTGCCGCAGAGGGAAGAAACCCTTCTCTGTCGTTTCCACGGGATATATCCGAGCCCTGCTGCTCTCTTTTCTGCTGCATGAAGCAGGACAGACGATGGCAGGACTGTGAGAAGGTGGATGATGACGAACCGATCGTAACAGGGCATCTCCGAGGGTGCAGGATTCCTCCCAGTGCTCTGACCGGGGCCGGCGATGGTGGGAGGCAGCTCGGCCGTGGCTGAAGGACGCTCTCCCCGCTGCGGGTGTAGATGTTTGTTTCATTTTAACAAAATCCGAATTAAATATTCCATCTTGTAACATGTCAGAAAGAAACAGGCGGGTCATTCCTGTGATCCCAGGAACTAATGGCAGCCTGGGTGCTACAACCGGTTCACGCAAATGAACAGCTACAAGGCGTCCGGTCGTGTTGCCAGGGCACTTTCAGAAATGATATACCCGGAGCCTGGTTAGGTCTCGTCTGCCTTTTCACTTGATTACGCGGAGGCACCGGGGTGAAGCAGTGCATGCTTCTTCGGGGATCAACAGGGAGCATCTCCTGCCTGAGGTTATAAACCAAAGGAGGGCATTTTTTGAAAGTATATAATTTTTTTGGTTGTTTTGTGACCTCATATCCTAAATATTACGCCAGAGAAAGAATACCCTTCTGTATGGATACACAGCGTTTGCCAGGCAGTGGTCACTTTGGGGTGGGGGTACAAAACCACCGCTTTCCAGTGCTGATTTTCTAAACCTTTCGCATTGAAGTAATGTGTTACGACTCTTCCCGAAGTTGAATAAGGAGGGAGGAGGGAAACGTGTTGTTTATTTTTTACTGTAGAGATTTTGAATAAAGGGCAGTGCAGAAAATCTACTTTTTAATCATAAAATTACAAATTTTGAACACGCTGAGCCGCTATAAGGTTGAAATCAGTTGGCGTTTCAAAGCTGAAGGAAAATGGGTGAGCAGAAATATCATCCTGCCCTGGTCCGAAGGAAATTGGTTTTATTTTGGACAAGACAGGATCCTTTACAAGTTCTGTATTTCAGCGTGTGTAGCACTTCTTGTTGCCGGCGAGTCAGATCAGACTTTGCAAGGAAACGGCTTTGGTCTAGTTTGAGGTTCATCTTCTTCCGCATCCCCGAGCCACCGACGGCAGGGCTGGACGAGCGGTCCTGCGCCCGCCGGCGCCGCCTTCGGGGATGCGGTAGACCCCGGACCGTAGATGCAGAGCCTGGACGGAGGAGAGCGATCCCACGGTGGGTATGGACCTGGAGACATCACCCCGTGGTACCCTGAGCCCGGCCGGTCTGAGAAGCACCGCTGAATGAATTGATTTGATAAATGGACATTTATTACACTCACAAATTGGCTGAAACCAATTTCGGTCACATCAACCCCTGATAACTGCTAGGGTATTGATTTGTGTAAAGTAATACAGTGAATTTATCAGTTCAATAGCAAGCTGAAGGGCCTCTCAGAGACACCGCGCTACAGTTACGCCGTTACAGATGTACAAAATAAAGTGAGAGCACTGCAGCGATGCTGGAAATGGCTCCAAAGAAGAAGGCCCAGGCGTCATCATCAGCCTCTTTGCTCGGACATCGGGTCTGAATGTCTTAATGAAATTTCAGCAAAGCAGTGCGACCGACCTCCTTTTATTTATTTATTTCCGCCATCCCCGAAGTTACAGGAGGAAGGGGACAGCTTTCCGAGAGGCAAAGCACGGATTTCTTGCGTGGCTACCAACGGCGAGCGGTCAACGTGGCCAGCAGCCGCTTTGTGGGTACAGAAACCAAGGAGAGAAGCTTTCCTCGCTGAGGTTTGCATCCTTCAAACCGGCGCTGATGTCCTGCTCTGTCCTAGGACGGCATCTTTGTTCCTCTTGCTGAAGCTGAACTGTGCAGCGGCCGACCTCGGAGAGGCGCCTACAGCCGTGGCTGCAAGACCTGGGGGTGCGGTGGCCCCTCTCCGGTGACAGCCAGGATTTGTCAGGTTTTCCAGAGCTCAAGACCGGTGAGGCGAGGCTGTGTGCTCGAATATCTCATTGGTTTAAGGCTGCTTATAGAAAAGGTTTTGCACCTCATCGCTCTCTTGATCTAACTAACCCACTAATTAATGACGATCGACACCTTCCAGCCGGGATCTCACACTGAATCACAAGCACTAACTTTATGGTAGTTTTTTATGGGGTGGTTTATATCCCTGGAGCTGCTATGAGCGAGACGAGCATTTACCCATAAAGTATCCTGCTGCAGAGGGGAGTGAAAAAAGACGGCACGTAACCTCGCTGCCTTCGGACCGTTGAACGTGCTGACCCCTGCAAGTGGTCACTCCGTGCCCCGAAGCAAAAGTTTATTACCTTTATTATCTTGGTTGAGATAGGTGCAGAAATTGTCGGCCGTCGTGTTATCCCCCATCAATTTTTTTAAAATATATCCACCCCGGGTATTTGACCTCACGTTTGCTGCGATAAAGGGCAGGGAAGGAGCACGTGCACCACTGGGAAGGGCACGCGGTGGGATGCACTCAGAGATGTGCAGGGGCTGGGACGGCTGCAGCACGCCTGGGCTCGCACAGACCCTCCTCTGCACCTCCGTGTCAACGGCACAACCATTTCCTCCTCTTCCTCCTCCTGCCGTGGCTGTTTTGTGGGGGCGACGTGGCCTGGGAGCGGCTGGAGGACAGGACTGGATGCCCACCGAGCTTCGCCCGTGATTTCGGAGAGAAGAGAGCCGTATCGCCGGCCGCAGCCTGAGCTGGACATGGGGCCGAGCAGAGATGCCCGGGCAGGGTGAGACAGAGCCGGCTGCAGGCCCGTCCTGCAGCCTGGCTCTATGCCCGAGCTAATTAAGCCTTGACAGGAGTCAGGACTTATTAGCGTGGCTAAGGCACCGGGTAATGCATCTCGATTGCGTCCAGGCATAAAATGGCAAGTCCTTGCGGTGCTGGGGCTCGAGATCCCACTAACTGCGCAACCCCTGCGCTCAGTCCCGTTTCGCTGGGTGGATGCGCCCCTGGATTTTAAGGTTAAATTGGGCTTTTCCGGCCGTTTGGGCGGACCCTCTTCTGGCTGAGCTACCACCACCTTTCAGGAAGAGCCCTCATCGTTCCCTGCAGACTCCGCAGGGATTAGGGATTCAGTCACGCTCCTCTTTGGAAGTCGCTGCAGTGGTTAATTACCCTCATTATTAAAAAACGTTCTGCCTTATTTCAAGTTTGAATTCATCCAGCCCCCGGAGCATGTTAATCTTGTCTGCTAGATGAGTGAGTTGTGTGCTTTCTTGTGGAGATGCTTAATGACTCTGGTCAAGTCAATCCTCAAACCTCTCGTTGTTAACCTCAGTAGATTGATTTTTTTTTCTTGCAGTTTTCAGGCTCACTTGAGGCTTCCTACTTGTATTCCTAATCCTCACCAGATCTATCGCCTTCCACCCTACCTGGGTCTCCTCAAACACAGACACGGGCTCAGAGGAGCTCAGCTGCGTGCAGGTCTTGTCAGCAACGTGAGCAACTTGCAAGAGCCTCGTGGCAAATTCCAAGAGCTTCGTGGCAAAAGACCAGTGACGAGGGGCGTTCCTCAGGGCTCGGTGTTGGGACCGGCGCTGTTTAACACCTTTGTCGGTGACATGGACGGTGGGATGGAGTGCACCCTCAGTGACTTTGCCGACGTCACCGAGCTGTGTGGTGCGGTGGACACGCTGGAGGGAAGGGATGCCGTCCAGGGGGACCCTGACAGGCTTGAGAGGTGGGCTTGTGTGAACCTCACGAGGTTCAACAAGGCCAAGGGCAAGGTCCCGCACATGGGTCATGGCAATCCCAAGCACAGGTACAGGCTGGGTGGAGAATGGATTCAGGGCAGCCCTGCGGAGAAGGGCTTGGGGGTACTGGTGGATGAAAAGCTGGACCTGAGCCGGCAATGTGCGCTCGCAGCCCAGAAGCCCAACCGCATCCTGGGCTGCATCACCAGCAGCGTGGCCAGCAGGTCGAGGGAGGGGATTCTGCCCCTCTGCTCCGCTCTGGTGAGACCCCCCCCGGCAGTGCTGCGTCCAGCTCCGGGGTCCTCAGCACGGGACAGACATGGACCTGTTGGAGCGGGGCCAGAGGGGGCCACAAGAATGATCCGAGGGCTGGAACAGCTCTGCTGTGAGGACAGGCTGGGAGAGTTGGGGTTGTTCAGCCTGGGGAAGAGAAGGCTGCGGGGAGACCTTACTGCCGCCTTTCCGTACTTAAAGGGGGCTTGTAAGAGAGATTTGGAAAGACTTTTTAGTAGGAACTGTTGCAATAGGCCAAGGGGTCATGGTTTTAAACTGAAAGAGGGGAGATTCAGACTAGATATAAGGAAGAAACGTTTTACGCTGAGGGTGGTGAGACACTGGCCCAGGTTGCCCAGAGAGGTGGTAGATGCCCCATCCCTGGAAACATTCCAGGTCAGGTTGGACGGGGCTCTGAGCAACCTGACGGAGTTGAAGATGTCCCTGCTCGTGGTGGGGGGGTTGGACTAGGTGACCTGGAAAGGTCCCTTCCCACCCAAACCCTTCCGTGATTCTAGGAAATTCACGTGAGACTCCTCAGCGCAGCCCTACCATCCAGCTGCTGGAGTCTTTCACACGAGCTGCTGCTGTTGAGCATCTTCCCACCACGTCTCCTGCTGGCAGGCCAGCATTTCACCGTCAGCCCGTAGGCTAAAATATTCAGCTTCTTTTTACATGCTAAATGGCAATATTTGTTAAATATTTTTACATGCAAATCTTTTTACATGCAAAATGGAAATATTTATTAAATATTTCCCTTGTCAGCTCACTCGCCCTGTTCCTGCAGGAAGACCTCCTCGCGTGCCACGGCTAGGACGCCTTTTCTTAGGGATCTTTTGTTTTCCCATAGCCCATCAAGCAGAGGGTTTAGCGGACTGACTTTCTTTCTCAGGTTGAATTCAGATTTCCCCATTTATAAAGATTACTCTCATGCTCTCCTGCCAGCCCCGGGGAGAAAACAAATCCACAGCTCCCCACGGCGCTCCGGGGAGACCCGGGGAGCTGAGCACCCAGGGCTGAGGGACGAGGAGAGAGGCTCGGTCCCAGGCTGCATTTTGGAGGTGGCACTCACAAAGAAGGAGAGGAGATGCGGTTTTGTTCCCGTGTTTGCTGTGGAAGCCACTGGAAGGCAGCGAACGCAGAGCTTTGCAGTGCCACTTGTGCAGCGGCGTTTAAAGAGCTTTATTTTAAAAGCGCGGTCGAGCTGCGGGTCTCTGAGTGATTTCCCTCTGATGCTGCTGTTTTCCTCTGCTACCTTAAAAATAACGTAGGTTCTCATTCTTGGGCATCTTGCCCATTTCATGCCCTACTTCTATCAAACATAACGTGCCGCGTCTTCGGTCGCGCTGACATCTGGCAGCTGCTGTGCGCCGTGCGAAAAGCGCACTCGGAGGGATCTCGTTCGGCGGAGCCTCCCCGTCGTTTGTAACGCCGTACAGTTTTAGTCGATGTCGTTTCTTACAAATATCACAAAACGCTTTACAACCTGCACCGATCCATATGGCAAGGATAACTCTTTTTAAGAGCTGTAATGCAGGCCGTGTTTACGTAATGCGGATAAGTCAGGAAGACTGAGATGTGAGTCTGTCTCTCTCCCTCTGAACTAGGAGCTGGAAATTCAGTGTATTGCCGTGCCTCTGCGGTTAGGGCACAAACTGTGATCTGGTGCGGTCTGCGCTCTGCTCTGGAGCCTCGCACCACGTCATTTTGCTAGAGCCAGCTGCCGGGTCGCGTCCAAGCCGTGGGTTAGCCACCCTACCCGCCTGCACCGTCATTTCACATTTACTAGTGGTCACTTCAGGTTGTTTCGGGGTGCAAATACTGTGGGAGTCTGGTTTCCGTAGGCTGCGCTCAGCACGGACTTTGCTCAAAGGTTCGTGGCACTTGCTTGGATTCCGGTGGAGGCTGGACAGGTGCTTGGAAGTGAGACCGGGGCAGATCCACGCCCCGGCAGGCACAGGAGATCCCCGGAGCTGAAGGTAACTGGGGGTCAGTGGAATACGGGAGGGAGGTCCCGCGGATGGGACTTAGTTGTCCCTGAGCCTCATCCTGTGGCTGCTGCTCCGCACACCGCTCCGGGGAGCATCGCTGCACTGAGCTGATGCCCGCAGCAGATAGAGGAAACACCTAGTCCATCTCCGGGTGTCAACCAGCCACCAGATATCAAGTCCAGTCCAACCAAGGGGATACCTAATGCTAAGAATTATTTACTTAGCCAAAAGGCCAAGCAGCAATGGACCCTTGCTCTGAACCAGGGCAGTCACTTCTGTGCTCCACAGGCCAGATGCAGCCTGCACGTGACTATGCTTGATCCTCTTGGCCTCAAAAGCGGTTCCTTATCTTCCAGATAAGCCCAGTGCAGTGGTGGTACTGGTTTGGTGAACGTGCTCACGGAGCCTGAGGCTGTTCGGTGGGGCGGAGGGGCTGCGGGCACCCGTGGGGGGTAGGGGGCATCACCAGCTCTGCAAGGCAGATCAGCGTCTGTCCTGAAGAGGGGGTGTGCTGTTAGGACGCGGGGTTTGGGAGGTAATTGGGCGTTTCGGTTTCCAAACCCTCCTTGCCTTTCGTAAAATTTTCCATTGGTATCTTAACCAGGATGCCCTTGGACATTGCTGTCCAGACAGGCGCGGGGATAACCGGCTCTCCTTTCCCGGTCCTCCTAGACTTGCACCAGTTCAGAGCTTTTGCGACCTTCAATCCTAACCTCCCTCTTCCCATTGGCGTGCAAGAAATAATGCATAAACCTCTTCGGACCTGCTTTTTCGCAGAAAGGTTGCACTTGCGAGCCGGCAAGGCGACGTGCCTCTCGCATCCTCCCCTCGCCAGCCCCCGTCGCTCCATCCATCCATCCCTGTCCCCCCTCCCGGCCGTTTCCCTGGCAACGCTGAGTGCACATCCTGGAAAACTTTATCCGAAATCTGCTCTGGGCAGCTTTCCAAATCCATGCTAACCTGATTAGGTGTCTCTGGGGCCTTGGCTGGCTAATCAAATTAGATAGCACTAATGGCAGCGAGGACTTTGAGTGGGTAGAGAGCAGTAAAACATAGTGTATACTTAGTGATAATTATACTTGCTCTTGTGTCATTGATTTATATGCCTTTCCCCCACCCCCCTTTTTTGTTTTCCTTGTCTTTAAATGCAGCTATTCGGAGGAAGGAAAATGGCTGGTATGACGAGGAGCACCCGCTGGTCTTTCTTTTCTTGGGATCGTCTGGAATAGGTAACGTCTGGGTGGTGGTGAGAGGGACAGAGAGCCCCGTGGAGAGGCTGGGCTGGGAGAGGGGGCTGCGGCAGGGCTGCTCCTCGGGCTCCCCGCATGCCCGCAGCACTTTTCGCAGGCTCCGCGTTAAAAAAAAAACCCCACATTTAAAAGTGCTGTCATCCTTCCAGCTGGTCACCCAGTCCATGGTCCTGCAGGGCATCCACCGCCGGACTCCAGCGCGCACGGCCACGTCCCGTGCTGGGGCACATGCGGCCTCGCGCTGATTTATCCCGGGGGACCGTCTGCCCTCCGAGTCTCAAGAAGGGGCATTTTCCCAGTAAAAGTGTTATTTTAACAGCCCCATGCTTTCCGGTAGGAATGCCTCCGTGGGTGGGGTAGCAGTAGAAATTTGCTGCTTGCAAACGGAATCTCTGCTCATCTTGCTCCTGTGGGCCAGGATTGCTTTGTAATGATGGGATTTTATTGGCACCGATGATATTTGTCCTCAAGCACAATAAAATGCGACATGACAGCTGATCAGTTGATGAAATGGACAAAATGACTTAGTCAGGGGGAAAAAAAAAACCCAAAAAAACCAGCTTTAAAGTAACCGAACGGTGGCATATGAAACAACCTCGGTGCTTCTTCTGTGTCCACTGACTCCCGTGGTCCTTGGGAAGATGCCGGTGCTGGAGGGGTTAATGCAACGGGACGCACACACCGCTTGCTGCCTGGCCAGGCTCCTGCCTCAGAGCAGTGGCGGGCCAAGTATTAACTCTAAATGAGTTGCTATAAAGCTGTATAAAACCAGTAAGAAATGTTTTTGAGACTTCATTGCACTGCTTATAGCAGGTCTGAAGGCTCAGTAATGGAAGTTGTCAGCTCTTCAACTCCCACGTATTTCCGTGGGTTTTTTTTTTTTTCCCCTTCTTTTACTGCCATAAAAATGAATACCGAGATAAGGAAGCGAAGCAGCTGAGAATTCTGTTGTATCAAATGGATATTTTGCATAGGTCTCGACGTAACGGCAACCTGAAAGCCCAAATATGTGCAGACTAAAACGTCTGATGTGTCCTCACCTTTCAGTAGATCCCCGCAGCAGTTAAGCACTTTAAAGATCCATTCCTATCTATGTGTATATACGCGATACGTATAAGCAGGCAGATGTACTTCCGTGCTTACACATTGGGATCTACGACACAGCAGCGTACGAAGTCAACGAAGCTTGAACTGAAATAAGGTGCTGAGTTTCGGCAGAGATTTGACCTGCCAGAGCAGGCTTCCGAGCACAGCGATGAATTCCCGTTTTTGCAGCCCTTTTGTGGTGATCTGATGACGTGGTCCTGCAGATCTGACCCCCCAAATCTGTCGTCACCGAAATACGGCTTTGTCAGGGTGGGGCTGGGCAGAGGTGTAATACTCCAGTTAAGACCGTCCTTTTTTTTTAGCTAGTTTGGTATTTAAACTAGGGTCGTTTTATTTAGCAGTAGGTGTTTAGGGCACGTCTGTGTGCCTGCTCTCTGCCCTAGCATGTCAGAGAGTTTTGTTTTTCAGCGTGCAGGTAAATATGAAGTGGATGTATGTGCAGTGCGGGTAGCACACGGGCTGGTGTCAACCCCCAGAGCATCCTCCGGGGCTGTGAAGGGCTGCACCTCGCCTTCGCTGATAATCCCGGCAGCCGAAATCAGCCCAAATTCCCCCCCGATAAACCCGATAAACCCAGCAGTTCTGTGCCAGCGGGTGGCGGGAGGGGAGCTCCAGGGCAGAGGGGTTTGCTGGGGGATATTTCCGACCCAGGGTAGAGCCCGCCTGTTTAACGAAGACGTTCCCTGAATGGATAGGTTGGGAGGGCAGGATCTGGCCTTCCGTGAGCTGTGTTCATCCGGAGCAGTGTGGATTTGCCCCATTACTGGTTGGTCCTAATCCTAGAATTTTACGACAGTCGCCTTATGTAAATCGGAGAAAGGAAGAATATCGCCTTTCCCTGAAATGCTTTAGCGAGACAGTAAAAGACGTCGCACGTGAAACTTAGAATATTGAGAGTAAACGTAGCGCAAACCTGACCTAACCACACCTTTTTGTGGAAAAAAATAAAGACCTCTCTGCCCATCGTGTAAGAATCAACTATTAAAAATGAAGCAGCCGGGGCGGTGATACCGCTCTCCTACTCAACCCCTCGGCTGCTGCCCGGTGTGTCCGGCCCCAGGCCCTCGGCAGGGTGTTATCTGGCGGATCCAACAGCGATACCCTCTTCCCACAATGGCGCTTGCAGAAAAAAATCTGAGTATTGGTTACAGGGGATGCCAGCCCTGGCGTTAGCGCAGCTGACGGGCAGACAGACGGTGGGCAAACCTGGTTTAACACGAGTCTTTTCTTCCCGTCTTCGGAACAGGTAAAACCGAGCTGGCCAAGCAGACAGCCAAGTACATCCATAAGGACGTCAAAAAGGTAGGGGCCTCTTCCCTCGGCTTTTTGCCAGCCGCCTGCATTTAGTGATGGGGTGGGTTTGGTTTCTCGGTGGCGGGGTCCTTCTCTGGCTTTGCTGGGCTGGGAGTCCAGCTCGCCGCTCAGCCCGGCGGCACCGCAGCACGCCGAATTCATCCGCGGGAGAGAAATGTGAGGTCTGTCTGTGCGCACCGAGAAAGGGCTTCTGCGGCCTTAAAATGAAGCTGTGAAGGTCCCTGTCTTTGTTAGCAGTTTATTTGAATTGTAAAAATCCGAATGGATTTAACGGTGTCTTGTGTTCCCCGTTGGATGCTGCTCTCATTTTGACATCCTGCGTTGCGAACGTGGGGGTTTTTGCCTCTGTTACCGATAGCACCGCAAATTGGTAGAAGGGTAAAATACGGAAAATCCATTTTACGTGTCCCTGGCTGCACCGCTTGTCGCATTGTACCAGTACGGACAGTGGAGGTGGCGGCATTGATTTTGTGCTCGGGTTCTTAGTGCTGAAATGTCTGGCATCCAAAGAGCAGAAGCTGTTTGCGTGGTCTAGTTTGTTATCCACTTGGCAGTTTTTAGTGAAGATGGGTTACAATTATTTCTAGGTGCTGGTGGCTTGTTAGGGGGATAGTGCAGGGATGTCTCAGGTTTTAAAACACCGAGCATTTAAAGCCGGGCTCCCCAGTTCACAGTCAAGCCTCTGCCTGCCTTTGGGACATGCCCGGCTCTCTCCCACGGAGGGCTGGGGAAGGCGCGGAGGTTGGAAAAGGAGGAAACACAAGCAGAGCTGCCCCCTGCGCCGACGCTAGATTAATTCCTCCCCCCCACATCCTCCAGCAGAGAACGGACACAAGGTAGAATGGCACGTGTAGAAAGAAGATCAAAAGTAAAATGACGCTGTAAAAAATGGCTGTTCTGGTTTCTTTTCCTCATCCTTCTATAATTGCCTTCCAGAAGCAATAAATCCCGGCTCCTGGGTCTCAAGCACCTTCATCCCCAACTCCCACACCTGGAACTGGTCAATGCCCGGCCAAACATCAGATGGAGAAATGAGTTAAACACTGAATGTTGTCTTAATTCAATAGCATGCACAAATCGGAGTTTTATTGGTAATGAATCAGCTTGGCTGTCAGTGCTGTAACGAGCGGTGTGAGAGGGGTCGTAAACCCCACGGGCGGCTATGGGGGTGCAGCGCTTCACAGGAACTGACGGATTAAGAAAGGAAAACCCGTAACCGTCCCATTTTCATACAGCTAGAGAGGCTGCACGGCGATGACAAATGCTAACCTCCGTACCCAGCCTGCGTGGTGTGAACGCGGAGGCAGGAGGATTGGGAGCGGGATCAGACCAAAGCAAAGCAGGTCCTGCAGAGCCCGGCTCCGCTTTGCTTGTGCCGGCCGTTTGCCGGGACGCTGGTGGGACGCTCCTCGGCACGCACGCCAGCGGGATTGGGCCCCGGTTTTGTACACCTCGCTCTGCCCTGCGCAGTTTGTTGGTGTTTTAATATTTTGCAGGGAAATGTGGCTGTTTTGAATTGAAATCTGTCCTAAACCGGCCCAAACTCTTACCACCCCCACAAATACTGGCATTTCACAGGAGAGTGGCAAACCAGGCAGATCCTCCTGCTTCCTTCCATCCCTTGGGAGTTTGTGGCAGCACCATCTTGGTTTGGTGCCCCTCGGCATCACCTGGGACCAGAAAACCTCCGGGCTCCCTGTGCGCTGCCGAACGTCCCACCCATTAGCTCTGAAGCCGAACATTCAAGGCCAGGTTGGCCGGGGCTCTGGGCAACCCGGTCTGGTTGAAGATGTCCCTGCTCGTGGCGGGGGGTTGGACTAGGTGAGCTCAAAGGGTCCCTTCCCACCCAAACCCTTCTGCCATTCTGTCATCCCTGTGTGTGTGTCCGTGCGTGTGCTGTGTGCACGTGTCCGGGTGAGGTCTGTACACCGACACAGGTCTCCTTCCGCACGATGCCCGTTCTTGTTCCCAGTGTCGGCGCATCCTCCCGCCTCCATTCGCTCTTCCCAGTAAGTGACTCTCTCGCATGGGTCTCCGGCTGTAGTTGGAGGATACTATCTGTGTTGGCACATTTGCAGCCGGCCTCTCAGGGTCTTCAGCAGCGCGGGATCGCTGCCTGATCCCACCTGGGAAGGATCGTGCACAGCGGAGCAGGGAGGTGCGGCTCCGATGGGTGGGTGCCCACGGAGAGCTGTCGTGTCCGGCTGACCGTGCCTGCGCTGATGCTGGGAAAGTTCCCGCTGGCCGCCTGCTTCGGCAGTTGGGCTAGACGATCATTGAAGGTCCCTTCCAACTGAAATATTCCTTTCCTTTCCTTTCTTTCCTTTTCTTTTCTTTTCTTTTCTTTTCTTTTCTTTTCTTTTCTTTTCTTTTCTTTTCTTTTCTTTTCTTTTCTTTTCTTTTCTTTTCTTTTCTTCCCTTTTTTCTTTTATTTTCTTTTTTTTCTTTTCTTCCCTTTTCTTTTGTCTCTTCTCTTTTCTTTTCTTCTCTTCTCTTCTCTTCTCTCTCTTCTCTTCTCTTCTCTTCTCTCTTCTCTCTTCTCTTCTCTTCTCTTCTCTTCTCTTCTCTTCTCTTCTCTTCTCTTCTCTTCTCTTCTCTTCTCTTCTCCTCTCTTCTCTTCTCTTCTCTTCTCTTCTCTTCTCTTCTCTTCTCTTCTCTTCTCTTCTCTTCTCTTCTCTTCTCTTTTCTTCTCTTTTCTTTTCTTCTCTTTTCTTCTCTTTTCTTCTCTTTTCTTTTCTTCTCTTTTCTTCTCTTCTATTTTCTTTTCTTCTCTTCTCTTTTCTTTTCTTTTCTTCTCTTCTCTTTTCTTTCTTTTCATTTCTTCTCTTCTCTTCTCTTCTACTTCTTTTCATTTCTTTTCTTTTTTCTTTTCTATTCTATTCTACTCTATTCCATTCTTGTACCTCTAGGAGCTAGATTATAGCTGCAAGCCCAGGATATTCAGTATCTGCAGTGAATCATCAGTTTTTCAAATGCAAAAAGGGCGCTTGGGTAGTAGCTGTAAATTCTCTAACAGTATCATCTCTTTGAGATGATCACCCACGTACCTGGTTTGCCTTGGCTTTATGATTTTGATTTTTGTTTTATTTTTGCGGAGAGGCATTGCGTTCTTCTTGTGATTTATTTCTAAAAAGCTGAATAGCAATAATATCCATGTTATTTAGCAAAGCGCGAGTTGCTGGCTCAGTCCCATCTGTATCGCTCCGGCTCTAGTGACGAGCAGAGCGTCTGAAGTGAATCTCGGCCGGGGGCTGTGAGCTGGCAGCGGGAGCTGTTCCTGGCTCTCTTTGAGAAACTGCAGTCATCTTCCTCTTCCTCAGAATAACCCTCAGCATTTTGTGGTGTCGGCAAGTCCTTGGGAACCACAAAACCACGCGTTCATCCAGCCAGCCACCTGCCCAGTTCTGGGGGAGCCTTCTAAATGTAGTGAAGCTTTGAGCGCATTCATCAAACATCACGTTAAGCGTCTCTTTCTCTTGCAGGGTTTCATCAGACTGGACATGTCAGAGTTCCAGGAGAGGCACGAGGTTAGTAAATGGGCTGTCTCTGCTTCCAAGGGCTGCAGCTTCGCATTTAATGGGCAATTTAAACAATTCCTATCAATGCCCTTGTTCCCCTGCGTTTGGTCCCTGTCCTGGGCGGTGCCGAACATCTCGCTGCCGCCGCCGAACACGACAAGCATCTCCTGTCTCACCCTGGCAGTGGTGGCCAGGACCTTCCCGAATTTCTTCCGCATTCTCCAGAAAATGGGCGGTTTGATGTGTGAAAACCACAGAGTTGCTCCAGGCTGTGCAGTAAACTGCAATATGGGAAATACCGGCCAAAAAGGCAAGTTTAACTCAAAAAAAATTAGGAACAGGGGCCAAGGAGCAAGAAAAGCTCCAATAATTTGTATCCGATGCTGTGGCTTCTGTACACAGTGTCGACCTTGGGGGAAGAGCGACTGAGAAGAGATCATATTGTGCATGAAAACCTGCAGCCTGGGCAGGAGCCACGTGCTGTACGTCACCCACCCGAGCCAGGGCTGTCTGCGCACCCGCACCCGGGCGGGCAGAGCTCACCCAAAGCCCCGTTCCCCTCCTTACCTCCGACACGTTGCCGAGTCCGGTGCGGGATCACCGCCTCGGTGTGCCTCCCACGGGAGGAAGGGGGAGAATCCAGCAGAAGACGGGGCTGTGGTGCAGAGTCCACCCCTCCTGTCACACCTCCTGCCCAAGTCTGGTGCCGCAGGGGAGGTGGGACATCTCACCAGGGTCACCCGCAGAGCTGGGGGGGCCCTAAATCCCTTTGGAGGGCTCTGTCTCCCCGAAAAGCAGCAAGGTCCTAGCTGAGGTAGGTTCGTAATATTTGTCTTTTGATGGCTGTGGAGGGGCCTTGTGGTTTTTATTGATGCCATTGGTGAGGCGCATCCAAATCCAGAAAGCAGGGGATGAGAAATATCCCGTGAGGGATCTGAGGATCATCCCCATAAACGCTGGAGCTGCTGCGTTGTTTTATGGAGACAGGGAAGAAGGAGGAGGAGGACTCGCTGGCTGGGACCTGGGAAGATGGTGTCTGGAAGGAGAGGAGGAGGAGGGTGCCGGGGAGGAGCTCGGAAGGACCGGTCCGAGCTGGGAGTACCATTTTTTTGCATTTCTTGCGGCTGAGGGCTGCAGCCAGCCTCTGCCCCCTACACACCAGGCTGTGAGCGGGCAGGGGTCAGGCAGACCCTCACGCTCGGCATGCCAGGCTGGGACGAGGGCTGTGACAAGGGCTGATTCGAGTTTTGACCTGGCACGAGGCAGTAGGAGCCTCGGCATCATCGTCAGGAACTGCAGGGCCCTGGAAAAGGTCCAGAAAATGTGTTATTTTATCCAAAGCGGTGAAGTGAAGGGGTGTGGGAAGAGAAAATAAAGACGTGCTTGCAGCTGGCCTGATAGATCGGTTATGATAGGGTCCTACGCCGCAGGAGTGAAAAATAGATAAAAATAAAGCCATGTTGATGATTCAGTACAAAGAAAGAGGAGTCAGGAGCAGCAGTATAAATGTAAGATATAAAATACTGCGCCCTGACAAAGACAAGAGGCAGAGCAAAGGGAAGGAATAAAGTAGAGAATTGCGGCGAGAGCAATATAAATTTTTCAAGCAAACAAGGATCAGGAGGTCAGCCCAGGAGACAGCGTCCTTTGAAGGAGCCTGGGGAGCCTCACGTAGCCCCAGGCGCTGCAAAACAAATGCAACGAATTAGCTGCTGTCGGCCAATTTCTGTTCTCCTGTTCCCGAGTCAGCAGGACCCCCCTCACCTCCGCAGCCATGTCCGTGGGAGCGGGCAGGGGCGGCAGCGGTGGCGTGGGGTGGCGATGCTCGGGGAAGGGGGATCGCAGCTATCCCCAGGCAGCCGGATCGTATCGCTCGGCAGAAAGGAGCCACTTGAATGGGAGAATCACAGAAGGGTTTGGGTGGGAAGGGACCTTTCCAGGTCACCTAGTCCAACCCCCCTGCCACGAGCAGGGACATCTTCAGCTAGATCAGGTTGCTCAGAGCCCCGTCCAACCTGACCTGGAATGTTTCCAGGGATGGGGCATCTACCACCTCTCTGGGCAACCTGGGCCAGTGTCTCACCACCCTCAGCGTAAAACATTTCTTCCTTATATCTAGTCTGAATCTCCCCTCTTTCAGTTCAAAACCATGACCCCTTGGCCTATCGCTACAGGCTCTACTAAAAAGTCTTTCCAAATCTCTCTTACAAGCCCCCTTTAAGTACGGAAAGGCGGCAGTAAGGTCTCCCCGCAGCCTTCTCTTCTCCAGGCTGAACAACCCCAACTCTCCCAGCCTGTCCTCACAGCAGAGCTGTTCCAGCCCTCGGATCATTCTTGTGGCCCCCTCTGGCCCCGCTCCAACAGGTCCATGTCTGTCCCGTGCTGGAGAAGTTAGGTGCTTGTTGGCGCTGGCTGTGGAGAAGCTGCCGTGGCTCCTCTCCTCTGCCAGCCCGGCGGAGCCAGGCTCGCCGAAAGGGGACACCCCAGCGCGGCCGTGCCACAGCACGCGTGGCTTTCGTCGTTCGCCAGCACTGAGACCCCGGCAGACTCGCCCTTGGGCTGTGCTGCTTCCTTGCCCTGGATTAAGGGGAGGAAATGTCTTTGTTCTATGAGGATTCGGGATTTTGCTCCGTGAATTCCTTCTCCCCGTACAACCGTGCGGCCGCTGACTCTGCATGTCCAACATCCCAGAGAACCACAGAGCATTAACAAAAAAATCTTGTTCTTTTCAACTTTTGTACGCCTAAAGGACTGTGACTTCGTGTGCGCCCACAGACCCGGGTTGCTTGAAAATACTCCAAGCCGTACGTCAAAAATTGTCTTTTTTGCCAAAACGTTTCTGTTGTCAGAAATATTCTTCTAAATAATCTTCTAAATTTGTAAACCTCATTTAAAAAAACTTAGTGTCAAGAAGTAATGAAGTTGGTTATTGACACAGGAAGAATATTTTCCTTGTGGCCTCTTCCCAAGCTTTGATTCCCCACCAGAGCCACCTGCCACTTTGAATTCTTGCTCTTAAAAGGGCTAAAGGAGGTGAAAATAGCTCTTGGACAGCTGGGACGGGTCACTCGGACAGTCTGGAAAAGCAGGGGTTGTGCCTGTTCGCCTGCCGGTGGCTGCTCCTGCGGGCTCTGCTGGTTAAAGCTCTGGGCAAGCCACCAATCTGCATTTTGCCAAATTGTTGCTTATTAAGCTGGTTTTGGGATACCCAGTGTGCGATAGTGTCACAAAGAATGTAGAACTCGATTTGTCCGCAGGAAAGAGTCGTGGCTGCCTGCTGAGCTGCTCGGTACCGAGAGGGCTTCGTTCCTGGCGTCCACGGATCGGCTCTCACGTGTCCTGTTGCTTCCTCCTAGGTCGCCAAGTTTATCGGCTCTCCGCCTGGCTACGTGGGCCATGAAGAGGGCGGGCAGCTCACCAAAAGGCTGAGGCAGTGCCCAAACGCTGTGGTGCTCTTCGACGAGGTTGACAAAGCCCACCCAGATGTCCTCACCATCATGCTGCAGCTGTTCGACGAGGTAAATCCGTGTTTCAGGGTCAGGGCTTGCTCAGGAGCCCTTCGGAAGGTGACAGCGAGCGGCGCAAGGCACGACGGCTGCAGGGGATGTCCTGGAGCGGAGCTGAAATGCTCCAGATCGATAGTCCCTTCCAAAAAATGTGAGCCAGCCATTTTAACACCAGGAAACAGGATGATGCTGAGGTCTCCTGGTGGAATAAACGACATCTTTAGGCAAAGAAAAAGCCAGTGATGGGAGGGTTGGAAACTTGAGGAAAAAGCCCTGGGAATTGGATTGTCCTATGTCACCGGGAAGGTGTGACGGTGAAGACTGTGTCATGAGGATACTGCTAAGGAAAAACCACCCCAGTGACGGGTCGGTGCAGGAACAGTTGGGCTGCCGGCCCGCGGCAGAAAGCCGGAGTGATGAGAGGAGGCAGGAGGGCGATGGCCCTCTTCACGTGGGTGCCCTGTGCCCCACGTACACCTCCCTGGCAGGGAGGAAATCGTCTCCTGGGTCCCAGGCGTGTGTCAGGGTGTCGTCACAACATCCGAAAAGCGGGGTGGTCTGGGGACCTCGTAGTCCATCGGTATCCTAACGAGTCATGTCTTATTAACTGCTGGTTTTCAGTTCAGGTTGGTTAATTTATGACTTTGCAGGTGGCATGTGATTCGTCTCACACCTTTCCTCCCCCAAACACAGAATCACAGAATGGTTTGGGTTGGAAGGGACCTTAAAGATCATCTAGTTCCAACCCCCCTGCAATGGACAAAGGCCCAGCTAACTACCTAGGAGGGGTCTGGGGCTGCTTCCCAGGACTTCAGCTGTCTCCAGAGGAAGCCAGAACACCCTTGGAGGTGCCTGGGAGGAGTCCTGAAGAGCCACCGGCATGGACCTGCCTTAACGTGCACAAAACTCCTTGAGTTTTGGGTCAATAACTACCTTGGAGGAGTCTGGGGCTCCCGAAAGCACTGTGCGTGCTGGGGGAAGGTCCTCAGCTCTCCAGGAAAACTCCCAGGCATCTCCAGGAGTGCGTTGGCCTCTGGAGTCAGCTGCAGTCCCAGGTAGAAGCCCTAGACTCCTCCAAGGTAGGTACCCAAGGAGTTTTGTCGATGTCGGAGGCAGGTCCGTACCCGTTAGCTCCCCGATACTCCTCCCAGGCATCTCCCTCCACGCGTGACACTACCCGATCCTGCTGGCAGTGGGCAGGAGAGCAGATGCTCGCTGTCTGAGCAAGGGAGCGCAAAGGCTGTGGCTTTGGAGTCCTTCGCTGGCTGCCGGTCTCTGGGGGGTGCTTTGCATACGACCTGTCTTGGGCAGCTGCGGCTCCCTTGCACGAGCGGGTGGGAGCCAGGGACAAACGCGTGTCTCCAGGCTCTGCGTCCTCTGCTGCGCCCTCCGCCTGTTGCGCGCAAGCTTTTCGGTTTGTTTTTAAGGTCCTGGTCTGTCCCCAGAGGCAACCGAACTCCAGAGCAATGCGCTGGGAGGTTTTGGGGGGTTTTTTTTGTTTTTCTTTTAAGGATTAATAACACAATTTTTTCTTGCATAGATCATCGCAGCAGCAGCTAAATGTGAAATCAATTCCTGTACCACGCACTTGACAGGGCAATAACCCAAATGTTAATCTCAAGCACCCAACAAGGATTTGTGTCATTGTGCTGGATATCTGCTGCTGGAGACATATCGAGGAAAGAAACTGCCTGGGGAGCTGCTTATTTTTTCCTTATTTTTCTCTCTTTTTTATTTTATTAATCAAGAGAAGTAGTCCTTTTGAAGGGTTCCTGCCTTGGTTTGGTAGGAGAAGGGTTGGTGCCACAGCAGTTGGCTGCAGCGGCCGTCACCCCCACCACGCAGCACGGTGCTGGGCTCCCCTGGTTTGGTTTGCCGGGCGACCCCGCGGGCGTGAGGGGTGCTCTCTGTTGCCTCTTGCTGTCACGGCCTCTCCGTCACTTAGGTCACTCCGTTACAGCCATAACCCGGTTATTTCTGCAAGGTTATTTTGGCTTTGCTTACTTTCGGTCAGGCTGCTAGCAGCCTGTGCTTCCCCGTGGTGCTTTCAGACCACCACAAAGCCCCCCCTGAGCCCTCCCTGCCCTCCCGGCCGGCTGCGATGCCACGGGGAGCTTTGAACCGACTCGTCCGGGAGGCTTTGGTGAACATCTGGGCAACATTGCTGGAGCTGTGCGAGGCACCGATGCATGCAGCTGCCCGCTCTGCCCCCGAAAAGAGCCCGCACGGGGGAACGTCTCACGTCTCAGCCACTCCAGCACCGAGCCCAGCATCCCAGCCTAAACCACAGCCACGGGCAGGGCTGAGCCAGGCGCCTGGGCTGCCTCTGAGAGTACTTCCAACCTCCCTAAGGGGCAACGGCCTCTGTTAGAGGGGTGGGACGGAGGCACGGGGTGACGACGACTTCACCTGCACTCGGGGGGGTTCACCAGAGCCCACGTGTCAGACCCAAAACCGCGGCAGGGAGGTAGGCAGAGGGTCAAAGGCGGCTGAGTTACGTATGGGCAGCCATAGGGGCTGCCCCAGCCCACCTCCGCTGCGAGGCGTCTCCCGGGGCTTCCATCGGGTGTGCCTGGATGGGGCAGGCTGGGACCACGTGCAGGGCAAGTTACTGCCGTTCCTCGGAGAGGTGGGGACAACTTCAGCCTCTGCAGCTCAGCCCTGCCTCCTTCCTGCCTGTATCCTTGGGCATCCCTTCAAAAATAAATGCGCTCGGGGGAAAAACGGGCCCCGTGCCCTTTTGCCTCGCGTTTTGGCGATGCCCTGCGGCACCTGCTCACGCTGCTTCTGTTGCAGGGCAGGCTGACGGATGGGAAGGGGAAAACCATTGACTGCAAGGATGCCATCTTTATCATGACCTCCAACGTGGCAAGCGACGAGATCGCCCAGCACGCTCTGCAGCTCCGACAAGAGGCCATGGAGATGAGCAAGAAAAGGATCGCAGAAAACTTAGGTACTGGTCTTCCGGTGTCGTACTCCAAATCCCTAACGCGTCCGCCTCCTTCCTAAGGCGGCAGGCCCCTCTTGTTTCGTCTGACGCCAGCTCAGCCATCCCTCTGCCAGGGGGGAGCACCCAGACCCTTCTGCAGTTGCCTCTCCGCTGCTCGTCCTTGCAGCTGGTCCGCGCTGACCCGTCCTCCAGGCACTGCCTCAGGGATGCTCCGCTGCCAGAAGGGAAGGCAGCTGCCTGATCTTTTGTGTGTGTGTCTGGGAAGCCGTGCTCTTGCCTTCTAGGATGACCTGTTGCTGAGAAGTCCCACGCCCCCATCTCCGCCGTTCTCCCTCCTCTGCTTTGGGCTTGCCCTGCTCTGAAATCCTCGTTATTCGAGATCACGTCCTTGAGCTCTGTCTCTGGAGAAGGCTTTATATCCCACCCCTCAGCCTTCCTCGTCCCGTGCTCTCTTCCCTTTATCTCCTCGCCCTTTTCATTCTTTCAGGACCCTTCCAAACGCTTCCTAGAAGAGTCTGGGGCCGGTACAGGTGCTCACATTAAAGAGCAAGAGTGTTGTTTGCTCACAGTCCTTCCAAAAAGGACGGAGCTTAATCCATTTTACTGCGCCTTGGGATGGGAGCCCTGGGCCCACACATCAGGGTCCTGTAGAAAACTCTCCAAAAATGTGAATCAGGTAATAAAAGGAGAATTGAGTGGGGTAAGGGCAGCCTCTAAGATTTGAACTAAACAACTCTGCTGAAGGCAGCAGAGTCCCAATTTATGTGCAACCCTCCACCGCCTTCACCAGCCGGTTGGTGAAGACTCCAGTGGCACCAGGCGGCCCCAGTGACTGGGAGGTCTCTGCTGTGCCGAGGACGGACGGACGGACAGACGGTGATGCCTGCACCAGGGGCCGTCCCCTCTACCTCTAAAACGCACAGCGGTTTGTGAGGGCGGACGCTGGCACAAGGGAGCACAGGGAAAGACCGTCTCCGTCACGTGCTGCTGTGCCTGTGGATAGCCAGCCACGAACGACGGCTGCGTCCCTTGTTTTCTCGTCAGTTTTAAATAACTCGTCAGTTGGGGTTTTTTGAGACCCTTTTATGGTCTTAAATGCCTGGACAGGCGTCTTCGTAGGGTATCTAGCAGCGTGTGCCATCACGGACACACCATATTTCCTAAAGGTTGGTCTCGAGAGCTCTGCTCACCGGTGGAAACGCCCGGAGAAGCCATGGTGTGCGCTGCGGCTGTGCCCAGGAACCGCAGCCCTCGGCACCAGCTCCATGGGAGCAGGAAAAAATGTTGGGCTTCGGCGTCAAATGTGTTTTCCAGCTTCTTTCTCACTGTCTCTTCCTTTTTATTTTGAGAAGCGGATGCCAAAGCTGGCTTAATTCAGAATCTTTAAACTTCAGTCAAACTAGGTAAAGGACAAAGCGTGCCTGCAACTGAACTTTCAAGAATAACATTTTAAAATGCCAAGCACTTTTCTGCTAAATGAGGAAAGCATTGAATTTTAATTTCTACAACTGTACAGCAGACAGCTGCAGTGAGCGAACGGCGGCGAGAGAGCATAGCCGGAAAATGCATTCCAGCTCAGAAGCCTGCCCTCAATTGAGTTTTGTGGAGCTCCTTGCAATTTACTGAGTTCTTGGCTTGGAGATCCTCTTGAAGGCAGCGGCCGGGAGGTCAGCGTAAATGCCTGGGTGGGCAGATAAATGGAAAGATAGAGGGAAGGAGCTGCTTCCGCAGCATCTCTGCGCCTGTGAGTGGAAGCAGCAGATATTACAGCTGGCAAACCCGAATTCTGGGGGCAGCTCTGTCTCTTCTGCCTTCTCCAGCTCTCCTCTTCCAGAATGCCATGCCCAATTCCCGTTACTTAGTGAAAAACCCCTCGGTGTCTTTTAGCAGAAAACAGAAAAGTGGCACGGGTCAAATCCTTATAACCGAAGACCCCCCCAGCTCCATTTAGACCGCACGGCCGGGCTGCACTGCCCGTCTCCCCGGCGCTGTGCAGCAAACTGCCCACCCAGGATGCACCCAAGCACCAGCGTGCTCGTGTCCGCGGCGGCGGGGAGGAGAAGGGGTGATTTCAGAGCGCACAGCGCCGCTTCATTGCGTGCCGGCACCGGTGTTGGTCCGGTGGAGCCTGAGAGCCCCTTCTGCTGGGGGTGCAACGATCCTCGTCACGGCTGCAAAGCTGGGAAGGGCTTCCAGCACCCAGCACTCAGCACCCAGCGTGGGTCTTTCTCCACCGCCCTGCGTGTCGGGATCCGATCCAGAGCGCCTTGGATGTGAGGGATCTCCCCATGAGCGTCCCTGCGTTAAGTAGCATGTGGAGTTAAATGCGTGAAGATGTAGGAAGAAACGAGGCAGTAAAGACAAAGAGAAAAGTGAATTTGGATGGCTGAGAGGTAAAGCCTGCGCTTAAGCTGTCTGTTGGAGTTCAGAGCTGGGATTCGGGAGCCAGCCAGACCCTGGCTCCATCTGCAGTCAGTGGAGGGAAGTAGACTCCAGCCAGAGCTGTGCCGCAAACAGGCTGAACACGGGTTCTGCTGTTTGCTGAAGGGACCGAGGACCGTTCCCTGTGCCTGACAGAGCTGCGGGAGCCTACGCAGAGCAGCCCCGGGTGACGGTGTGCTCTGTGCGTCACGTAACCGGCACCGGCTCCCCGAGCCCAGCCACCGGCCGGGGGCTGTGGAGGCCGAGTGAGGACTCCTGCTATCCAGAACCTCCGGGAGGCAGCTCCTGGGGGTGCAGGGCAGAGAGCGGAGGCAGAGCCGGAGCTCTTTTGCCGTGCAAGTGAAACATGTCAGTCTGGGGTGCTCTCCTCGGGCACCCGGCGTGCGCGGGGGGCGGCCGTGGGACACCCCGAGCCGGTGTCCGGAGTGTCAAGCGCAGGGACACCCCACTACCAAACCGAGCGTGGTTGTTGGCAGGTGTGGAGGTTCCAGGTCCGTTCTGAAGCCCCCTCTGGACCCCCCCCCAGCCCCCTTGCCCAGCCTCTGGCTCCTTGTCACGCCGCTGTGCTCGTCCATGCTCCAGGAGCTGGGCAGATGGGAAGTCTGTGTCCCACCTTACCCACCGACACCCCGTGTCCTCCTGTCTTTCAGAGGATGTCCAGATGACCGACAAGATAACCATCTCCAAGCAGTTCAAAGAAAAGGTTATTCGCCCCATCTTGAAGGTACAGGTGATTTTTTTCATGGCTTATGTTTCAGGTGTCCTGAGCTTTGGTCGCTGAGCCATTCGCTGCAATATCTGTGTTCCTCACCCAGCTGTCTGCCAGCTGTGAGATAAGTGACATGACGTCACTTTTTAATTTTCAGCCACTAAGAAGTAAGGTCAGAACCCAGCAGAAATAAATAACAGCATCTCATTCACTCCCTCTGCTCTTATGTTAGAGCAACGACCTGAGACAAGAAGGGGGACGTGGGGTGGGAGGTGCTGCAGTGGGATTTTGGGGGTTCTCTGCTCTCCCGGGGCTCAGCTCCTGCACCGCTGCAGAGGGGCCAGGAAAACCTGACGGCAGGGACGCATCCCGACGACATTAAGTTTCTTTAAGACGTTTCTGAAGCGCTTCAAGGGTGCTGCTCACCGGGCAGCTCCTACAGAGACCAAGAATTTGACCTCCCGGCGGGAGGCTCACATGGGAGCAGGAGAGCCGGAGAGCAGCGAGGGGTGTTACTGTAAGGGGCCGGGGCAGGAGCAAATGGCAGAAGAGGCTGGAGCTGGGCTGACACCACAGGGGAGATTCGTTTCTAGTTCCTCTTGCCATCTCCAGAAGAATTAATTCCTCCTGTAAGCCACACTGAGAGGTACTCCTGATGACCCGAGATCTGGCAGCAGGGATTTCCAGCTCCCTGGCATGGGGTGGGACGGCTGCCGGGGCCTCGCTACGCGGATGCGTGAGCTGTCGGAGGTGGAGGTGATCCCTGGGTGGCTCCTCCTGCAGCGTCGCTGTCACTGCTGTCCCTACTGGGGTCACCAACCCTGTCCCCGCTGACCTTCACCCCTTGTCCCTGCAGGCTCACTTCAGACGAGACGAGTTCCTGGGGAGGATCAACGAGATTGTCTATTTTCTCCCTTTTTGCCACTCGGAGCTCATCCAGCTTGTCAACAAGGAGCTGAATTTTTGGGCCAAGAAGGTAAAAACCATCTGTGGCTTCAGAGGTAACTTCTCAAGAGGTGCACGAGCAGGAGGAAATCCCTGCCCAAGCCTTCATCCTCCTGATGTGGCGGGGGAGTGAATGTACATCCTTACCATGCTCTTACACGCTGTTCAACGCGAGGGGACCCTACTCGGGTGGGTGGGGACCTCTTGGGACGGTGGGGGACGGTTCCTCCTGTGTTGGGGCAGGGCTGAGCTTCGGGCCACGTTCAGAGACGTTATTTGTCTAAGCGGTCTTTGCCCATCTGAGCTCTCCAGGGGGGCTAAACAGGAATTAGGGGACCCCTTGCTTGGGTGGCTCTGGCCTGGTGGAGCTCTCAGCGCCCTTTCCTCCTCGGCCCAGGGACACTCGCACCCCGCCGTGCTGCCCGTGGTGACCCCGCTGCTCAAGGAATGGGGTGCCAGTGTTGCTCGAAGGCCTCGGTAACTCTTCCTCCTCTTCCTCACCCGGCAGGCCAAGGCGAGGCACAACATCACCCTGCTCTGGGACAGGGAGGTCATGGACGTGCTGGCTGATGGCTACAACTTGCACTACGGTGCCCGGTCCATCAAACACGAGGTAAAGCCAAGGACGGAGCACGGGCGAAGCCCACGGCATCACCTCCAGCCCCGCTCTGCACGGGGAGTGTCAGGAGGGTTATTGCCCGGGTCTGTCCCGCAGAAGAGGGTCCCCACGGCTCCCGGGGGGGATGCTCATGGTCTGTGGGAGGAAACGTCCCAGCAAGTATGCTCCAGAAAGAGAAGGGGAGTAAGTAGGATTAGCGGGAAATTTGGGGACGCTGCGCTGCCCGAGGGTGGGAAGGAGAGCTGCCCGGCTCCCCGGGAGGCTGCTCGCAGGGGTTTTCTGATGGGAGCTGGTTTTTCGTCCTCAGGTCGAGCGGCGCGTTGTGAACCAGCTGGCAGCTGCCTACGAGCAGGACCTGCTGCCGAGGGGCTGCACCTTGAGGATCACGGTGGAGGACTCGGACAAGCAGCTGCTGAAAACCAAGGACAGCTCTTCCCCCGGAGCGGAGAAAACAAAGACGCCGACCCTGCGGTTGGAGATAGTGGAGAAAGACAGCAAATCCCGAAAACTGGACATCCAAGCGCCCCTGAACCCAGAAAACATTACTTACTTCTTGTAGGCAGCGACGAGCGCTCCCGGAGCACGCTCTGCCCCAGCAGCCGCCTGCGCAATGCCGCAGGCAGCGTGGGTTGGCAATAAAATACCGTGAGAGTCAGGAGTGTGCGACGTGGCCACGTCGGTGAGGGTGGGCAGCCGGTGGGGCAGGGGCAAAGCCGTGCTCCTGCTACCTCTGCTGCCCCGGAGCCGGGCACGGGCAGGCAGGAGCTGCCCGATCCGCCTGCTTACTCCGGGGTGGGCGCAGAGGGCTCTGGAGCTGTAGCTATAGGAGGGGGCGAGGTGCCGCGCTGCCGTTCGGGGACGTACAGGTGGAGGGTATTGGGGTTTCACTTGGCACCAGAGAAGGTGTCGGAGCTTTTTTAAGAAAGGGGAAAGCAGATTTCAGACCGTACGGGAGCCGGGGCGTCTGGCTCGGGTAGGATTTGTCATTCCCTACAGAGGAGGCTCGCTGCCGAGGCTGGGTTTGCTGGGTTGGGCTGCGGCTGGAAAGGGGTAGGACAGGGACCGAGTGTGTGACAGCTTGATTTTAAAAGCCACCAGGCACTCTGACTCTGTATTTTGCCCGCTTCTCTCTATTTATTGCAATAAACGCGGCATGTACATACGGCCTCCTGCCTCCGGCGCGGGCGGGGGGAGGACGGGTAGAGCAGCGGTGGGGATTGCCCGTGGGCAGGACACGTCCCCGGGGGGCTCCTGCATCTCCTGCTCATCGCTGGGAGCTGTGAACAACAGCGGCACATCTCCCCGTCCCGGCCAGGCGACATCCCAGTGCAAACCCCTCGCTGAATCCTCCCCGCTGCTTTTCTTCTGACCCGCTTCTGGGAAATATTTAATATCTGGGGCTTCACCTAGCTGCCCGGGTTGGCCCCGGTGTCGGAGCCGGAGCAAAGGTCCCAGACAAATTACGGCGGCTCTCACTGGGCGGAATTGGATTTTTCCTGCGTGTTTGTAGGCGGGAGGTTTGGCTCTCCCACACCGCGAGCTCTGCAGGGACCGATCCTGCCGCCAGCCGTGTCTGCTGGTCCCCAGGGCTGGCTGGGGGCTGGGGGCTGACCCCAGCCCCCCCCACCGTCACTCTTCCGGGGACCTGCCAGCGGTGGGGCAGGGGTGGAGGGCTCCAGGGGTGAGGGTCTCCCCTGCGAGTGCCTTTGGGGTGCATCTCCTCTGGCGTGGAGGAGGGTTCCCAGCCCGTCCCCACGGGGCTGATGAGGCGGATTGGGGGTGGGGGTGCTGGGGGAAAATCCTCCCCATTTCTCCAGCTTTCCCTGAGCACCCAGCCCCAAGCCTTGCCGGGGCTTTGGGGGGAAAGCGTGGCCCAGCGGTGCGAGCGATTCGGGGGTTTGCCCTCCTTGGTGAGGGACCCGGCGCGGGGTCGCGCCTCTCGGTCCTGGGCACGTGGGGTGAGGTGTCCCATGGTGGTACCGGCCGGGTTCGAGGTGCACGGTCACCACCATCGCCCCGCCGGGAGAGGAGCCCTCCCTGCCGCCGAGACGGTGACGCTTCACCGACGCAGCACCGACTCCTCCGGCCGGTGACGCGTCGCAGGGGCGGATTACGAAGTGTAGGAAATGAAATACAAAAGGAAATCAAACCAAATAGCCCTCCCGAATTAAGAAGCCCTAAGTCACAGTCGGAGGTGGCAGCGAGCTGCCGGGGTCCCCGTCCGACACGGCAAAGCCACTGGGCGAAGCCCCCCTGCCCGAGCGTCCCCGCTGGTGCTGCCGGGCCACGGCGTGGGTTTAGTTTTGCCGCTGGCGCTCCTTTTCCAGGGGATACGTGGAGGTTTAGGGAGGGCTGCCTCCAGCCGCCTTTCCATCCCTGTCGCCTTTTCCTGCCGTGGGGCTTAGTTCAGCGACGCTGCTGGGGACCCGGGCGCTGCCTTCGACCAGGGCTGCAAACAGGGGGAGGGAAGGCTGGAAAAGGGGGAAAACTTTGCTGAAATGGAGCCGCTGGGATGGCAAGTGGAGCTGCCCCCGCCTCGGGCATCGCCCGCGCTGGTGGTCCGTGGGTGCCCTGCTCCTCTCAAGCCCCGTCCGCTGCCCGGGCAGCTCCGGGCTGGCCGTGGGTGGGTGATGGAGCGGGAGAGGATGAGCCTGTTCCCACCCAGGCGCTGGGCGGCGGGGGCTGGCAACGCCCGGGGATCGGGCTGGATGGAGAAAGGGGCTCTCTGGCAGCAGGATTTGGCCTTACAATCTTCTCAAGGTGACCAGCGAGGGGACAGCAGGACGGCCAGAGCGGGTTTCTCTTCCCCTGAAAGGGTTTTGGAGCTTCACCGGAGCTTTTCTGGACCCTCTCAAACTCAGATTCGATCCCGCTGGAGGAGCAGGAAGAGCTTCAGCTGCCGCCGTGGTGGGGATGGCTGACTCCAACCCCACGGGCGCGAGGGGGAGTTCGCTGGCTCGGTCCCGGCCTCTTCCCCCGTGCCGCAGCCGGGGAACTACCCGCACCTTCGCGTCCTTGGCCCGGGCGGGCAGGGGTGCAGGGGGGCCAGGGGTCGGGAGGGGGTCCCCGAAAACACCAGCGTGCCTCACAGGGCAGCAAGTGACGTGCCCAAAGCTGCCGTCACCTCCTGCAGCGACGAGATGCTGGCAAACGCCAGCCCCACGCTCTGCACGGGCGCGAGGGCTCGGATCCCTCCGGCCACGGTCCGGCACCGTGCCAGCCCGGTGCAGGACAGGCAGCCCCGGGGCGGCACCGCCGGAGCTGAGGGGCAAAGCCAGGATCCCTGGGGCTTCCCCAGGTGCTGGCCAGGCCCCAAAACCGGGGGGCTGCAAGGAGAAGTGGGACTGAAAAGTGGGTGATGGGGTGGGGGGGGGCAGAGCTGAGCGTGCTGTGCCGGCGGCGTGCACGGGTGCGTGCACGGGTACGTGCACGGGTGTGCACGGCAGTGCTGCGTGACGCTGAGGCTGACGCCGGGGACGAAGGCAGATTCCCTCCTTGCAGCCCCACGTGCCCGACCCACCCCAGGACCTGCGTGCCACAACACCAGCACCCCCACGCCGACACCGCCGGGCTCGGGGCAGCCGATATCGGGGCTCTCGTGGGTTCTCCTGCATGGAAGAGGCCCCGTCCCTGCCTGGGGCTGCTGGCTGGGACGCAGGGAGAGCGGGGAGCCCACGGCCAGGCGTGCTGTGCCGTGCAATGCCATGCCGTGCCATGCCGTGCCACGCTGCGCCGGGTCACACCATGTCGTGCCGTGCCATGCTGTGCCGTCACGCTATGTCACGTCCTGCCACACCACGCTGTGCCGTGCCACGTCAGGTTGTGCCACGCTGCGTCGTGCCATGCCACCCTCTGCTGTGCCATGCCATTCTGTTCCATGCTATGCCAATCTCTGCCACGTGTTACCGTGCCGTGCCATGCCATGCCGTGCCGTGCCAGCCCCCCAGGGAGGGTGGCTACGAGGCCCCCTTCGGCAGGAGCATCCCAGCCGGGGCGGCACTGGGGGGCACACGGGGCCCTCCCCGATCGTTTTATTTGTTTTTAATTGTGCTGGAGGCACGGCGCCGGCGTCCTCTGAGCAAACAGTGGCGGGTGAAAGGGCTCCCTCTGACAGATCAAATAAATGTGCCACCGCAGCCGGGCCGGGAACAATAAACGGGAGGCAGGATCTGGAGGGGAGAAACATCAGGCTGTGACGGGGGAAATTCAATTACCGCCAGCCTTCAGCCCCGTGCCGGGCTCCTAATTCGATTAGGGGCAGGCGAGCTCCAGCGAGCGGAGGGGCCTCGGTGCAGCCCCGGCTCGGGGCTTTGTCACCGGGAACAAAGCGGCGGCCGGAGGCCTCTGGCACCATTGGGCCGTGCGTGGTGCGGGACCAGCCGCCCCGGCAGCAGCGGGGCC
>WAAD01016866.1:303-11333 GCA_013389945.1 Fregata magnificens | reverse complement strand
ATGAGAATAATGTTGATAACACACTGATGTTTTAGGTGTTGTTAAGTAGTGCTTACGCTAAACCAAGGACTTTTCAGCTTCTCATGCTCTACCGACTGAGAAGGCTGGAGATGCACAAGAAGCTGGGAGGGGGCACAGCCAGGACAGCTGACCCAAACTGGCCAAAAGGATATTCCATACCATATGACATCATGCTCAGTATATAAACTAAGGGAAAGCTGGCCAGGGGGCTATTGCTCAGGGACTGGCTGGGCATCAGTCGGTGGGTGGTGAGCAATTGCATCGTGCATCACTTGCTTTATATTCTTTTATCATCATCATCATCATTATTATTATTACTATTTTATTCTATTTCAATTATTAAACTGTTCTTATCTCAACGCATGAGATTTTTTTTTTACTTTTACTCTTCCAATTCTCTCCCCCATCCCACTATGGGGGAGTGAGCAAGCAGCTGTGTGGTGCTCAGTTACCGGCAAAACATATTTTTAGATGGGGACAGTAAATAAACAGGAAAAAATTACATTTGCATTTGACCTGGAGTAATTTTTGCTGGCAATAAGTTATGGGAGGTGCACCAGTAC
Organism: Fregata magnificens; assembly: GCA_013389945.1. Lineage (NCBI taxonomy): Eukaryota > Metazoa > Chordata > Aves > Suliformes > Fregatidae > Fregata > Fregata magnificens. Next base: position 10,749 of record WAAD01016866.1, on the reverse strand, counting down.
CAATGGGGAGGGAGTGTTACCTCTACCAATATTTTCCAAACACCAAATCAGGGTAGTAAGTTGATTTGAGATACCATTCAGCAAACCTCCTTGAAAGTTTCAAGTCTTATCTTTAGCTCCGAGGGAAAAAATGCTTTTTAACTTTCACTCTTATTAGCTGTACAGAACAATAGAAGGTAATAAAAAGGTAGCCATCTGCCATCCAAGTAGTTATTAAATAAGTTTTTACTACAGAATTTTTAATACTGAAGGTGATGTACAAGCCAGATGCCTGTTATCTCAGCTTGAATTTGCAGATGGAAAGAAATCTGTCTACTTGTTAATATAGGCGTTTTTATCCAGACACTGTAGTCAGTAACCATAAACCTTTCCAGGATTATTTTTCCCAATATACTTTTTGTTTAAAAGCCCTATCAGTTTATACATCAGCATTACAAAACAGCCAGTGTTTCTCTGCAAATAGCTCAAGTGCTTTTTCACTCCAAGATTTTTTCAGTCTAAATGAATTAGATATCATGGCAGAAAAAAATTACCTCATTATCACAGAATTCTAGGAACCTTAAATACTATGTACAAATGTAATACCTGTTGTGATTTGTCTGTAGAAAGATACTTTCTAGACTCACCTGAGAAAAAGAAATAATGAAGCCAGTACTACTGTTATAGCTTAGTTCATTTTTTGAATGAAAGAGCAGCCTTCTTATTAGATGTCTCAGTTTAAGCCCCATTTCTGTTTCTGATAAAACAAATGAACTCTTTGTTATTAGCTTTTAATATTACTTAGGAAGGTCCACAGACTTTTTTTTTTACCTGCTATTAAACTGAGAATGAGTTTTTTAATGAAAACTATGCTGAAAGTTGGTGGTTTAAAAAATGTGACCCAATATCCTTTGAGATACTTCTTTTTATTTAATATTTTGTAAGTTTTTTAACATTGTGCTGCATAAGATAAGAACAGTGTTTACAATGACTGTTTCAAATTATCTCCTTTTATGAAAAGGACATATCTGGAGTTTTAAACATTTGTAAGCTACAATAGTTGAAATTCATGAAAGTCATTAAAAAAAGTTATTGGTCAGTCAATAACCAAGGAAAAGGAGATAACCGGTTGTGTAGAAGGGGTAGTCATGTCTGACCACTTGCTAACTATGACAAAAAAACAGGACAATATCGAAACAAACAACCCTTCCAAGACTTGGCTACCTTATCTAGACTGATGAAACAGTTATTTTTCTCAGGCTTTTCTTCTAAAAAAATCTCTTGTATTATTAGGTTTTGTTGGTGGGATGTTCTGAATTGCTTCTTCTTAAAGGTGCGACTGCATTTGACACATCAATACCAGATCATTTGGTGTCTTATCCAATGTCCACCGAGACATTTGGAAGTCCTTTTGTTTAGTTCTTTTAATTTCAACCTAATCCCATGCTGTTTGTAAAGTACGGCAATGATCTCAATAGCTCCACTTGCATATATATATATATATGCATATATATATATTTGCATATATTTTTCTTAGAAATTATCCCCCGTGGTTTGTGTTTTCACCCCTTGTGTGTAGAGAATTTTCACGTATTATCTGCAGACCTGAATGAGAATGGGAGCATACACACCACTTAGCCTCCACTCTTTATGCATCAGAAAAATCTCCTAACGTTATTTTTTGTTTATTTCAGGTTTCTTTTCTCCATGGAAAACTCCAAAGCCTGTAAGTTCCCTTTCAAAATTATACACATTGAGTTCATAATATAACTGTCATTCAAACCAAATTTCTGTAGACTTTCATCTAATCCTCCTGTTCCCAGCTCATGAGACACCTCTCAGCAGTGCCCCAACTCTAGGTGAAACAGCATCAGGGGTGCCCTCACTAATAAGCTCTGCAGATCTGTTGACTTAGAGTCTGCCAGCAGCAGTCCAGAGAAAGGAACATCTCAATGTTAAGATGGGTGTCAAGAAACAGAAATGCAGTAGCTCAAAAATGAGGGGGAGAAGGCGGCAGAAGGCCCCAGCAATGAGGCCAGTCTAGTTGGCCTTCTAGTTGGCAATCTCTTTGAAAGGGACAACATGCATTTTTTCTGGTTTACAAGTGGGTTGAGCTCAACATCCTTAAAGTCTTGCATTAATAGATCTAGAGTTGGAAATAGTCACACTTCAAGTGAGAACCTGGACTAGATAACTTACTTGAGGTGCCTTCTAACCAACATTTCTGTGTTTCTATGATTTTGACATTAAATTCCAAGGTATGAAGACGTTTCCTACTGTAAGACTGTAAGCAATGACTGTATTTATTCTGTTGACACCACATTATATCATTTTTTGAAGTTGTGACAACATTCACAGTGTAAAAAGAAATCATAGGCTACTATTTTTGGTTGTCTGGTTTGTTTTGATTTTTTTTTTTAATTTGGCTTTTTTATTTAGATTGTAAAGACCTTAAAGTGGTGCTTATGTCTCATCAGAGGTGTATAGAGGAAAAAAGAGCCCTGACTCTGCCTGAAGGTTTCTAAGAGCAATAGGAATAAAAATAGCAATATTTTTTAAAGGATTTATAGCTTTCTTATTCGGGGGGGGAGGCTATGTTGGATCTGGACAATCTCACATCCTCTCATATTGGATCATGGCATGTTTAATGCATACCAAAATAATTTTTGTAGCATGTCAAGTACATATAACAAATAGTTAATCAGCTGAAGCAACTCCATCAGACTGATTCAGCTTGTGGTGTTTTTGATGTAAAAGGCTAGAGGATGGATGCAATACATTGGGATAAGTATTGCATAAGTTTGTTTATTCATCTAAGTAGCAGGACATTGGTGAAAATAAATCTGACTATTAAGGGCTAGCTTGTTCTCACCAGTTTAAGGTTCCTGTCTGACTGGGACAACTTTTAATCTCAGGTAAAAAGTGATGTAATAGAGAACTTGGAACTTACTTGTTAAAGATCCACATTCAAAGACCTCCCACTGTCAGTGCTCACCCTCTTTACGTACATATCAAATATATAAATATCAGCATATTGTTGATGATTGTCTGCAGTGTTGTTATATAAACAGTATAGTATTTCATACTCAAGCAGCATTCGCCGATAATCAGAATCTAGAGAAACAACATGAGTGATGCAGTTTTTCATGCAATAGTCTGAGGAAACCAGGGCTCACAGAATAATACAATGCCATTGTATGCAGATACTGTACCTGCATGCAGGCTAACCATTCACAGCTAGTCTATTTTGGGGTGGTCTCAGCAAGAGAGTTTACAAATGATTTCCAGGTTAAGGTAGTGTGCATTCCTCTGTCTGTCACCACTTTAACTAGAGAAATAATCAGACATAAATTTCTAGTTCCCAAGATGTGAAGATAAGATTGAAGCCAAGTGTCCGCAAAGCACTGAGTGTCTGCAGACAGTCTGAAGCAATAAGGCCAGCACCGGGAGAAAACCTTCCCCAACACCACAGCACAGCCCTGTAGGTGTGTAACGGGAAAGAAAAACTGTAGGTGGCCCAAAATCAGGTTTCTTTTCTGCTTGGGTGACTACTGCTGCCCCCTTGCCCCTCCGGCCGCACAGGGCAGCCACCATTCTTTAAAGCAAAAAGGGGACCACGGGCCATTGGCTGGAAGAGGAGAAGAGACAAGTTCCTCTCCCTGAGGCAGAGGCTCAGGGATGGCATGCACTGCATCTTAATGTGTTTAACATCCCAGAGTAACCTGGACTGACAGAAATTTCCTGTGGTTCCTATGTATATAGTGCATATATTATATACATCATATGTAATACAATTTGATTAGTGCAAAATGAACTTGAGCAATGTCACCAAACCATTACCCCGACTTAGGTCTGATGCCCTGCACTCAATACCATGCTTACTCATTTCCAAGAGTATCTTCATCTGTGAGCTAGCATTATGATAACTCACATTGCAAAACACTATGTGACTATTTAAGTAATTGATATAGGTCTGGGAGACATAATTCCCCTTGTGTTTATCTGTTTATGTAACTATTTATGTTAGCAGTATTGCCCACAAGTAAGAATGTTTTGCTCAGTTTTTAACTTCACACTTGAAGATTTAGAGCTAACCAGCAAGCAAGAATTAGACATATGGGATACAGTAGGGTTTTGCCCTCCAGTTTCTTGTCTTTCCTCCAGGGAAAAGTTTGCTCATCAAAGATAATTTTATTTTTCTTTCTCTTTTTAAAGCCTTCTTTAAATATTTTAATTTTATTCAGTTTCACATTTTGAAAGAGGTAAGTGTTCTACTTCTCTGGCACTGTCCAAGACATTAGGACACTTTCACTTCTAGATAGACAGGGCCCCACAAGTCTTTCTGCTTCAGAGCAATAAAATAGGTAGTTTGGTTTCACTGACTTACATTCTTTTTTAGATTTCCTCACTGAAGGTAAAACCTAAATATAATTCTCCGTTATTTTCCTTGATCACAAGGAACTTGTACTGAGCCCAGTTCTCCTTTCCTGTTTAGACACAGGGGTCATAATCAGGTTTGTTCCTGGAGACCTTTGAATTTACACTTCCATGATACAATGATATACTGTATATATGTTTATATATATCCAACATAGAGCCAGAAGAACTATCGGAAGTATTATTGTGACATTCATGTGACTTGCCACATAGGCTAATTTACCCAACACAGAGGATGACTTTATCTTGGTATAAAGGGTACCTGAAGGTACCCTAGGTACTTTCCTGTACCTAAGTTATTTCGATGACAACTTAGGTATCTCTACATGTCACTGTATTGCACAGGATCTACATACCTATAGTGCCCTCTTATGTCACATCCTAGTTGCCGTCTTTTGTATCTGACCCAAAATAAATGTTTTTCTTGAACAACATTGGTGAATATTTAATACAGTATTCCGTATATTCATCTTTAGCACTTCATAGCACTAATACTTTCCTTTCTCAACTTAAATATCATACCAGATGCATACTAGTGCATGACAGTCATCCTATGATGGACTGAGATACCTAGATCTTGCTTTTTTTCATTGTTTCTAATGAACCAGCCCTACTCACTGCTGAAAGTCTGACAGAAGCACAGCTTGAATTATAACACTACTCTGTATAAAGAATGAGGTCCTCAACAACTTAAAATGGCCAATATCCATATTCTGTTTATTTTGAAGCATGAAGCTAAGAGTGTCAGATCATCTGGGATGTGCAGAGTGATAGTTACTCAGCATGTTCACCAGGAGGACTCTAAAACATCTGTAGTCCACACATACTTGGTGTGGAAAAAGACTGATGCTGTTAATGATCAGAATAGAGAGCAAAGCCTACCTGCTGAGCCAAACACCTTCTGAAACTGATGAACTAAAGGCAAATGATAATCACAGAATTTGTAGAGCAAACTTGCTGTAAACCTGCAATCATCTTTGATAAGGCACTGCTGATACAACACTAGAAGTTGGTGGTATTTAATTACAGTTCAGTTTATTTCTGAGAGTCATTTTTTGTGTAATTTACTGATTGTTGGGTTACGTGCGAGAACACACTGTTCTGGAGGCTTTACCACCCTTTGATTCAGGAGGAGTCACAGGAAAAGCCAAATATTCGTTTCCTGGGATAAGCATTTGTGTTTTGTTTAACTTAGCCTCTTCAAATATGGTTGCTAATGCAATTTAATTAGTAGCCAACTCTGTCAAAAAGAAAAAAGCAGATCCCCAAGTCTGCTTTGCACAGGCTATTGTATTATCTCCTTTCTGGCTTGATGTACTTGTGACACCACTAAGGGCAGTCTTGGAGAAAACATGGATTGAGGTGGCTTTCATGCATAGACAATACACTGCTGTGTCCTTCTCTCCTGTAAATGGGCTGGAAGAGTTGAAAAGCTTATCCTGTGCATGGGAGTTTGGCTGGATGACACTAATATCATTTTTGATATAAGAAAGAAACAGTAAGAAATGAAAAAGACTCTATCAGACTAATGCCCACTTTTCACTCACCATGTTCTGTATTTTATCATTGAACATTTGACTATCACTAGATGCTCAAATACCTGCTGTAATAAATTTCCCTTTGGTTTTTTTTCTTTTTTTCAATTGAAGCTGTAAATTCTGCTCACAGTTACAGTAACCTACTTCTCCCTGGGCAGCTAGCTATTTTCACGCATTCTCAAAAGATACAACAGTCTGGCCACTTCTTTGTTAAGCGCTGCTTTTGGTTATGTATTTTGATGAATGTGATAATTGTATCTTCACAGACCCACAGATTCCACCTTTAGCAGAATAATTTCCAATAGCTCAGTGCATTCTGTGAGAGGCACTCAACATGCTTCAGAGGTAACGCTGGGCCCTAATCCACATGGGATCATATTATCTGAGAAAGATCACTTCTTCCCATAAGCAACAAATTAACAAGTAAATTTAACCAAGTCATTTTATAAACAACACAACACACACCTTTCATCTCAAAAGGCAGCAAACAGATTTGCTAATTTTACAAAACACTTCTTCAGCTGAAATCACTGTCTCATTGTGAAAGTCACAGTTTTTGCAAAACTTCATCTTTATTCTCTGTATGTTTTTATTCCAGATGATGGAACGATGGGAGAATCAAGGCAGCCCTCAAACAAGCCTGTCTGCTCCAGCTATGCCACAGAATATTCCCTATCCACCCACTCTTCACAGGAGTTCATTTCCTGATTCAACAGAGGCCTTTGATCCACGAAAACCTGACCCATATGAGCTGTATGAGAAATCAAGAGCTATTTATGAAAGTAGGCGTAAGTGAAAGCCCTGTTCACCCTGCTGACCATTTAATATTTTAAGCTTTTGCCTATGAAGGTGTCACTGCTGACATAATTTTCCATAATTATCTTTTGTAATTTCAAGAAAGCAACTATAATCCCAGTTAATAGAGGCCATTAGAAATTATTCAAAAATTCTACACTTATGTATTTTCCTAGATCTTGCCTAGATTCTGAAGTTTGACTTTCATAGGTTTTTTTCCTTATATTTTTTCTCTCCTCATTTTGACTGTTAAATCCTTAGTGAAGAACAGTATATGTGCCACTGCATTTTGCTGTGCTGTTTTTCTTCATAGTTAACCGATAGGAGGATGTGAATTTATCAATAAAAATCTGTTTCACTTACTTTCACTTTAAAGTGAAGTTTATTAAAGAAAATTCAAATTTATTTGTTTTTATAAAAATGACTTTGACAAGTTTTCACATTGTCCTTGGTAGTTAGAAAGAAACACATAGCACTAAGTACTATTTTTAAATTTGTACAAAACAGTACTGACCCATCAAGATTCTCATCTTGATCTTATTTCTCATGTTTTTGGGGGATATACCACATATTTTTCACAATAAGGGTAAAAGGGTTATTTACTCCTTATTGTGAAGAACATTTTGGCTGAAAATATTATTCTAAATTGTCCAGAGTTTTTGTGCTTATTAAGATCAAATCTTCAAAATAGATTATTTTTTTGCTGAAAGCTTTTTCATAGGAGTTATTACTTGCATATGCCACCTTTCAATTAATTTTATAAACTACTTTAGCCTATAGATCAAATTACTTTATAAATTACACATAAAATATTGCACTGCAGCATTAATATTACTTGGGCCCAGAGACATAGATATAAACCTAANTGGTCCACTTAGTGGAACACCTTTCAGCAGAGATTGTCACCATAAAACTCACTTTCCATAGTCCAGATCTTTTTTGGGGGTTTTTGTTTGCGTTTTTTTGTTTATTTAATAAGTGCCTGAAATTAAGATCCCAAGTTTAAATATAAGCACTTAAATAAATTGCTGGCTTTTTTCAGCAATACCAGGTATCTTATTCCCCCTAAATATGGATTTGAGAATTTACTTTAGACCCCCTATAAAAAGTATTTGATCTTTAATTATAAACTGTTAGGCGTAGGAACTAAGCTTTCCAGTGTATTTACAAACACCATGTAGCCCATGCTGGCAGGTATTTTACTATAATAAATATTATTTACTAATGTAGCATCTTCCTCTGCTCCAGAGGTTATTCTTGATTGGACAGGGTACCTAAGACAATGTACAAACAGAGACTATAATTTTTGACATTTTAAAACTCTTTGAAGTATGGATGAGGATACAGTGCAGAGTAGGCCAAAAAGCTTTGAAAGAAGTAGGACTAGCTTTGAGCAAAGTTTGGAAATAATTTTCAGACATCTCTCCTCTTTCTCTTTCTCTTTCTCTTTCTCTTTCTCTTTCTCTTTCTCTTTCTCTTTCTCTTTCTCTTCTCTTTCTCTTTCTCTTTCTCTTTCTTTCTTCTCTTTCTCTTGTGCATTAAGGGCTAGAGTGACAAATAAATAAAAAGATGTGCCAGAGCTGAAATGCTATTCCCCAAAGTGCTGGGATGTGGGACTATAAAGAGAAATTAAAGGGAAAAGAAACAATTCCGTAGTTAACAAGGGCTTTATCTAGTTCAGCACCTCTACAGAAAACACTCTTGACTTCATATATTTCTTTAAGGAATGGAAAACCCTTTGCAAATAATTGCTTCCCATATGGGTAATTTCTAGAGGTGAAGTGTTTTAGCAAAAATCTGCACTTTCCATTCAGCAGAGTTAGAACCATCTTCAAAACAAGAGTGGGAAAGCACAGATTACAGACTTCCAGCGTTGAAACAAATGTCTTTGTAAGACAACTAAGAAAAAGTTATACGTGCCATATGTATGTATGGGATACATATTTATGCACCATCTTCTTTTGTCTTGATCCCCAATATGAAGAGTTCTATATTTACAGAATTGCCTTAAATATTAATTAAAGCAAATAGACTCAATCCATGTTTGCCCTTCATAAAACTGTGGGAATGTAGATCTGATGTCAACTACAAAGATTGGCTTACACCCCAAAAGATGATATATTACACCAAAAGATACATTACACTATTCAATAAAAGAATTAAGTGATTCATTATTATTCATGAGTGCCTTCTACAAGTTTTCTGCGTACTTCCTTGACCAACATGAACTCTGGTCTTTTATTGATGTAATCTAATGTGTTCAGGAGTATATGCCACACCAGGGGAACAGCTGATAACTCGGAGGTTGGTGTTATGCTAAAGCCTGTGTTTAAATGGTTTAATTGCATTTGAGTTCCGTCCAAGAGGCCACTGGAAATTCTATACCAGCCTTTTTCAGCCAGCTACCTAGACAAAATAAGAATTAAAAATCATGGAGCTGCTAGGCCCAAAACAAAAACATGAGGGATGAAAAGCAAGACTGCAGTAACCACTCCTCCCAGATTTCCAGCAGTGTCCTGATCTTCCAGATAATCCTGAAAACTTTAATTTGTTCTCTTCTGACGCTGGTATCCTTTGAACATTTTCTCTAAGCCTTGATTCCACAGTTCCCAACCAGGTCTCTTCTGCATTCATTCATATCTCTTGTTCATAAATAACTGCCTACAAACATTCTCCCTGACATTTTTGTTTCATGAATACCATAAGCACACATTTTAGCAAATGCAATTTGTCAAGCTTTTGATTGCTTTTATTCTCTACATAGTGCTAGTGTTTCCTGAAGAGAGAAACAACAGGCAGGAAATCCATTACTGAGTCAAGAAATTGTCATCTAAATTGAGTATATAGGAGGGAGAGTTTCAAGATAATACACACTTAGTTTCCTACCTTATGGCTGTGTCAGATTGGTTGTCTTCGGTAAAGACATACCTTTAAAGTGCAAAGGAAAAGTTCAGCTACTTTGGGGTTTTTTAAGTACTTCTTATCTCAAAGGAATTTTGCCTTATCTCCTGGCAAGACCAGAAAAGAAGGAGGTTCATCTTCTAAAAATGGTGCAAAGAAGAGAACAATCATGACCTGGAAAACTCAAAAAGATAGTGCCAGATTTTTGTTTCTCTCACAGTGAGACTCTGTTACTAAACAGTTCATTTTCGTACTGCTATAGCTCTGAATTTCTGCAGATGCTTTTATCAGAGGATCTCACCACAGTCAGCACTCACCAGGACCTCATCAAAGCCTCCTGCTTCCCTATCAGGGAGTTGAGCAAGTTATGCATCACAGCGTAGTTCTGTGAGGAGCACAAGTGACATGACTTGAAGCAGAGCAAGAACTAGACCCAAGGAGCCTGATTCACAAGCTTTTGCTCTAGCTGCTAGCTATGCTCATCCCTACCTAATGATAGCAAGAAAGGGGCTTCAAGCAGGAAGTCTCATGAAAAAGGATGCTTTTCATTCTACAGGAATGTTTTTCTACCTTAGGAACGTGAAGGTCGTGCATGATCCTGTGCAATAGGGTGATTTCAATTTTTAATGATCACATATGAATTACAAAGGACTACTGCTTCTGCACTCGAAAGAGTTTTGTAGAGGCAGTTCTACTAATACAGCTCGGAGACAAATCAAATTATGCATTAGTACAAAAGCAGGGTGCAACTCTGTTTTGTAAGTCTTAGCTCCTTGGAAGTTTCTCACGGATTAGC
>WAAD01016863.1:17500-44706 GCA_013389945.1 Fregata magnificens | reverse complement strand
AAGGAAACCATATAAACCTCATTTTGCCCTGAAACTACATAAACTTTTGCATGCAGCCTCCTTCCCCTAATAAAAATGTTAATGAAGTTCAGTTTCAGCACCTGTGTTTGATTCTCTCTATCATACCTGACATCTTTTTTCTAAATCCATCCTTTTCTGCCTATTCATAAATGAAAATAGGGTTCCTGTAAGAGCTGTGCATTGTAAAAGATGACAGTTTTCTGACTTATTGCTATTCCAGCAGATGAGCTGGTTTGTTTGTTTTTACCTCAGTGCCTTTAGCTTACAAACCTGAGACAGAAAAAGAGGCTGTGGGGATCTAAGCAAGAACTACCTGATTAGCTACGCTGCTATTAAAGAGAGAAGAAAATTCAAAATGGAACGCAAGCCTCTTTCACACATAGAAGCTTTAGCATTTTAGCTATTCTGTTAGTGTTAAGATACAGGCAACTGTCCCCAAGTATTGGTGTGTATGTGTAGGATTAAATCAGAAAGGCTTATTCCTGCACAGGACGCTAATTTGATAAAAGGCAACCTGATTCTATTTTAATCAGATTAATTATGAATTGCACAAGTATCAATTTATCAGACAAATGTATTTGTAAAAATATAAACCAACTTTTTTTCCACTGATACACTGATTTTGTACTACTGGTATAAAAACGTACACATGCAGAGAGCTCTAGAAGCGCTGTTTTGAGAAGAACGATCTATTCTTCAGTTCCTAAATTATCCCCTACCACTATCAGTCTTGTAAGTTGTACTTATCCACATTTTAAAATTGGACTTGTCATCCTCATGAACACTTTTCTCATTACATGTGAGGATACACAATTTCAAAAGCTTACAGTCAATCTGGGACTGGCATGTGGTGTTACATGAATAGACTGATCTGGAAACAGTTCTGTTCATGTGGCTATGGGAAATCTCACAAGTACTGCTGTGCCTTTCGAGTTGCAGCAAGTTACAGCACAGGGATCATGCATAATTGTTTTCACAAAATCAGCAGAAGGAAAGAATTAGAGCAGCCTTACTGATATAAAAGCTGATGGCGACATGTCCTCAAGGTGCAAAAAGGAAAGTAATGCTAACTCAAGAGAACACTTCACTCGACAGTAAAGGCTGAGAAAGAAATAATCAATCTTTTCTCCCCTCCATCAAAAACTAAACTGCTGAGTGTTTTTGTGAGGAAAAGGTGGCAGTGGAAACCCCTCCTCTGTTTATTCCCAACAGAGGGCAACAAGAAGCTGCTTCCCTTGCCCAAAGAGCTCTCTTTGAAGAAAGCAGACACATCCCTCTCGGGGCGTGAACAATCCTGTCTTTCAGCTTTATTCTTTGGCCTTAATGCTGATGTTACCAAAAGGACATGATCACCCATGTGTTTGCCGCAAGGAAGTTTTTGATGTGGACTGTGTACCATACTCAAATTACTTTCAGGCAATACTGAGGCCCGCAGCCACTTCAAACAAGATTATAACCCAAGTGAAGGAAACCAAACCAATACCAATTCAGCAGTTGAACAACAGATTCTGAAGAAATTCTCACTTTGATAGAGAACTACAGTACACAGAGTTAGAAAAAGAAAGCAGAAATGTTTGGATATTTTGAATACCTGAAATGTTAAGAAGAACCTTGCAGAAGTAAAATATAACAGGAGGCACCGAGGCACTATCACTCTCCTCAAAACTGAAGGAATGGGTATTTTGCAGCATCTTCGCTTTATAACCACTTCATATATTCCCTCCTTGGAGGGAATCTCCCCACCTCTCACCTTCTCCAGGTTCATAACAGAATGAACATCATCATCTGAATTTGTATACAGTTTCTAGATTTGTCTCACGCACTGACATGAACACCTTCTGCTCTGTACTACAAATGCGAAGACACATTTTTGTGAGAACTCGCTAAGAGTGTGAAAAAGATTTTATTATCAAGTTTTACTCTGATTAAAGGAATCAGAATTCTGTGAAAAACATTTCCATAGTTCTCCCCATGTGATTTTGTGATCTCCAGGATTCCCAAATTTTCTAGCAACACAACCTATTCCTCCTTTATTCAGGCTAGTTTCAGTTGTGTTCCCAAGGTTCCTGATGGCCAAAGGAATGGGGTATGTCTCAGCACCCTGGCAACGCCTTCTGTATTGCCAAACCCAATACATCTCAAATAATTTACTCTATGATGCTGTAATTAGAGAGAACCAGTAACCAGATTTGCCCACAGTACCCAAGCCTGCTCTTTCCAGGTATGGAAAAGAAGAAATGGGATACTGGGAGGAGGAGGAGTTGAAGGGAAGTTCAGGGAGAAACAGGAATTAAGTTTATTTTCAGCCCAAAGTAGAACACATGTAAGCCTTCTCTGCTCCTCAGTCTTCCTCAGTATCCAATTAAAAAAAAACCAAAAAAACATGCAAACTACAATTCTGCATATGTCCATCAGAAAAGAAAAGCAATGGAAAACATACCTGCCCTTTACACAGCTTTTAAGTTCTTTAGTCTAAAGGCAACAAGAACATGGCACAAAAGAGTGCTTTCGACTGTTGCCTAGACTAAAAAGTGGCCTATATCCTAGTAAATCCTCACCCTTTCATTGTGCTTCTATGTTGTCAGTGTAAAGCCTATGACTTGGGCTATATCATACGAGCAGACACGCCCAGTTTGCCTTCCAGTCCTGTCTGCCATTGTCTCAGGACTCCACAGAGATGTTATGCTGTTTGCAGAGCAGACTAAATACACAGTGCTCAGCACATCTGGCATGATACATCTGTCCTGTTCACCACTGCAGGCAGGCAGGCATTTTAGTCCATGGTGCCTCCCAGTGTGGCCTTGAGTCTGTCTCATACATGACAGCACGGAGCCTTGCATACAAGGAGTGAGGAATCGCAGGCAGGGCTGGACTCAAGCACAGCCTTGGGTCCACACTTGCTATGCAGTCTAGATGTACCCTGATGACAGCCCTGAGCCACTCCTGTCATTGTGTCTTCATTTAATTTATACCAGCTCCATTATACTCTGCTGTAGAGTTGTCAATCAAAATGACAATTGGTCCATTAAGGCTGCCACCAGTCAAATGCAATTTTGGATAACTCGGAGGAGGTGAACTCACTCACTGTATGAATCCTGACAAATTGGCTATCACTTTTTTTTTTTTTTTAAAGTCACCATGTGAGCTGTTTCTTGCATTTCTGGTAATCCTATTAACTTTCAAAGTAATGCAGCATGGGAGCCCAGTCAATCAGCCAGTCAGTGAGAATTAACGGCCAGCTGAAAGGTTGCCTGTGATAGATTGAGCCTTCATGCAAAGCAAATTGGAAACGCAAGTGAAAGAGTCAATGGAGTGAGCCGCAGTAGCCTGGGGCCCTGCCAACAACTGAGTGAAAAATACCTGCAAAACACACTGGACAGCTCGCTGCAGTCAGCCTGACCCTCAGATCACATGCCAAACAGATTGCTCAGGCCACAGGTCTGATGTCAACACATTTTTGCAGCATCCACCAGCCTCAGGTGGAGCTGCTAACTCATTAGTGGAATGAAGTAGGGGGAAGAAGATGAGGCACTGTGTTTTGGAGAAGATCTAAACCATCTCCAAGCCTTTTATATATGGAGGCTTGTGAAAGGCCACAGAACACAGCGTCCTTCACCACAGCCCACTCTGTGCCTGTTCACCTCTATGTCAGCTAATATGAACTGATAGCAGCTTCCCTAGCAGAACACATCGGAGATAAATGCATATTGTTTCCCTTCCTTTGGCAGTAAACCAGCGTTTCATCGTCTAAGACTTAAGATGGGACTTCAAGGCCTCAGTCAAATTTAAGGGCTCAAGACAGCTTGACTGCAACTCTGCTCCTCTGCACTTGAAGTAAAAATCTTCTAGTTTTGGCTGCTTGATGCATTCTGCTTCTATAAAAGCTTTTCCAATAGAGAAGCAAAAGTCTCCAAAAATGTCAGGTGGTTCCGAAAGATAATCCTCCTTCCAACAGGAGTAATGGGAGCAAACCAAAGACGTACAAGCCCATACAGGAGTACTTGAGAGCCAAGATTTGGTTGTCAGCAACAACAGAGGATAAGATCTATTGATTTCCTAGGGTCATATGTAGGCAGACCACAGTATTATAAAAGCTTTTACTAGCGCACAAAAGCAAACAGGAACGCAACTGGCCTCATTCTGGATCCTCAACACTGTTCTTTTTATATCTTGTGACACACTCTGTGTATTAAAGCAGTGCATATAGTACCAAGAGCACAGGTATGAACTCTATCACTTTCTCACAAATAAGATTTTATTGGTGCTATAACTAAGACAAGCAGATAAAGATGGCTTTCGATGCTCTTTAGTCCTATATGCATTTTATACCACCTGCATTGTCCAAATGTCACACAAACTGCTCACTTGTATCCAAACACATCTGGGAAAAAATTTATCACTGACAGTCTGAGATGCTAGATTCTGTAAACCAAGTGTACAGGGATGTCTTCTCACTTGATTACTTCTGGAGAGCTATGCCTGTATCAAAGAAAAAGTTTTCACCCAATAACAAGCCAGCCAGTAATAAATATGCTCTTTTTTTCTACACGTTCTGAATTATTTCAAACAAGAGATGTAAATATTCCACTTCTGGAGTCTAATTTCTGTAGGACTGAATCAAATTACCTTTTGGAAGAAGTGAGTTCTGGCTAGCACGCTATTTAATTCATTCTGTCAGGGCATGCTTTAGTGCTCCGTGTGGGAGACTGACTTTGTCCAAGACTGATGCTCTCTGCTCTGTAAATTGAATCTACTGATGCATAATTGAGCCCTTGACTATATCAAGTATTTGCTTCACCAGACCCTCTTCTTGCTTACTTGCTACATTTGCTCTGTGAAAAACATGTTTTTTTCATTCTGGGGACTGAAAAATTGAGGGACCTGAAGCTAAGAGATGATGAGCATCCTTGGAGCCCTGCAGAAGTAGCTAACTCTTGATGCATGTCAAGTAACACCTTTGATTTCCACTATTTTACTACTTCCTTCATTCTTCACGACATGTTTTTAAGCAAAATTTGTTGGAAATGAAAAACAGTTAGTGTTTGTGTTGAAACAGTAATTGCTTCTGGTTTTGGAAAGACAAAAAACAGGCTCACCTCATATCATCCTATAAATCTGTGTATATCAGTAGACTTCCAAGCCTGCTCTTGGGGAAGCAACCTAGCAGTCTGGAGCCTTTCAGCAGAGTCCACCCAGCATCCTATTCTGTCAATTGATTGTACACCATCCATAGCATACACCATGTCACACGTTCTAGATACTTAATCTGCAAAATGAGATATCTCATTTTTAATTGGTGAATAAATGTCTCATGGGGAGACCAATTTCCTTTTTTCTCCGTCAGTGCTAACTAACAGCGTAACAAGATTGATTTTTAATCATTAAGAGAGAAACACGAAACAGCGGGAGTGCCACTCTAAGTGCCATTTGTCTCTCCGTTACCAAACTTCCAGGCTTTGTTCCAAAGGGATTTGGAAGATATTAGGAAGCAGCTGCTCACAGCTAAAGTTGCCTGACAGGCACGAGTGTCTGAGAACATCAGCCTAAGCCAGGTGTAAACAGCCACCGCACAGAGCCCTACACCACACTCTGTGCTATGTCCCTAAGGCTGCACTGTTAGGATTTCTGCAGGCCTGGCCTGCATTTTGTTGTATTCCAGTATGCTACTGTATCTGAATTGTGATAAAGATTGCCTGCCTTTCTAGGTGTGGTGAAATGTGGAAAGGCACCAAAGTACTACTAGCACCACGCAAATGGATGAGATAACAAGAAAGGAGAAAGCAAAAATCAGGTTTTAGTCAACACCCCTACATGGACAAGCATATCCACAGCCAAGCATCACCAAACCTATTGACAGAGGGGTTTGCATGTGGACCAAGAGGATACAGAACAGTTTGACATGGTGGTACAGGAAAGCCATACCATTAGTGCAGTGGTTGCTTGAAACACTCCTTAAACTCTTTTTGCTGTAACCAGGAACTATGTGATCGTGTTAGCCTGGAACAGAAAAGTTTACTCCATGAGCATAATATAAATCACACCTCACTCAGAGATACTGTAAATTCTATTAAAATCTTTGAAGATCCTGTTAGTCTTCACTGGCTTCATTTACAACTACCTTGTAATGCCAGGGAATTTCAAACCTGATGCTTGAGAGACAGAACAATGCTGAGGTTACCAACTCTGATGCAGTTCACCAGCTCTGGATTCAAAGCTGTATTTGCACCAGACTTCCTGCATTAGTTGGCCAAGCTGCTCACTGCCTATCCTGCAGAGACAGAGAAGAACACTCTTCCCTCCACCATTTGGAGGTGACCCATGGAGGACAGTACAAATGGATGCTCTTTGGAACAGGGATGATGTCCCAGAGTGCACAGCAGCACTGAGTGCAACAGGGCTCTAATTTTAATCCATCCCTGAGACTGTGTCATAGTATTTGTAACAAAACAAGTACATATAACAACAATCACCTGTGGACGCTATACCACAATGAATTGATTTTCTATTTGATAAATCTCTGCTATCAACAGCACTAATCCTCACCAGAAGACATGACCTAGAATCTGCACAGGAAATGAAAGAAGTCTTAACAGAGAAAATTCAATAGTAAGTGGAACTAATTTCAAGTAAAACAACCCACAGCTAAACTTCTGGAAGAACTGCGCCTATATTGCATTTTACATTGCACATACAGAAGTTTGCCATCATTATAAATTTTTAGGTTTCCTCTGTGGGGTTTTATCAAGAACAAATAATCTGTGGTATTTTTACAACATTGATGTCGGTAGCACATGTAAGCTATCTCATGACTGTCAGTTCAGTAACAAAGTGGGCATAGGTTGTTACAAGTTTAACTTTATTTGAAACCCCTTGGGTCTTTCTACACTAGTTACACAGATTGCTTTTGACATGTGGGTTGCACTTGCAGATGCCATTCACAGACCAGCAGATAGCTTAAAAGCAGCCTTTATCATCCCTCTAGCTGTAGAGGTCACTGTACAACAAGGATTACACTCAATACTGGATCAAGAGCTTCTGGCTTAGTCACAGCTGAACAGACCCTGTGGTGTTATAGGGCAGGGCTCCTCATTCTTAAGTTTTTCAAGTTCTCCCTACATGTATAATTAATATCATATACTGCACCTTAGTTTACATTATTCATCAAATAAAGCATATTCAAATGGAATTCAAATGAAGGATGCTATTAAAAAAATAATATAATGAAGGTACTACACAGTAGTACAAAGCTTAAAATTTTCTGAACTTTTTTTGAAAGCAATAGTATTTGAAATGTAATTTGAGAAACATCATACATTAAGGGCTCAGAGTACTATGCCTTCATTAAAAGAGCTAGAACTAGATGAAAAATATATGTTCAAGCAATGTATGTTTACTACAAAAGTTTTGAACTGAGTCTGACCACTGAAGTGAGGGAGGCTGCTGACTGAACACATTAATTCAGAAGCTCAGTATAAATGTATCTGCACAATTGCAGTCTCTTCTGCAGATGCGTAAAAATGTTTTTTCTTCTAATTTATTTTATAAGTCATTAAGAGTTTAAAATCAAGTAGGAATTGAACAATCTGTAAAGCTTATTTTCCTCTCCTAATCTCAGACTGAAAGCCAGGTAAAAGAGGCTAAAATATACTAGTTCTACATTCCCAGTGACCTAATAATCAAGTAACCAGATCAATGCACTCAAGTATTACAAGTAATGTTTGCTGTGGAAGTCAGTTGGCTTTAAATGGAAAACATTTTTAATAAACTTTTTTTCTAAAACATTCAGCATATTTAATAGGTATCAACTCCCCCCAGTCAAAATTAACTGATGCTTCCCTATTTTTTTTTTTTAAACAGAACTCTATTTGTAGCATGCAAATATACCAGAAAGTACCAACTACACATGGGATACTCCCTAGAAGAATCTTTTACATAGATCAGTTTCTCCAGTTATTTTTTACATAAACATATTTTTATATATATATATGCATGCATGTGTGTGTGTATATGTATGTTTTCTTTAGTAACTTTCCCTTTCTCATAGCAACACTATGAAGCTTCCTCCTAAGAAATTCCCAGTTATACAGAAACTGAGAACTTCACTGGGAAAACTAACAGATTAATTAATGGTGTTACTAATATGCTACATTACAGTATAAATTGAAAGTTCAGATGAAGAAAGTATATCATGTTATAGAACATTTGAAAGGGGTCCAAAAATCCTAATATGAAGGGACTGATTTTCATATTCAAAAAGTTAAAATTTTGCAATTAACACAAAAGAAAAAAGCTCTGGAGCACTTTTTTTTTTTTTTAAATAAGCTTAGTCTAGATAAGCTTTCTGCATGCACAAACTGTTCTCCCTGGAATAACTGCAGATCAGTACGTACTGGAGCAGGACCCTAGGATGTGATTTCTGAGTACTGGAATCACAGAGGAGTAAATTATTTACTAACATAATATGTAAAACTCAGCTGAATTACACTGGAGAAAATCTCTTCCTAAGCTCTTAAAAGCCCAGGAAAGATCCTTACAGTTCTGTGATTTAAAACCATCCTTTACTTACTCTGCTTTCACCTTACAGAATGGCACAGGAATCACCACAGTAACAGTAGGTGAGTAGAATCAGATTAGACCTTTCCTAAGAAGGCTGAAACGTAAGCAACTATATTCCTTATATTCAAAAATACTGGTGAATGTGATACTCCGCTTTAATGACTATATACACATAGAAAAATAAACATACGTGGGGGTCTCAGAAGGATTTGGAAAGATCCAGACAGAGAAAGAAATGCAAGTTTACAGTTTCCTCAAACATCTTTCTGCTGTATCTGCTATGATGAAGATGGACAGTACCGATACATTATTTACAATGCTGTTGGGAATGCCCCAGAGCTAAAAAGGAGGCATATTGTAGGCAAAGACTAATGCAAGAGAACTGCTGCTGCAGAGGTTGTCTTTTGGAGACGCAGTGAAGGGCCGAGCAGGCAGATTAGCCGTGGCTTCCCACAGCACCGTAGCAAATGCAGACTGAGGGCACAAATGAGGCTTTTGGGTGGTAACAGAATTGTTCTTTCTGAAAGGAATCTGATACTCACGAAGCAAGATATTTTTCAAAGGCACCAAGAAACATAAAGGCTCAGCCTCCTCCATTAAAAACTCGAACCTCCCATACTTTGCTTTATTTTGTGAGCTGGCCTATAGGTCATTTGTTAATTATTACCCCCTTTCTTCTGCAAAAGCATCTCCTCTCAGCACCTGCTCTGACCAGCCTTTCCTCTCCAGCTTTCTTCCAAAGTTGTCCTCTTAAAATTCACTTCCTTCCACACTCCATGTACCAGGTCTCACTTCTTTACTCAAATCCAAGCATTACTCTCTCTTCCTTCAAATCCATCATGACAAGTATATCACAAGAAAATGCTTTCACATCAGCCCTGAATAAAAAAAGCAAGCTAACATCATGCCCATAAATTAACTCTTCCTCAGAGTCTTCCAGCACATTAGCATCCACTTGCTTAGCAAGGATCAGATTCTGCAATGGTATTTGCTGTTAGCGCGACTTCAAAAAACAACTGAAAGCATCAGTGGATAAGTAAAAGGCTGTACGGTTCTCAGAGGTGGCACTTAGATTTTAAACTCAAGCCAACAGGAAACATCCACCTCCCTCTGGCACAGTATCAAGAAATCTGCTGGCTCTTGACAAATCAAATGTAACAACAGCAGCAGCAACAACTTCATCAGTAGGGACCTGCCCGGGCGTTTGTGCTTCTCCCTTCCCTGTGCCTGAGAACCTGGCGGGAGGTAAGCCCTGACGCAGCATCACAAACTCTGTGAGCAAAAGGCTGACGGTTCTAAGGATAAAGCTGAAGAAAGATTTAACACTTTTTTACACATGTGAGTACAGGCCTAGCACAGGGCATCTGATTCTTAGCTGGGGCATCTAAGTGCTGCTCTAATTACAAACAGTGCAGTGAAGAACACTCCTTCATGAGCTCAAATGTTTTCAGCCTTGGGCTATTGAGAGAAGAGTCCTTTCTGCTTCTGTGTTCCCCTACTTAACGAATTACTTATTTTCAGGTGCCTGTTTTGAGACATTGTGCCTTTGTAAATATAACAATATAAAATACTTCAGTAAGGCACTGGAAGGAATGAATGACAGAACAATAATTCATGGCTAGTACATAGTTACTTCTCAACCACTGTCCCAACAGAAAAGCTAGCACTGTAATTCACGCCGTCAAACTATTACTGAATGACTACATATTGAAAGTAGTCATTAACTATGGACAAATATTATTAATGCTAGTAGCCAATCCAGATATATTTACTACTCAATTATTTGTGATCTTTTCTGTGCAGGTCTGTAAGAAGCTGATGTAGAGGTGCAGTCTGTTCTGGAACCGGGAATTTTATTAAGCCTATGTATTTGGTTTCTGAGTTTTTTAATTGGTATTTTGATATTAAGGAAATATTTGAACCTGCGAGTGGGATTTTTTTTTTTTTTTTTTAAAGACATGCTCTCTCTTTAGTAAGGGAACAAATGTGATCAAAAGGGCCAGGAGATGAGATGCAAAGCCTCCTGGAGCGTAGTCTAGACCTCATTTTTACCATTAGTTTAAAAATAAATAAATAAATAGAAAATATAATTACCATGAGATTCAAAGCTCACTAGAAGCAGTCTGCAAAATACTCTGAAACTCGGGAGGAAAGAGACTGTGAAAACATTGGCTATGTTTTACTAGTGTATTACTGTGTTTGTGAATGTCCTGGGAGACAAAGACAACGGCTTTTCCTAAAACCTCCTTCTGAACCAGATTTCTCTTCCACAGGTGATGGAGCTTCACCAAGAGTGTCCCAGGGGCTGGACTAAGGGACTGTGGCTTCTCGGGAGACACCTTACTCACTCCATGACATCTTTGTAGACACCCTTCTGCTCACCTTCTTACTTGGACTGAAACACCACTGCCTCTCTGAGACCTTTGGTGACCGTGGCAGGAACCAGAAGCAGCAAAGTTTAATTCCATTTCACATGTGAAATGAACACAAAACAAGCCACACATACTACTTATTACAGGGCAAACACTCAAAAAAATCAGTTATACTTACACAAGATCCCCATGCAAATCGTGGGGATCTAATTCAAGTCAGGGTGCTATAAATAAGCAAGGGAGAAGGAAAAAGGATGATTAGGTGCACATGCAAAAAGGTGCAGTCTTGTACAAAGAATACAAAAATAATTTCTATATTGGTTACAGAAAAATAAACAAGAAAACCTGCCACAATGTTATGTAATAGACAATGCAGAACAGAGACAGTAAATTAACTTCCAGTGTATTGATCTGTTTGGCGAGTACAATGATTTTAAGTAATCATTCTGCCTAACAAAGAGAGGGAGAAAGGTATTTCATTGTGCCCACCCCAGCACCACACAGTTCTTCACAAGCCGGAGGATAATGGACCAGGCAGAACTCAGATGCCCAGCATCCCCCTTCACAAGCCACACTCTCACTGTTCTGCCAAGCTCTAAAATATTTGTTACAGCTTTATTAACAAGGCTAATCTATACATGGAATGGGATAACAGAGTTGTTAAATGCCTTTACAGATTTACATTTAAAAATAGAATGTGCAAATAAACAAAAAACTGAAGAAGGCAAACAACAAGTTCCTATACATATTTCTGCTATCACTTAAAGGCAAAACTGATCCAATAAAATGAAAACTTTATTTTTCCAAAGCTTTTTCCAACTGGCCATTTTAAAATGTAGTAGAAGCACTAGCATCTGAAAGCTCTTCCATGTGGTACAACCCTCCCCATTTTACATTTGGTAAACCCAGAGAGACTACAGTCATGGGTCTGATATTCACAAGTCAGTAAAGCAGAAATTGAGAGCTGCACAAAGAGTAGCAGGACTTTTGCAAGGAGGTTTCTCTGCTTAAACAAAAAAAAAAAACACAACACCCAAAACCAAACACAACAAAGTACACAGGAAGAGAAACACATTAGTTGCTAGCTCTATTGCTACTGACTTAAAAGCATAAGGATCCCAACCTTACTGACATTTTACTCCACAGGATCATTCCAGGGGGTTACTCTCAAGTAGCCTACATCAACAAAACCAGCACATGATGAAAAGTCTGCATCTTAGGAGCAGGTGCAACTTCAGAACTGAAGGGTTCATGTCAAAGCTGAATGGGCATTTGAAAGCCTGCAGCTTCAAGTGAAATGAAGCTTTAATGTTGCAATTTGCTCTTAGCAAGTAATTCTGGTGAAGTTTGCTAAAGCTATTTAAATGTTAGAGCATTTCTGCACGTTGGTTAGCAGCCAAGAGCTATAAGCAAGAAAATGCCATTTGAAACGCTCATAGCATAATTTGCACATGCTTGTTGCAGAACCTAATCAGGATTGCAGTGCTTGAGACAGTAAATTGAAGGCAAGTCATAAACTTCACCAAAGAGTTAACATTCAGCATTTTGCAGGAGCTGGGCAAACATCAGTGCTAAGGTAAGAATACAGTCCAATGCGGGTTCTCACATCCACAGAACTAACACAAGTCCATTTATATTCAGAAAAGAAGTATTGCACTCTGGGATTTATCTGTTATGTGACATATAAAAATGCTGCCTAATGAGGACTGACCTAGTTTTAAGAATTGAGAGTGTACCCTCTGCTTGCTTCTCCTTTCACTGTTCATCAGCAAGTCCTCTTCCCCTCTGACAGCCCCTGACCAAACCCAGTACAGCTCATGTCTTTCTGCCATGGCTAATGTCATCTTTTTCACTATCCCTTTAGGATTTCATTGGGTAACAGTAACTCTAAAATCCCTGGGGAGGGGGGGGGGGACGACACCCCACAAAAAACCACACACCACAAACACCCCCTACAATCCCCCCCCCAAAAAAACCCCAAACCATCAAACAAAAAAACTCCAAACCAAACACCAAAAACAAACAAAAATACCCCAAATCACCAAACCCAAAACAAAATCCACAAAAAAACCAAAACCAACAACCAACCAAAAAACCCACCACCCAGCTACTGCCTGACTTAGAGTCAGGTTGGAGTAACTCAGCACTTCACAAGCTCAGCAGCTCAGATCCACAGTCCCTGCAAAGCATGGGGGCTACTCGATACTAACATCCTCATAGCAGGGGCTGGGGGAGTGTTCAGAGCTCCTGGTTGGGGAACTTGTTTGAAGATTAGTTACTCCAGCCATATTAATGCACCACGAGGAGACGACGACAGTGCAAAGCAAATTAAAATATTTCTCTGATTGCATTGAAAATTCACCTCCAATTAAAAATCATTGACACTGGGGGGGGGCAGCGAGGAGGATCTGCTTGTCTTAAATGGCTCCTAAATTAGAAGTCGCAGAGAGGCCCCTCACCCAGGCAGATTTAATGAAAGATTATTTCAGAAGCAGAGATCGTGACTGCATAGCACAAGCACTTCATCAAAGGGAATCTGGCTTATAATACATCAGCATCCTAAATAGACAAGATATACCCAAGGTCAGAGGGGAAACTAAAGCTGATGGGGTTGAGGCAGTGTGCCCAAAATCATGCTGCATACCTGAGTCAGTTCTACAATAGGTGTCCTGACTCCCAGTCTGAGATTTCGTTCAAACAGTCCTGAAAGGATTTTACTCACTGCATAATCTTCCTTCAGCTGGTCATGTGTGTGGATTAAACTAAACACCTTATAAGCACCTTCTGATTTAAAAGCAGACTTTCATCATAAAACCAATGTCTTCCAAATATATCTGGAAAACTTGTATTTGCTCTTGTAAAAATTCACCACTGTTTAGACATGACACGTCTTTCTGTCCTCAGTTAGTTTTAGGTTTTTTCAGGTCTACTTATTTTCTCTACTATTTATATGATTTTTTTGAACACACAGATATAGTATGAAGAGAAAACAGTAAAAGCTAAAACCATGTTAGTTGTGAAAGGATAAAGTTACCAGGGAACCGCTGAATTATCTGAAATTTCCTTATGTTCTCTGTTCTGCAGGTCTCAAGTAACTAGCATCTCTTTACAATATATACAAAGTAACTGCAACTGAATCAAACTAATATACAAGTAGTTGCATGAAAGGCTGATAGGCAAATGTCCAATATTCAGACCAATAATGCAAAAAGGAACATTACTGCATTTCTCACTGCTTCTTATCACACATGTAAAAATCAGGGGGTCTGCTCTTTTCTGACATCATAATTTCCTATTTTCACATCTGGGAAAATGGAAAATTAGGAGAGTCATTGTAGTATGAATATAATAATCGAATAAGACAGCTCTTTCATATTTATGGGCAAAATTACAAACAGTAAACCACTTGTTTTAATCCTGTGTGCAACTGCTCTATATAGCACAGCTCTGGATACTAGGGTGAACACTCATGCAACAACTTTTACAACAGGTTACGTGAATTAAATGTTCTCGAACTACAGCCAGCTGAAAGCTCTCAACTCTTTTCTGTAGAAAGGAAGAAAACCTGGTTTTTTACTCTCAGTTAAGAAATACAATGGAAGTCTATATGCAAGAAACCTCGACTTTTCCTATTGAAACTCCCTGGCCTGCGATATAAAATGACATGCAATTGGCAGCAGATTAAACTGCCACTCTTGATATATTTGCTCTCCCTGCTGACTGCTCTGCCCAAGGGGACTGCCACTCCCCACAGAGACCAGCACGCAAGCTCACTCCCAAACCATTGCCTTCTTCAGCCTTGCACTTAAGGTAAACCACATTCAATTTTGGCTCACACTGATATTCCAGGCCAAAGATTACAGCCCGTCTGGTGCTGATTTGTGGCTCATTGAGCTCTCTGGCAGGTGGAGAAGCAGGGCAAAGGGTCACAACTGTTTCATCCCCTGCAACTTAATGCACTGCCAAGTGCACGTCAGTCCTGAGAGTTAGCTGACATGAAGCTGACTGTGACTTAGCCCCAAAAATGAACTGTGACCAGTGTCATGTCACAGTGATGATTTAATCCTGTTCTTATTTACACTGACTACTAAATCATGGCTTTCTCCAGTCAAGCAATCTTAATTGCTTGCAGTCCTGCACATGCAGGAGCAGTGCACAGTTCAGGTGAGGTCCCTGTGGATAAACACTAATGAGGTCTCTCTGGCTCATTGTCATCCTCTGCCCTCACTGCTAAAGGCACCATCTACAAACCAGCCTGAGAAAAACACATCTGTCTCATGGGGATCAAAAGGCCTCTGGATAGGCAATGACTGTGGTTTGCACCAGACCTGGGAGGTAAAAATCAAGTCCCACTTCATAAGGTAATGCTTTCACAGAAAAAAAAAACCCCAAACCAAAAACAAAACCAAAAACCCCACCACCAAAAACAAACTCCACCGCCAACCAAAACCATAAAGTGAGCTGGCTAGTATCTTCCTGTCTTCTTTAAAAGTGCTTTTAAGTGTGCTAACCAGAAGGGGAAGCAGGCCGGCATTATGAAGCAGAGAATTAAGTCATTCTGCATTATTTCTGCGTATGATATTGACTATCCACAAATATAATTGGTAGTTAATGGTGAATTAGTGCTGCCAAGTCTTCTTCTCTCTATTTCCCTGATACCATTTTCCCCGGGGATGCGCTGGAAAGGAGATATTGAAAACTCCTATTAAATAGCCACTGACTTTCAAATGAAGTACTTGAAAAGGACAAAGCAGAGACAGTGACTTAGAGAACTAACCTCATATCCTAGGAAGTGGATTTATTCTCACACCAAGTGAATAAGAACTTGATGGTCTCAAGCAATCCCTCCTGGTTTTGCTCAGGCCACAACCTCACTACATTTTCTGCCCTTGAGCTGCTCAGCACTGAGGCATGGTGGCTCTGTGTTGAGAGACTCTAGCAGGGAAGCTCCAGCATACCACTTATACCTATGAATATTAGCCATGTACTTTTCCAAATCCCAAGACAGAAATAGAAGAGGACCAGGGTCAGCAGATGAATTTATAAAAAGAGGGCATCAGCTTAGCCAGGTCTGGTTTTGAGGCATTTCCAAATATTCCAGAAGAATTTGGAAGTTTGTTTGGTAAAGCTGCACTTGTGATCACACTAGTTACATGTGCGAAAGAGCAAACCCCTGGTTAAAGAAATGCATACTTGCAATTCATTAAAAATACCCCTCTCTCACAATGCAAAAAGAAACCCCAGAGCTGTTATATGCAAATTTCAGCTTCAAAGAACTCGCATACTGGCACAAACTAATCTCATGCAACCAGCCCTGCTCAGACAGCTCAGCTATGGGCAGCCCTGCAGTAGGCATACAGCCCTCAAATGCAGCTGCCACCAGGGAAGAACAAAGCAGGTTTTTATCAACGTGAGCTATTAAACAGTCAGTAGGCTTCATTCATGGCAAGGCTAAGCACTTCATATCAAACAAACTCTAGAGTGTTTGGGGTAAAAGCTATGATGTCTTGAGTGAATTCTTTCACGTGAAAAAACTGGCTTGATGGATGGCTGCTCCCATGATAAATAGTTTGTGCATCCCAGAGCACCTACAGTTGTATATAGACCATAGGGGGCACCTTTCCGTTCAATTTTCTTTCTTTTAAATCTGCTATTTTCTACTGTAAGAACCTCTAGTTCCCCTTGAAGAAATTCATCCTCTAAAGAGATTGCCTTTTTCATCCAACTCCTGTACCTACTGAAACCATTCCAAGCTGATAGTCCATAAGGAAATTGATATTATTAATGCTTTATTACTCTCTTATTTTATTGCATCTTTATGGAAAGGAGACTTCACTTTAAGACTTAATCAAGCCTTTTCTGGTCTTTAAAATTCATACAGGATTAAAACCTACTTTCAGATACCAAGCTTGCCCTATGAGGTTCATTTGTGGTTGCTCTCCCAGCACTGCTTTTTTTGCATCAGTTTTACCTGTGCAAATAATTATTGAGCAACTATATTATCAACTATTACCAATTCCCTACTTACTGCCACAGACAGAAGATTTAGATTACTTCAGCATATTGAACTACAGCCATCTAAAGTTATGGACATAAAAAGCAAGACTACACTTCAACTTCTGCCCTTAAATATTTAAAATAAATGTGCTTTCAGTATTGCTTCCTAATCTCCACGGGAAATACGCATTCTTCCCTAAATGCAAGAACTGCATTAACTAACAAGAACAGAAACAGGGAGTCTAAGTAGATTGCGTTGTTCCTGTGCACACATGTGAAATTTGATACCGGACACAGGAGGTTACCCTACCCATTACCCACAGGTGTAATCATATTTTTAAAAATCCTGGACTTTAGCCTTGGTCATTTTATTTAGACATTTAAATCTGAAAAAAATAGTTAGCAAAGCTATACCATCATTAGCAGAATAATATCAGCATGAGAATCTGCATTTATATTCAAAACATACACGCATTCAAAGTGTGTCTCTCAAAGCTAAATTGCCTTGCAGTCACACAATTAAGTGTCCTGAATAAGAAACTTGCTTGATTGGTTTCGTAAAGATACAAAGTTATTTGGGTAATAAAGTCTACATGTGACTGCAAGGAGTTTCAGAAAGATCTCACAATGCTGAATGAGCATTCAAATTCAATATTCTTGAAACACAGTAATGCACACAAGGGTAAAACGATGCTAACTATATATATATTTATCAATAGATTAGTTACTATCCCTAAAGAAAGTAATATGGGAGTCATGAATGGGTCTATGAAAGTGTTAGTTCGATACTCAGAGGCAGTAAAAAGGCAGATATGTTTGGAATTATTAAAAAGAAAATGAAGCAAGACAGAAGACATGAGTTTTTCCTTGCAGAAATCTCTGATACACCTGCATTTTGAGTACTACTCTGTTTCTTATATTCTTTCCTAAGCATCTTATGTATTACCAACCATCATCAGACATTAGGTATTAGAATGTAAGGACCGTTGTTTGCTCCAGCATGATTGTTCTTACCCATGTGTTAATTACCAGTCACCTTTTCCTGCCTACCTTTTCAGGGCAGTTATGATTAACAAAGATAAAACTGAATATTTACTTATTTTTAAATCCCTGCATACAGTTGAGCTCTCGTAGCAGAAACTACTGAGCAGTCATCACTGTTTCTCACAAAACGCACATTAGCCAGCACGTCCCATTGCACTTGACTGCCACATGGAATCCATACCCAGCTCTGCCCAAAAGCCCCACAAGCACTGCTGACCTCTCTCTACCCTGCCAACTGCTCTTCTGCCACGGCATGTCTTGAGAGCACATCAAATGCTCTGTTTGCCAAATATGTCTGGAGGACAAAGATGTGCTGAAGTGGGACTAATGCTGGTTCAGAGAGAACACCTTCAAGATTGTCATAACAGAAAGAGGTGTCAGAGAACTAATAAATAATGAAATCCAACTTTACTTTTCAATATCTGCAAGTCTGGCATTTTTAAAAGTTGTCTGTAATCCCAAACCTTAAGAAATCTGATGATTCAAAGAGAATAATCAATTATTGTATAAAGAGCAATGAATTCAATTCAGGATGAAGCAAATTAGTTTCCCTGCACAGGTACAGCAGCAGAGTAAGCATTGTTTGCTAAGCACTCCCTCCCAGCTGCTGCACCCTTGCAATACAGTCACAGTGTGACTGCACAGATGTGGCAGGACTGAGCTGGCGTGAAGAGGCAGCAAAGCAGTCATATCCTCCTCCTGAGAACTTATATATGGACAAGGGGAGCCCAAGGTAGTGCCCCTGGCCCTCACTGCCTAGCACCAGGAGGAAACACTGTGTTGAAAAGGATTTTAGACACAGAAAGTCAACATGGGCACCCAGGTCCCCCTGCAATTATAGAGAAATGCAACACTTAAGTTCTTTTGTGCTACTGAGAAATCACTCTCCCTGCACAAGAGGAAACAATTGAAGACAAGTAAAAATCTTTATGGTGATTTCTGTGGTCTTTAGATCAGGTTTTAAATATACTCTCTTCAACCACTGCCCTTGGAGACACTACAACTGCTCCCACCTTCCACAAGTGAAGAGTCCATAGCAAGTCCCCCCCTGCAAATTGACTCATCTCCTGCTTCCACTGTACTTTTCCTGCTCTGCCTTGAGAGCTGACAGAGAAACTCTTCCAGTTCCTTAACCACCTCTGTGCTCTTTCATCTCATACCACACAGAACTAAGGTGCTTTCTCCTAAGGACCGGTTATTGGTCCTTCGTATATGAATTAGCTATTGGAATTTGCACCTTTCAGAGAGAGTTTGGGGCAATTCACTTGAGTTTCTTCATCAGATTCTGTACTTACGGAGGGTAGTAAGATCTACATTATACAGACAATCCGCTCCATTATGAGACAGTACCTGCTACATATCACTATAAGCAAAAAGTGCACGTCATCCATGAGAGGACTTTTTAGCAAATGTTTTATATTGATGGTTATAAGCAGGCTGCATTGATTTATCTACAGCCTGGTGCACACACCACTGCAGGGACCAGACACCTTCCATTTTTGCAACCCTTTCCACTATCTTAAAGGGGGACAGTGTCCCACTACCTAAATGCATTTGTAGAGCGAGTAAATTTCACTATTTCCATTACTCATTGACTTTTCATTCAATGTCCCGTAAGTCCTAGCCATCCTGAAAGCAGCAGTGAATTCTTAAAGAATTCCATTATCAGACCAAGCCAGGAGCCCAAAACCATGAGAATATATTTTCAAAACCCCTTTGCTTTGATTCTGCATTTGCTATACAGAAATAAACTTTCCAATCCAGACAGTGGGGAGCTCCAGCAAACAGGCAAAAGACTGAAAGACGGCGTTATCCGATATCAATTATTTTTCTTGGTGTTAGTTCTTCCATCTCAGAATTTTTACAAGGACAGCATGACAGTTCTACCAGCAATGCTGGGATAGGGAAGCGTAAAAGAAACTGAATTTTTTAAAAAGAGACGTCAACATAACACTCAGTGTGTCCATTTTCTTAATGGCCTCTGGGATAGCATGATCTATAATAGCATGCCTTTCAGGAAAAGTGGAATGGAAGAGGCATCTATATTTAAATATTAATAATTTTTTACTGCTCCAAAGCATTAGAAACAGCTCTGCTCACTACACACTAGAGAGCTGACCTCAGCACCAAAGGTACAACCCACCATTATCTTCCTAATGTCAGCAACGTATTGATTTTTGTTCCTGTTATTTGTGCATCAAGGCTCCCAGTCTGAGCATGTGCGCATATCTGTGTATTTGAGTGTGTGGGGTAAAGACTAGAGATGGATGATGTGCTCTGGAGATTTTGGTCCCTGTCTTTAGACAGAACAGCTTTTCCCCTACCCTTTTATGTTTCTCTGCTCCTTCATGTAGCTGGTGGTGTTTCTATGCTCACCCTACAGCTGTGAAATGAGAGTCACAGTCTGCAAATTCTGTGTCTCAGCTGAGAGCAAGCGGTGAAGCATGACACAAACTGGACCTTCCATCCTCTCTGAGGGCAAATATGTTGCTTTTACAATGCTTCCAGCCTCGGCTGAACTGGGGTTGAGAGGACAGGCTCATTCCTGATCCTGCAGCTAGTGCAGGATGATGTACAGTGCACACAAGATCTCAGCTGAAGTCTCTGTTAACAAATCCAGCCATGCCAGAACTGCCTACAAAGGCAGGAGAAATGGAGAGAAGGGCTAAACATCCTAAGAAAGTTAATTCACAAGCTAATATTGTTTATTACTCACTAATAGTAATTCTTTCTGGTTAAAAAAAAAAGTGTAGCAATAGCTGTAGTTCTCCTGGTATTTGATTGATGTGTCAAAAAGGTAACAGAAAAGACCTTGCCACGATACTCCTTCCTCCCTGTTAGAGTCAGTAACAGACCCTACATTTTACTCCTTTTTGTGAAGGCGGAACTGGCCTGGAGCCCCAGTGCACATTTGGGGCTCTGCTGTGTCCTTACTTCTTACAAAAGACCAGGACTTTTCCTAAAGGGCAAGGCAAAGTCCCAGTTAAGTCAGTCTAGTAGGTATTTCGTCAATCAGCTTGGGCACTCCTGCTGAGAGCTGGTCCAGCTGGAATTGCAAATCAGGGAAAGAATAATGGAAAACTGGAAGAAACATGGAAACTCAAGGCATTTCTACAAAGGTTCTACTTGTTACGAAAAACCCTGGGGAATGCACTTATTGAGTACTGCACTTACGAGAGTCAAATGCCATTTCCTCTAGATAGGTAGATTAGCCTCTACTCCAAACTGCAATCCCCCCCTTTCAAAGTCCCTGTGGCCTTCTCCCTGCTCTGTTCATAACACCCTCTTCCCAGTGTCACAGACTATCTGCCTCCCGTCCCCTATCTCTCTCAGCTTCGCAGTCTCAGGTCACACACCGCTGACCCTCTCTTCTCTCTTGTTCATTCTTCTCAGACAGTTTGGTGACTTAGAGGCAAAACGAAGTCTATTTCCACACATCCAGCTTCTAAGACACATCTGCGGGATAATCCCACTCTGCACAGTCACAACATTGTTTTCAGTCATTTTATCCCCAGATCCTAGCTACCATGCTTGCTTGTAGAGGTCCTTCTTCCCCTCATTTGAGCTCAGCCCCATCTTCCTCGATTCTCCACCTGTCATCTCACAGCTGCCTCCCTGGCCTCATCTTTCTCTTTCACAGTTTATGTAGTCTGTTCTCTGATCCTGCACTCGTGGTGCCTTCTTCTCACAGCTATTTTGCAACAGCGGCTCTGCGCAGCCCTCCCAGGCAGGTTTCTAACTTCTCTACCCTCAGCCTCGATTTTCACCTCCTCCAGCTTCACAGCTCGCTCTTGTTGTACATCCACTTGCCTCATCTCTTATCTAATTCAAGACTGTTCCATTCCCCACAAAAAGCCTCAAAAGGGATAGCGCATACACTCCAGCCACTGCATTTTCAAAGACTCAGTTAGCATACTTGAAACAACAGGTCTGAAGGGAAGAGTGTCTTGAATTTTCTGGGCCTTACTCTACACTTAATGCTACTGTAGGTATAATCTGTTTGACTTCCGTAATTATTCTCAGATCGACGTAAGATTCAACTACACAAGAGCCTGCATATAGCACAATGTAAAAGAAAAAATATATATCTGGACCAGAAAAGGTATTTAGAGCATCATTAACACAAAGGAGTAAAGCCTGAGCATTCCAGATGGCTGGCTTTCCGAATGTCTGAGCATTTGTGTGAAAGACATTGTTGCTATTATAGGACACATGGCATGCGAATGAGAGCACCATGTGAGGTCTATCTGCAGACCCCAGCCTGCTGGGCTTCTCCTCCAGCCAGGACTTGGGAAAGATAAGAAGGTATAAATAGTATGCGGGATGCTGGCAAGCAGAGCTGTGACAAAGTGCTGTGCTGACTGCTGAGTGCCATCCTGAAGGAATCAGCACTTTTTTTGGATGCTACTTCAAGTCTTTATAATTGGAATAGATTGAAAAGATCAAATGTGCCAAACATGCTGATTCCAGTTCAGAGCAAAATCCTAAGTACACAAAAAACAGGGTCATGGAAAGAAAATACCCTCTCGAAATAGTCTTTCTTCCTCTCACTTACCTAAACCAAAAGGATTTAGCCTAGTACTTAACACAGACACTGGTTAGAGAAAATAATCCATCCAGCACTATGCGCCTCCCATGGCATCTGCTGCACAAATCCAGTGTCCCAGAACACTCCCGACTTAACCACGCTGTTTTTGAGTGAGGTCATGGACAAATGCAAGAGGAAGAAATAAATACAGGCAGGCTGGACAGAAAACGCATTTCCAGAAATCCAGACTCATCTTTTCATTGACCTCAGTGGGATTATATCAGGGATAATTCTGCCCAAAGCATAGCATGGTGATGACTTAAAAAGGCTGTGCCAGTTGGCAGGAGAAACAGAGACGGGTCTAACGGGAGTAGTTCTTGGAGCACGTACAAGCCCAGAAAGGCTTCCCTGACCTTGTCCTGTTAGAACATGGGAAGCATAGATATTAATCCAGCCAAGCTTCTAGGGAAGGGATGGTTTGGTTTTGTTTTCAGCTATAATTCATGTTTACCTAGCCCTTGCCAAAAACTGCCTAAGTACAACCAAAATTACTTCCCCAGCCACCTCACCCTCCTATGTACACAACAATATCATGCACTTTTCTATGCTCCCCAAGAATGACCTCACTGGCTGTTAAACACGCCAAAATATTTCTCTTATTATACACTGCTATCAGACCCCAAAATAAAGACAGTATGCGATGACAAGCCCAGCAAGGCAGGCTTCGAAACATCATTTACAGTGATCTAGATAAACCAAATGGTGGTCTTGCACAGATTTCTTATGCAGGTCTACCTCAAAAAGAGACAGCCTGGGACTTAAGACACTAAGTGCTGCTGCTGCTGTAGACTTTGACGGAGATCTCAGCAGGAACACAGCCCCTGCTGTACCCTGCTACACAAGCCTTTCAAGCACAGGAGAAAGGAGTGGAGTCTAAAGCTTCCTCCTTTCCTAGGTCTGAAGTCAATAAACATTTGCCAGAATATTTGCATCTCGGTATTATTCAGCGGTTGTGATGTTGAATGTGAGCTCTACTGCTGCTCTGGAAGTCACAAGGAGAGAAGTAATCACCCTCTCCTGCAACACTATAAGCAGCAGTGACAGAAACCATTTTCCCCTCAATTNTGGAGGAAGTAACCATAGCCCCCTCCAGCCCACTCCCAAAACCAGTTAATATCAATTCAGTCACCCAACTGTGTTTGGGATAGAAAAGCTAGCCCTGCTGAAGTGTAAATCACCATGGCACTATAGCAGTCTTTCCCTACTGAAATGACTGCGAGACTTTGTATCACTTTGCATTATTATTACACCTTCTGCAAACGCAAGCAAAAACACCTCATACAGTTTGGAAGGTGTAACACAAACACCGTTAACAGCTAGGGATTTTTACTGATGTGTGTTTACNTATGCTCCCTCTATGAGGCGAGAAAGACAAGCAGGATGACATGATTTTAATTGGATCCAGGGGTAGCACACTCCTAGCTCAATCGCTGACTTGCTGTGCAACTTTGGGCAAGTTGCTTCACTCCTGGGTCTCTCAGCAAGTGGTCAATATTGCAGCCCTCAAGTCCTTTATCAGGCTACGTTGGTCATAAGCTAATAAGTGATGGAGAGAAGAAATGANATGCATTTATCCTCTCAACTTCCCAGTAAGGAAGCAGAGAGAAGCTAAGTGACTTTTTCAAGCACACAAAGCAAGCATGGGGAATGAGGAATGGATCCGACCTAGACCAACGCAAACTTCAGATACAGAGCTCTGTGCAGAGCATGCTCTGCTTGTGCCACAGAGCCAAACTACCTGCTGAACCATCAATGCAAAAAGAAAAGTCATGAGGAGAATCATAAGAAAACATCATGGAACAACCTAGATCTTGGGCAAAACCAAGATTTCTTTCCATGGCTCTCCTCTCTAACTGCTGGTTGCTTGCTAACANCTGTGGATGCACTTTGCCTGGTCTGCACACTGTAACTCACTGGGTATTTTCACCTTGCTAGAATTCATCCTGCCCCTTTTCTGTCAGTTTGACTCAATCTCACGGAGCAAAATAATTGTCCTTTACCAGAGCAGGCATCCAAAAATATCATCATTGAAAGGTATACTGTCCAGCATTCAGATTTGTTGTTCTATTCCTCTGCCTACATTTGTGAATTTTCTGTTAAAAAGTCAGAAAACAATCCCACACTGACAGAGAAGATTCAAAAAGGATGGCAAACCCTTCTGCCCAACTTCCAATAAACCCAGTGGGTTTGGGGGTTGGAATTTCCTTTCTCCTCAAATACAAAACCTCAGTCTTTATCTCATTGGCTTGATATTCCAGCTGCTGCAAATAGCTCCTTTGGGGCTAAGGAAAGCATCCTTTACACAAACCTAGCCTGAAGCAGACACCACTAAAGCAATTTTTAGAAGTGCTTCTAAAGCAACTGAATATCCTGGGTGAGTGAAGCTCAAACTGGCACATGAATCAAGCTGAATAGTTATAGTTCACATTAATTTGCCATGAAAAAGGGGCACCACATACTTGATATGGAATCCATAATAAAATGCAAACTCTTAGCTGTCATGGGTATACCTTGCTCATGAATTATTTGGCAATTCTGGGAGATTTACGTTCTTATTTTCTAAATGTTTTCCTTTTTCCATTCGACATACAAGACATTGACGAACAAACAATAGGAGTAATTTAGCAATATAATACGGCAATGCCNTCAGCAAGGCTCAGGCTTACTCCAAATGCTCTTAATGAAAGATCAAGGAACCAGCTGAACCAACTCTATTCACTCTTCAATTCAGTTACGAGGAATGGCTTGTTTTCCTGCTGCCAAGACAAAACTCCTGGATATAATGAAAAATTAATGATAAGAACTCTCTCACCTTTTGGCTGTTCCCATCTTCCTATTATTTAGATGACTTATTAACTAAATGATCAGAAATAAAACCCAGCCAGGTCATCATCCTTTGTAATGGCAGATTAATTTGATTTTTGTAATTGCTGCAAGATCAAAAAAGAATCTCCAAATTAAAGTGCACAATCATAAGCCAAACAGGGGCAGCACATGACATGGCTCCCTCAGAAGCACGTAACACAAGGAGTCAATTGCAACGCAAGTACCAGAAACCAGTTCAATACTGTGTCCCCTGTGAGCTGTATGGTAAGAGCAAGCTTTCTAGCAGAATACACAGTTGGTCCTGAAGCCACATCTCAGGAGCCGGGCTATTTGTCTTTTGCCTTATAAAATAATCAGCTATTGCTATGCTGCATTCATCAGAAAACTTCCCCTTCAGCAACCTGATGATGGGCCCAAACTGTTTTCTAAATGGTTACAGAAGTGAAAATAAACACACACATGACTTTTTTTATTATTATTTAAACCAATAATGCTTGCAATAAATAGCAAGCCAGTAGCCAGAAATTCTAATATCTTATTGCCAGACTTAACAGCACACATTTTTCACCCCATCCGATTAAGGTGGCCCTGACATAAGAAGATTGTACACAGGTTAGGACCTGAGTTTGCAGAATCAGCATAATTGTCCTCAGAAGGGGAAGAAATCATTGATGTGTAACTAATAGTGAAATCCAGCCTTCCTCATGTAGAGAGCTACCAGTTTCTGCACGTCCTACTTTCTGAACCCAGCCTCCCTCCTTAGAGCACTTGTAAATCTATAGGTAAGTAATAGAATTGAAGAGCTCCCACAGAACATCTCCTTTAAGTTCTGCGCTGACACGGGGCCTGCTCAATGCTATTCAGGATGGCTTGAACCACCTCTAGTCAGACTCGCTAGTTTTCTTTCTCAATTACCCTGCTCTTGGCATCTTGTTTTACAGGTTATCAACTCCTGGAAGCTGAGACTCTGTTCTGCCTCTGTGCAACACACACGTACAACTGGAGCCCTAGACCAAAGGTTGCATCTCTGTGGATTGCTGTCATATAACACAATAAAGAACACACAGGTAATAAGTCCTCCACATGCCATGTGCCAAACCTACAGCCTACAGTTCCTTAGCTGTGGCTTCACAGAAGCCCCTATGTCCTCTTCCAGTCTGCTCCTAAACTCATGCTCTGGATTTCTGCTGTACTTAAGAACATAACATCTGATCATGCTTAGCTAGCAAGACTGACCTAGACAAGTCTCTTGTCTAGCCAGCAAGCACACAAAACCAGCACTAACACCGCTCTGAGATAACTAAGCAGAAATGGACTGGCTGACGCAAGGGAAAGGGGTGGGTGGTTTGGATCTCATAGTAATATGGAGTTCAATGAAAGCAGACTGTATGCGGCTTACCAGCATTTAGTTCTCCAGCTGGCTACTGGCAAACATAGCAAGAGCCATGAGTGAAGTGGTTTCATGCATTGCCAACTTGCTGGCCCCCCACTGGTGAGATAAAACTGGAAGCAGAAACAGCTGAAGTGTTAAGCAAAAGAGGAGGAGGTGAGAAAAGGCAAGGGAGGAGTAAGAAGGTGCAAAGAGTAAAGATAGAGAAGATGAGAGAGAAGGAAAGGATGTGTCTGTAAACTAAAGAGTGAAAGCGGTCCTGTGGACAGTTGATTCACAAAGACATTGGGATTAGCCAATGCTGAGAGATTTAAAGGAGAGGAACAGGAAGGGTTGGGAAAACAAAGATTCAATATAAGTACCATCCTAATACTAAAAAAAAAAAAAAAACCCTATTGAGAAAAAAGAAAAA
>WAAD01016863.1:5722-17495 GCA_013389945.1 Fregata magnificens | reverse complement strand
AAAATACCCTATGAGTAAAAAGCAAATGAAAGCAGAGCCACAGCAACAAGAAGCTCAGCTCCTTAACTCCTGTGGGTAGTGACTTTATGGTTTATATTCCTAGCCTTGTTTCCTGAGAAAACAAGACTTCTCATACATGTCACATTCCTGTCCACTTGACCCCCAATAACTTTGGAACTTCACAGCTTATTGAAGCCATGCTCACCAGAAGGTCAAGGCTTCTAAACACCTCAATACCTTTGCAGACAGGCAGCCAGCAGGGGAGAGAAATCCCAATATGCTCACCTTGTATTAAGCATCAGGGAACATGTACTAGAAACAGCCTTGCAACCTAGACTCCGTTTTCAGCCAATTCTGAAGTTCCTGGCTGTGACTTACCTGTGACTGTAAGCAATTCTTGAATGCCCCAAGCCACTAAAGAGTTTGCGACCAAGTACCCGATTTTCTGGGGTTTGTTGGTGTTTTTTGGCAGTAGAAGCTCCTTAGAGTATGGCACAACTTAACATTGTATGTAGCTGGGTTCCAACCCCAAATACAATAGTCTGGCTTACTCTATATAAAAAAGGCCCACCTACCGTGGGGAATGAGAGCCTGGCCTTGATTCATTGTGTGACCTCAGGCAAAGTACTACGTAAATCTTCAGGTACTTTGAAGAATTGCCAGGCAAGCGACAAAGGATTCTCCCACTCTTCTCCCATGCATACACGCAGACCCATGCATTCTGGTATTCAGTTTTGTGCTAACAGCTCTTACCTATACAAGCGCCTTTCTTATGTCTGTGCAAGCTGGCTGCCTACAGTTTTGTGGAACCTGCCTCCTTAGACACCTGTCTAACTTGTAGGCATTGCAGAGCTGAATAGCACAACCTCCAAAGCCTCTGTACATCTTGTTTAGACCCCTATCTTGCAAACTGCTCGTAGTGGCAGAGTAGCTACAAGCAGGTGGTTAGAGCAGCTGCCTGTGCAGAGAAGACTGTCCGGATGGCACCTGACCCTCTTTGCACTTCAGTTTCCCCATACAGTTAAAACCCTCTCAAAATAATGAGGTTTCCTTTGTCAAGCAATAGCTTCCTGGGGAAACAATACTGCAGAAATATTGACTGCATGTACATACAGCCCTTCAAATGTACTTGAAAGCACCGCATTGTTTCCAGCACTT
The DNA here is from genome assembly GCA_013389945.1 of Fregata magnificens. Lineage (NCBI taxonomy): Eukaryota > Metazoa > Chordata > Aves > Suliformes > Fregatidae > Fregata > Fregata magnificens. The sequence continues at coordinate 16,337 of WAAD01016863.1, read as the reverse complement.
ACCAAACATTCATACAGATTAGCAACACACCAGAGTATTTCTACATTTTGCACTGTGGTTACTAGTTAGTTCAAAGCTATCTTTCGTGAAAACTGCAATACAGAGTGAAGTACCAGACATAGCCTTTCCAGCTGGGAGTCTTTTATCCTCTGTACCACTTTCTTTGCAATTCCATCTCTTCTTATTGCAGCTGCCTGAAAACAGCCTGGATACGAATCTTATTAATAAAATACTTATCTGCTTTAATTGAAGTATTTTCCAAGCATACATAATAAGGTAATAAGAAACATTCTAAAGATAATTTACAGAAGAGCACTGAAGCCAACATAAACCTCAATGTGACAATCATGATTGCTTGGTAAAGCATAAGGAAAAAACACATCTGTGGGGTCTGCAGTTCCCTACAGGCTCACAACCTTACTGCCCTATGCTCAGACACTACGCAAGTGCCAGGACAAACAGGCTGGACTGACATTTTCAGTTCAGCTGTGCTTTGGAGAGTATAACTTGAATATAAATAGCATTGCTCTTGGTTTAACAGGAAACAGCACTTCATACTAACAGGGTGTATGCTCATATCAATTCTACTTCTGCAGCTTTGGAGGTGTCCCTGGCAAAGGAACCCATGCAAACATGGGATGGGTAGTGGGAAGTAAGGTATCAGGCAGGAGAGTCCTCAGAGTACAAGTTGGTAGAGGCAGAACTCGGGGAAGCTGGGGAATGTGATATTTCTTCCTACCCACCACACAGCAATTGACTTCAGTCAGACAGACAGAAAGGAATGTAAGGGAGGGGAATCAAAATAAGCTACTACATCACATGCTAATGTTCTGTGTTTACTTGTGACCACCCTTCTCTGAAATTCTCTGTTTTACTAAGAGACCCACTTAGTCACAGAAAGTCCAGAATAATTCCTCTGTAAGCAGAGAACTGTTCCATACAACACCAGTTTCGCAAAGCCACCTCTTTGAAGCCGTTGTGCACTAGCGAACAGCTTCTCCCCCTCTCTCCCCTCCTTGGCTCCAGCCAATAAAGACCTACAGTTCTGCTTTGAGAGCAGAGGTGAAGTTCTGTTGGCTTGAAAAATCCAACTTCATTCCCAACACAGGTATTTGTACCTTTTTAATCCACACATTTCTGCTCTCCTGTGCCAGTCACTCACTTTCTACAGCCTCCCTGATCCTAGCATTGGTAGCCCAAAGCCCAAAAAAACCCACTAGTCTCAGGCAAACACGAGACAGTTTGATTATAAATGGATTATAGACTCCGCATATCAAAACAGAGCTTTTTCTTGCAAGAATTAAGCAAAACCCAAGGGATTAATCTGAAAGAGAAGTTTTTGAATCTTAGATGGATGCACTTTATCAAGGCTAGCTTCCCTTGACATTGCTAGTGGCACTATAAAAGGCCTTTGGCCTCTTTATTTGCCATTCTCACATCTTAAATTGAAGGGCAATGATGAAGCTTTAACAAACACCACACTTATGCTTCCTCTCTCCAAAAATACAGATTATTTAGTTAAAGTAGGAAAAACAAGTGCAAGAAATCCAAACCAGTTTCAAATAACCAGAATGAAAGTCCTATGCCACCTTGCTCCTGATTCTTTGCAGTAGTCATTTCACTTGTACCCTGCTCCTTAGTCTTCCAGTCTACAAAAGAGTTGAATTTAATACAGAAAGTATAAAATTTAAATACTTTAAAGTATTAAATATAAATAGGAAGTCTCCCCCTATTTTAAAACCCTAGGTATTTTTTTCCCTCACATTTTTCACCTACCTTTACACAAAGTAGAAGCAAATCCACCTCAGGATGCTGCTGCAATAGACACAGAAAGGACTCACCACTGGGTATTACTGGTGCACAGATAAGTTATTTACACTGATTAATAAACGGCAGCCACTTTTCTGATGGAGCATGACCTCCTGAGCAAAATGGGAAGTTTTGCAAAAGATACCTGATTCAGTCAAAAACACGTTTGCTTTTTAACTGAGAAAAAGAAAACAACTTTTTTCATTTTTTTCTGCAAATTTCAAAATCCAGTTTCCATAGGGAAAAAAATACATTGATGTTCTGTCATAACAAAAAAAAAAACCCAACAAAACAACAAATAGCTTCCCCAACCTACCAGCACACTCTTTCATCTGCTTTACACCCCTCCTTAACATTACCCTGCCAAGCAGAGCCTTACAGCATGGGCTTTGGGAGCTTTATCCCTCCACCTCCACGGGCCTGTGGAATAAGCATTTACCATCATAGGATGCAGCTGTGCAGAGCAGCCTCTCTCCTTTCCCTCCATGTAAATGGGAGCTGCAAAAGCCTGCACATCACGTCCATCAGTCAATGTGCTGAAACTCACTGTACCTGATCACTAATTAAGGAAGACTTGTTTTCTCCCCTCTCCAATACCATAAAAAGGAGAAGAAAATAGCTAGTGTTAAATCAACAGTACAGCACTATCATTTTCTATGGTATGTAGTCTTTACTACCATAAAAGTATTCTTTAGGGGATGCTTAAAATTCCAGTATGTAAAATGGTTGAGAAAATTCAGATTAAGCTGTCTTTTCCTCCATTTTCTTTTTAAAACATTTATGTTGAAGCCATTTTAAATTCTTTGTCCCTGACACATCTAGCCTTTATAAAGAAATCAAGCATTATAAGCTCTCTGGGAAGTTTCTCCCCCTTTCTCAGCCAGTGTAACTGATCCCTGGAGAAACTGTTTTCCAACACCTTGATTTCCAACCCCTTTAATCTCATGTTTTAGACTGCTTTAGCTCTGTGTTTCACTGACAGCAGCCCAAGTACATAATCTTCTAAAAGCACAAGGATTAAAGGAACTCAGGTCACCAGAAGAGCTGGGAGGATGTGTGTGGTCCTTTGGACGAAACTCACAGCTGTAAAGACAAAGGATTCACCTTTCTCTCAGATGCTCACATTCAGCAGCTGTCTTCAGGTGAAAAATAACCTCTCACTGACAGTTGTTACAAAAATTAATTGCACTTAGAAGTAACTGAAACCGCAACAAAATGGTATTCAGGCAGAAAAAAGTGTCATGTAAATCATAACAAGTCAGGGCACGTCTGTATGACACAAGGTAGGGGCAGGCAGAAATACCTAGCTCTGAATTTCAAATGACTGCACATGCTTCAAACCAGGCAGGTCTCCTGCTCCCAGTATCGGAAAGTGGCCATTTGAAGTAGAGGAATTAGAAAAAGAGGAATATGAGTATTTTAAAAGCTCTGGGAAAGCAAAGCCGTGGCAATCAGAGACTGGAAGCATTCCACCCCAGAATATCTCCAGTTCAGTGACTCCGATGTTTACAACCTATACAAAATCAAAGCATTTTGGTTGGAATGATGACAAAACAAAATCTTTTTTACAATTTTCAGCAAGAACAATCCTCAAGAAATTAGTTCAGCGTTGATCTGGCCTGATCTGTCTGTTTTTGTGCCAATCCTGCTAAATCAATTACTCCTACTGCCTCAAATGGGACTGTACCAAGAAAATCACAGACGTGGTTCCAGCCTAGTCAAAATGGGATTGCTTTTGTTCTCTTGCATGCTGGCACGCTTCAGGCTGCCACAAATAAGGAGCAGATGGAAGTGCAGATTGCACTGGGTAGAACTCATAATAGATTTTTGGCTATCCAAGACACAGTAGTCTCTGGAGTCTCTCAATTACATATAAGAAATTGTAAGGTTCCAGTTGAATTCTAAAAATACACCATCTTTACTGACAAGCAAATGTATTATATGTTTATATTTAGCTTATGTTCACATTCAGAGGGACTGCTGCTGCATTTTATGTGACAACAGGGAAACTATTGTGTTTGACCACGCACTGGGATAGACATGGCACAATACCAATTTGACAGAGATTTTATGGACAACTAGAGATGAATCTCACACACATACACAAGTTAATTATTCAGGATAAAAAATCCAGGTCACATACCAAGCCAGATACTTTGTTAATTACCTTATATGTACTACTTACAAAGCAAATAAATGACCCAGTGAGTCAGGTCTATTACTTGCTGAATCAAATGTATTATCTACTGAATCAGATACATAATCTCTTCAAACAGAAACATAGTTTCTTAAACTAGAGGCAATATATTGCCTTATATGTCATGTAACATGATGAGTTATACTAGATCTACGCTAGCTGAAGAAAACATCCCAGGACACAAAGGCTGCACTATGAGCCAGTAACTGAAAGAACAAAGGTGGTGCTTTAGTAAACAAGCAGAGATCAAATAAAATTCAGAAGGAAGTAATCCATTGAACCTGTAGTGAGACCACCACCCAGCATCGTGGACACAAGAGCTGTGAGCACCTTCACACATTACACAAAGAGCTTCAAGAATGATTTATGGTCTGGAAAAAGAACCTGCTTTATTCAGGGCACACCAAGAAACCTAATCTATTTTGCTCATCCAAAAGAAAGCTAAGAGTCTAAAACTTATCTAATAGGGGAGATTTCAGAGTGCAAATGGAACTTTGACAAGGACGTAAAGATACCCTGTGGTTGAAACTTAGAAATAAGGTACAAACTTTTAACAATTTAATTAATCATCAGAACCCTGCTACTTAAGGATATGGTTATTCATCATCTGAAGTCTTAAGAAGTTAAAAACTGTGGAAATTTAAAAGCTTGAAAGTTTAAATATTATGTTCTAGATTAACCTTCAGTTATGTGTGAGAGGTAAGAATCCTGTGGTCTGTAGTAGGGAGGACACTAGATGATGTGTTCTGGTTTTAGAGTCTACATATCTACAGATGTCACACAGGTACATAATTGTTAAATTCTTATGAAGTGAATCTTCCTGTGCCTACATTAACACATACAGGAACCAAGAACATAGATCATTCCATCTGCTGTATATTAACATACTGAACCTTACAGCAAACAGCACGCAGTGGGTGGTAAACCTGTTACCTATTTATTGGAAGACTATTCTGAAACTAGACACAGCCCTCTGCTAGGATTGAGAAACAAGTCAAAGAAGCTCATCTTTCAAATATTGGGAAGGTTTGGATTTGATATAAATCCATCCCATTCTCTAAGGAAGCAGCACAGATATGTGACTGAATTTTTGAGAACTGAGAACTATATTCTGATCCTCATCTTATCACTGATTTCCTACACAATTGGCCTAAATTTCATTCTTTCATTTTACTTTGTTTGCTGATCTATAAAACAGGACTAGTGGTACTTCAAGTGCCTAGCAAAGTACATTGGTATCTGTGACCCAAATGTGCTGTGTTAGTATTAAACAGGGAGTCATCATCTCCAGTAGAAGGAAAACCCTTGGAGTGAAAGCTGCTGTGCTGACTAACAGAGCCAAGGCCGGTGGGTATCGTTAGCTCTAAAATGGATGATGAAAGGTGGAGGCAGGAGCCTCGTAACAAGATCCCTGAAACAGCCATCCTGGGCTTAAACAGCTCTGCTTTTCAGGACTAAAAAGCCTAATCAAAGCATGTTGTTACTTACTCAGCCTGCACAAGACACTGGCAGCGAGGAAGAGGTGGCCTGATCCCAACCGCATATGGCTGTTTTGTAATCCAGCCTAAGCATAACATCCATCATTCTACAGCACTTGTAAAAGCTAGTAGTGCTGTTATTGTATATAGCACAGCAAAGCCAGTAACTAGACATGCATGTGAAATGCACTAAACACAAGGAATGGATACGCAATGTTATAAAGAAAAAAAAAAAAACCTGTCCTACCCCAAATCCCACAATCTACAACCTGAAAAATATCCTAGACTGGAGAGATACTGCACAACTAGTGGAAAAAACTGCCTTCCTGGTACTCCTCTAGCAGTGACCAACAGAGGAGGAGAGCACAGCTATAGGACAGAGGTCTCGGCAGTACACTGTGGAGACAGCATCCTATGCTTTCAGTCTGGAGTTTCAGGACTAGTGATCTGAACTTTGTGTGTTTTCTCAGGGCCACATTAAGCTGATTCACACTGAAACCCAGCTCCAGCATCCTTCCTCTGGATACACACAGCACCCGCGCAGCAGTGTAGGCACGAAGGACCATGCTAACTATCCACTGGGAAAAAATGCTGGTACAGTAAGGTGCACATGGAAGGTACAGATAAGGTCACAGATGCTGCTGGATAGAGCTCCCCCAGTGAGCCCGGTGTGCAGCTGAGGGACACTACACGGGCCTGAAAATGGAGAGTAAGTGGGTGTCCCATGGCCATTGCCACCACCACAGGCCTGGCAGGTGAAGGAACTACAAATAACGCCCAAAAGTCCATCACATCAATTCGGGCTGTCACAGTGGCTTGCTGCTGGAGAGGAGGACCTTGACTGTTGTTCAGCATCAGTTGAACTACATCAGAACTACAACCGCCCCCCCAAAATGTCAATAATTTGTGCAGGTTTTCTTGCTTGGAAAAACAAATGACTCCCGAGTTCTCATAAGCACAATTGCCACAAAGCATAATAAACCCCAGAAGTGGTTACAAAACTGAGGCCCTCATAATGATTTCCTTTCAGTCATAACTGATTATACCCACACAACAGAATCCCAAGACATCGCTAATGATAGTAGACTCTGTCAATATGTGAAATGCTATGAGACTTTGTGAATTAAACCCCATTATTGTCCTAAATTATAGATAAATTTCTCCCTTTCCTTGGTGATATGCAACATATTTTTTCCTCAGGGCAGTCAGATGATGTCAGCACAAATTACTGCTTTCTACACAGTGCAGATCACAGAACTGGAGGCATTAAAGAAGCTTACAAAAACCAAATCTGAAGAGACAGAAGGAACTGCTTCCTTTGACTTGGAAATAACAAATTTTGCTGTGGCATGCTGGGTAAGGCAAAAGAAAAAAAAAAAACCACTTTAATTGGGACACTGATGGAGCTTCAAAAGCTGCACATACTTAAAAACCAAAATTCAAGTTTGGATTCTTGCTCTAAATTACAAAACAACCAACAGAAGTGCCTGTCTTTAGATGCTCATATCCCTCCATTAAATATATACTGATGTGTAATACTGAGATAATAGGTTATTGTCTAGCAAACTAGGGAGCTCTATTTTCGGCTTGGAAAACAATTAATATACAATGTCATTTAGCGTGTTTTTCTAAATGGTTTCCTATTCTTTTAGTTTTTCCTAGTAGACCAAAGTTGAAGGAATGGCAGAGGAAATGCTAGTGGTTACGTGTTTGAGAAAGGTTCACAAGTTCTATACGAGGCAAGGTTTGCAGGAGGTAGTAGCATCTTTTACTAGATCAAGTGCTATAATCAGAAAAAAAACCCCAGGTTGTCAGGCATATGGTTCTATAAAATTTTTTGTTACTTGATATACAAATACTTAATTTGCAAATCCAAGAACAAGGAATTACTCCATTATCCTGCATAATTTTCCTTTATTATCATTTTATTATTGCAGTGTGTGCACTAGAAGTCAAGCTCTTGGTTGCCATCTGCTGTTTCTTTGTTTACATTTCACCATTTTTATTAGCAAGGCCAGGTCATGACAATGAGTCTTAAAGAATTGTGAAGAACAGGCACAAATGCTGCTTTTGCACACAACCTGCCAGAGACAGGTGACCAAAAAAATTCTGGAAGGCATTCGTAGTTAAATGCTGCCCAGCTATTCATATGGAGAGTATGTGATGCCCTCTCAAACCCAAATGCAGAGCAGGACTAGGAAGACTAGGTTTAGTAGTAGCAGATCCACTAGATTCGCTACAGATCATTTCGTGACTACGGCATTGGTACAAAGGCCTTTCTAAGTCTGTTTTTCTTGTTGCTGGTTCTGTGCTTGACATCATGATGACTGGCAGCACTCCCTGCTGTCACTCACTCCTATTCTGTACCTTGATGTGGGCATGACTAGAAAAAGATACTGCTTAGACTTCCACTTCAGCCCTGGCACCACTACCTTCTCCACCCAAGATGGGGTTCCCATCTGCCAGCTATCTGCTCTGGTATCAGACCCCGGGCTCCAAGTCTCCCAGTGCCTGCTACTTCCCAAGCTAAGCAGGTATAAAAGCCCCAGATTAAAACTATTAAGTTTGGAGCCTCTCTCTAGGCAAAAATTAAGGCTGTGCCTGCATCTCCACCTGTGAGACCTTTTCCTCCAGTGTTTTCAGTTCCATTCCTCTCTGTACAGCAGCAGGAACAGATCCGACTTGTACCCAAACACCTTTTAAGTGACCTTGAAGGAAGTCACTCATATTGAAGATTTTATGCTTATTGCACTCCTATATTTAGAGAACGACATGCCCTGTACATCTGTCCTGGCTGCATTTCTTTGTATTTAACACGTTTAATTTTTAAAGAGTTTAGAGAGATCAAATACATCCACGTTATATGTTAAATTCTATCCAAGCAAGACCCAGCTTTGTCAGGGCCTCTGACATTAAAATCACAGTAAGCATTCAGCTCTGTTCCAGCAAAAATAGGACCAAAGAGCTTCTACTTTGAATTTCCATGCTTTTGCAGACAACCGTTCTGGGGTTGCCCATTTGATTCTTCTCAGAACCAACCCACTGTCTGCACTTTCACAGTTTCAGCATCTGCCAGGAAGCAGAAGCAGCAGCCATTTCTGCTCTCTTATGTAAGTCTATGTACACTTCATATTTGTTCTCACTACTCTGTGTAACCACCAGAAGGTTACAGGAACCCAAATAACTCTGCACAGGAGGGTCTTATAGGAGAGCCATAAGACTGGGCTTTCTGCTGGGCTAAAGCTGACTCCAAACAGGGATCCAGCTCTCACTGACAGCAGCCATAACAAAGTTGACCTCCAGCAAAACTTTGTTAAACCTGAAACTGGATTTTATTTTCCATTATGTCCCTGCAAAGCAATTAAAATAAAAAGGAATCTCACTAACAACCTCCTGTGCTGCACTGAGAGTCTGGGTACTTTAAAATTGCAGAAGCCTGAAAACTAGAAGTTGGAACTCCAGCCAGTCCCCAACTCCTTAATGGGCTTCTGCCAACCCTTAATGTGATTTTAACGATCCTCACTTTGAGCTAGTGATGATGCAGGTTATTGCTCAAGATGTATTCATCACTCTAGCCACATCTGGATCTTTGTCTTTAAGGAGAAGGAAAAAAAAAAAGGGGGATTACAAAGTTAAAAGGATGTTAATGATTATTAGTCCTGATGAAGCAGTATTGCCAGGTTAGCTTCATGACAGACAAACCCAGTATCCATTCCATTTGCTTGTTAAAGAACAAGCAAAATCCTCTTTGGTAGTAGAAGCATAAGTGTGAAAGCCACCATAATACAGGGCTTCCTTGTGTTTTCATGATTCTTTTTCATTCCTTGCCATCCGAGCCCTTTACAAGCATTAGTTAATTCTTTGCAAGTCCTTATCTTTGCTTTACACCTGGAGAAACTGGAGCACTGGGCAGGGATGGTACTTACCTAAACGCAGCCCTGGAGACTCATGGTAGAGCTGAGAACAAAGCCCATGTCTTTTGGCTTTCAGTCTTGTATCCTAAAGCCCTCTTTTTTTCTGCACTTTTCAAATTTGCTCATTTTGAAATGCAGCAGTTCCAAATAAAAAGGTCAAACTCAAACAGTACAATTGTGATTCACTCTTCTCCTACTCGTCCATTTGAAGGGGTGTGCAGATACAGACATTCTAAATTCCCTCCATCATGGGTGCAAGAGAGAAACCTTTGGACTCTGCCACAAACAGTTGTGGGTTTGTTTTTTTTCTGGCACACAAGTGATCTTAATAACAGAAGAATAACCCACACATGCCAATGCCCCATCCTAAAAGCCCCAGTGTACAAAAAAGCCATTACTATCCTGGCATGGGCCCAACGCAGTGAAAGCAAAGAAGGTGGCAGCAGTGTGCAGGTCTGTCACAGTGAAGAAGAGTGATTGTTAGAAATCAAGCAAAACTTCAAAATTTTGCAGTGACATGTGCTCTGCACCACAGCACTTCTGGGTTTTCCAGATGACCATGTACGCACCAGGAACTTATCTATTGCTATTAGCATCCTGCAGTATATAGAGGCATCTTGAGAAGAAAAACCATTTTACTGCCAAAAATACAGTGATCCTTCTCATACAGCTCTGTCTGGTACAAAACTTGCCAGCCTCATAGATAAACCTCACATCTCACTACAGTCTGAGCAAGATCTGCAGGTCTGGCCCTGCAACATTAAACTCCAGACACAGCTTGAAAATATCATGTGCGATTTATTCATAGCATCTACTTTTAGAAGACAGTAGAGCTTTTCTCAATAGCTTACCAATTACTGCAGAAAACACGGTAGCAGTAAACAGTATTAAAATTTCAATCTGCATAGTTGAATGTGTATTTGCCTTAGCACAGGCTGCTTACTCTTTACTGCCTTTACTCTTGGGATAGTTATGTTTTATTTCACAGGAATATTGTATGCTTTATTATTTTTGGCACCCATCGTAAACTGTTGTTTGCTGTAGGATTTCACTATAGGACATTCCAGATGTTTCAGTACAAAGGTATAAATACTGAAAAAGCTGGAAATAAATCCTTACTAACTGACTCTTAGGTTCAGTCTGATAAAGCAGAATAAAGTGACTAAGATTAAAAGGGGCAATTCTACTGAATCTAGAAAACATATTGAAAATACTAT
>WAAD01016856.1:0-30205 GCA_013389945.1 Fregata magnificens | reverse complement strand
GTGCTCCATACCAACTTCCACCACATGGGTCGTGTACACCGGACATCATCTGGATCTTTGGATAACTGCTTGTTGTTCAGGTCACCATAAATCACCTCAAGCACAGCTAATTCCCTCAGGTACTGGATACCTCTTCCCATTGTGGTCCGTTTGCCTGGGTGATATATAACATAATGGGACAGGAGTCGCCTCCAGAGACTGAGGGCATGTACCCCTTTTCCAATCACTTTGTCAATTTCCCCTTCCCTAGAAAAGGATGCCAGTTGTTTCGCTTCCTTACCCTCTAATTCCAGGCTACTGGCCCTGTTATCCCAGCATCGGAGCAGCCAGATGACAATGAGCTCACCTAGACGACAGCTGAAATTTTTTGCATATCTCGCAGGTCACTCAAGGATAGGGATGGGGTGGTTTCCGTCTTGTTTACGAGTTCTTCCTCTTCCTCTCCTCGTGATGGCCCTGCTTCTTCACCATCTCTTTCCAAACGAGCTGAGTTCCGCTTCCAAGATTTCTTCTTGTGTGTACTAGCATGGGTTGATTCCCTGGCTCAGCTGCAGTGCCTGTCACCAGGGTTTGAGTAGCCACAGCGCTTGTTGGAGGGGCTGGAGTAGTCGCAGTGCCTGTCACAGGGGTTGGACTAGAAGCAGCGCTTGTCACGGGCATTGGAGTAGCCGTAGTGCCTGTTATGGGGTTGGAGTAGCCACAGTCCCTGTTGCCAGGGTTGGAGTAGCCGCAGTGCCTGTCACAGGGGTTGGAGTAACCGCAGCATTTGTCGTGGGGGTTGGATTAGCTGCAGTGCCTGTTGCAGGGGTTGGAATAGCCGTGATGCCTGTCGTTTTGTTGTCAGATCCAGAGACCTTCTCTTCCCCTTGAGGGTACTGAATAGCGTTGAACAGGGCTCGGTAGGCATGGGCCAGGCCCCAGCACTTTGCACTGATTTGTGTTTCCCTAGAATTGCCAGGGTGACAGTATACTTTTTCCAAATATTCTACTAATTTTCCAGGATTCTGCACTTGTTCAGGGGTGAAGTTCCAAAACACTGTAGGTGCCCACCATCCTAGGCATTTGCCCATGCTATCTCACACACCCTGCCACTCATAACTATCCAGCCTTGGGGCAGATCTCTGGATGATATTCTTAAAGTGCTTATTAACCTTAGACAAAACCAAAACAATATTCCCAAGAAATACCAATANATTAACCTTAGACAAAACCAAAACAATATTCCCAAGAAATACCAATAGAAGTACCTTAACTATCCAAGGATGTTCAAGATACTGAAAAGTTATTGTAATGAAGGAGGAAACATCATAGAAGAAGGTAACAAAGGTGCCATTCTGTATTTCCTCCATAAAAAAACCTCTCAGAAAGAAGTATAATTGCTAATTGTCTCCATGAGGTGGTACCCGAAGTACAGTAATGGCTTCAGTACAAAACCCAAATACTGGATAAAGCTCAAGGCCAGTGTTTTAATAACCAATCATCTCCCAGGCAAATCACTGCAGAGCACAGCAAACTGCAAAAACCAACACCAATCTTTAACATGTACAGAACAAAAAGAGCATGGTGTAGATCAGATAAATATAGAGAACGGAAGAATCAATATCATGACCCACAACTGTTAACAGACATAAATTCCTTAAGAAGCTCTGGTTAACCCGTTATTATCTCAAACCCTTCGTGCCCCATGTTGGGCACAAAAAGGACTGTCGTGGTTTATCCCCAGTCAGCAACCAAGCACCACACAGCTGCTCACTCACCCTCCCCCCTGCCCAGCGGAATGGGGGAGAGAATCTGAAGAGCAAAAGTGAGAAAACTCATTGGTTAAGAACAGTTCATGATGTCATATGGTATGGAATAGCCCTTTGGTCAGATTGGGTCAGCTGTCATGGCTATGCCCGCTCCCACCTTCTTGTGCACCTGGCAGAGCATGGGAAGCTGAAAAAAAAGTCCTTGACTACTGTAAGCCCTACTTAGCCACAACTAACACATCAGTGTGTTATCAACATTATTCTCATCCTAAATCCAAAACACAGCACTATACCTGCTACTAGGAAGAACACTTGCTCTATCCCAGCTGAAACCAGGACAGTTTATTATGCCCATAATGATTGCCCAAACAATTTGCCCCAGGTGTCTTTTGAGCACAATGCAGTTACCCTGTGTTCTAATTATTGTCCTTATTTTGCACATCTTGTACTTGATATTTTTAAATAAATGTCTAAGGTGGCCCATCATTTCCATTCATGTTCAAGAACCTTCTGGTAGAACTTTGCCTCTCTTCCATTATAAGAGAGTTTCTTTTCTTCACTGTCTGTGCAAAGTTACACACTGGCCCTACCAGTGTGTGTTATCTAAGTTGCTGTCATCTTTTCAAAGCTTTCTTGTATCTCAGAAGCTAACCTTGGTACCAGTACCTTCTAATAACAATGACAACATATATTCAAAATTCCAGTGAGTATTAACATGCATTTAAATGGGCTTTGAGTAATTTTTCAGTAAAAAATAGAATCAGTAGAAGGTGTCTTAATATGGTGAAGGTGATTTGGATCATATTTATATTACAATACTTACATTTCTATAAAAATAATCCCAGAAGGTGAAAAAAGAATGTTGTTTGTCACAACATCAATAAAAATTTCTACCACATTCAGGCTGCAAGGTTGGGAGGTTAATAACAAAGCATGGGAAACTCTAACAAATTAAAAGAAACACAGATATCTAACTTACCTGGACGGGTCAAAGTTTCCCATTAAAAACAAGAGGAACAACAAAGAAACAGGCTTTGATGTTGTGCAAAAGCATTTGCTGATGGAGACAATTTTTCACTTAAATTAATTGCAATGAGATCAATGTTTGATGTGTAGCACATGCCTATAACCTTTGTCTCTGTTATCACTGATAAGGCATTCAGCATTCACTTATTCTAAATACTCATCAGATGTGCTATTGAGGCCGTTATCCTGAAACATTTTTAGCAGCATTTGAGATCTTTTTTCCTCTCCCAAATACAGCCTGTCTCACCGCTTTTTTGCAGCTGCAGAAGAATTGCCTGAATGAGTTTCTCATCACAATAACTATGAGGATCAAAACCAACCAGATGGTTCTTTCAGGCTCCTTAGGCAAATAAGATATGCCATACTAGGGGTATCCAGTCTATAAAGTCCATTTTACAGATAGAGATGAGACAGCTCTGCTCTCATTCTAAACTGGCTAGGAGCCACTTTGGTTAATGTAACACCGGCAAGGTTTGGAAACTCCAGTGTTGTTCAGCCATAGCTACATGGCTTTCAGCCAGCTTGTAGCCTAGGCCCTACATATGATCCTGGCACTAAAGAATTTGTATGAATATGTCCACACTTGAAATATATGCTTCCAAAGCACCATGCAAATCCTTCGAACCTAAGGAGCTTTACTGAGTGGGCTTGCTGGAACTAGAGAGGAAGCTGACTGACAACCTTAGGAAAATATAATGACAGCTTGTATTATCTCCTTGGAGAGGCTCAAAATTCTGCCGGATGAGGTCCTGAACAACATAATCTAACTTTCTAGTTAGATGCAATGTCCAAGTTGGTCCTGCTTTGGGCCAGAGGACCTCTAGAGGTCTCTTTCAACCTAAATTATTCTACAACTCCATGATTTGGTGGTGAATGGAGTGAAATCCAGTTGGCGGCCGGTCACGAGCGGTGTTCCCCAGGGCTTGGTTCTGGGGCCGGTTTTGTTCAATGTCTTCATCAATGATCTGGATGAGGGGATTGAGTGCACCCTCAGCAAGTTTGCAGATGACACCAAGCTGGGTGGGAGTGTCGATCTGCTCGAGGGAAGGAAGGCCCTGCAGAGGGATCTGGATAGGGTGGATCGATGGGCTGAGGCCAACTGTATGAGGTTCAACAAGGCCAAGTGCCGGGTCCTGCACTTTGGTCACAACAACCCCATGCAACGCTACAGGCTTGGGGAAGAGTGGCTGGAGAGCTGCCCGGCAGAAAAGGACCTGGGGGTGCTGGTCGACAGCCGGCTGAACATGAGCCGGCAGTGTGCCCAGGTGGCCAAGAAGGCCAACAGCATCCTGGCTTGTATCAGGAATAGTGTGACCAGCAGGAGTAGGGAAGTGATCGTGCCCCTGTACTCGGCACTGGTGAGGCCGCACCTCGAGTACTGTGTTCAGTTTTGGGCCCCTCAGTACAAGAAGGACACTGAGGTGCTGCAGCGTGTCCAGAGAAGGGCAACGAGGCTGGTGAAGGGTCTAGAGAACAAGTCTTATGAGGAGCGGCTGAGGGAACTGGGGGTGTTTAGCTTGGAGAAGAGGAGGCTGAGGGGAGACCTTATCGCTCTCTACAACTACCTGAAGGGAGGTTGTAGGGAAGCGGGTGTTGGACTCTTCTCCCAAGAAACTAGCAATAGGACGAGAGGAAATGGCTTCAAGTTGCGTCAGGGGAGGTTTAGATTGGACATTAGGAAGAATTTCTTTACTGAAAGAGTGGTTAGGCATTGGAACAGGCTGCCCAGAGAGGTGGTGGAGTCGTCAACCCTGGAGGCGTTCAAAAAAGGTGTAGACGTGGCACTCCCGGGCCTAGTTTAGGAGTCATGGTGGTGTTAGTTGATGGTTGGACTTGATGATCTTAGAGGTCTTTTCCAACCTTAATGATTCTATGATTCCATGATTCTATGATTAAATGATTGCAACTTAGCAAGCTCAACCATTCTGTGTTTCTGTGTGATTCTGTGAAGCTTTCCCTAAGTCTCTTTGGAGCAACCATATGTGAAAGATCTGATAAAAATATTTCATCTCTGAAATACTCTATAGAAATTAGACTATTAGCTATAGAAATCTGTCAAGGATGTCCTTCATTCAGGTGTCTTTTGCTCGTTTTACCAGATCAGGAGAGGAGGAGAAATTACAGGAAAGCTTCTTACTGAAAGTAAGAAGTAAATATGTCATGTTATCTTAGGCAGCGCTGAATGTAATCTAAACTTTTTAGAATAATATGAAAGCTCCATTAAATAGATTTTTGTAAAGTAATTTTTCCAATCTTTCTTGCTGCAGTCTGACCTTGTTCCCCTCACTAATGTTCTGTAATTGATCTTAAAAATCCCACTTTCTTCAAATGTGGTCTAGGTCACTAGGTCAATTTCAGAACTGCAAAGCATAATCTAGGCTTAGACTTGTATTTCCATTATCTACTAATAATAGGTAATGAAGACCATAGACATAACAAGAAGATGTGTTTACCAAATGGTGCTCTTAAAAGTACCATTAAGAAAATGGTGTGAAAAGAGCTTTGAAACGAGCTTCACCTGGTCGATCTCATCTCTACCGAGAGAATAAAATTTGTCAACATTCAAGACTGAACAGTCTCTGTGTTGTGGTGTCTTTAACTTCTGTCCTTCGTACATGTGGCCATTTCCCACACCTGTTTAGTGTAAAACCTTTTTTCAAGGTAAAGTCCTCATCACTGGACTACATACTATGAAAGTAGTGGCAACCTGTGATATGGCTTCCTTCATGCTGTGGGCAACACAACAGAAGATCCAGGGATCCAGTGAGATGAAGATAGCAGCAGTCCATGTCTTTTGGTAGGCCCAGACTGCTCTTTGGTTGGTGTTTATTGAGAACCCTTCAAGGATACATATGGTTACCTGAAATGCAGCGCAACATATTTCTCTTGAGCTGATCTAGATCCATGCAGTCACTGTGTCTCCTGTTTTCCACATACGGACAGAGTTCATATCTGAACTCAGACCTATAACCTCCTTTGCCATAGGTGGCATCTAAAACTTCAACTGACCTGGATAATGTGTATGAAAAACCACCAGGTAGGCGGGAGGAAGTGTTGTTTTGTAGCAAACTCGTGCATTGCCAAAACAAGAGAAACTAACTAGCAGCAAAACAGGCAGTCTATCAAAATATGTTGGGACATAGAAATTTTTAGAATAAGGAGTCAAAGTTTATGACTCAGAGTGGCAGTTATCTGTTAAATTCTGCCAACGAAGCCTTGCTTTCATCCTTAGGGAAGAAAAATATTCCTACACTAGGTGATAGTATGGCAAGGCTTTCCAAGGAGGAGATGGAGCAGTACCGTTTCAGAGCCTTGGGCCCAGTCCCTCCCTCTTTTAAAGTCAGGGAGTGCATATTTTCCAGAGCTTTGCAATTATATTTACACTATAAATACAGACCAAAGTCTGTGTAATAGAGATAAGATTGTAAGACGTTTAGACTAGGAGCTTAGAACATCTTAGATTCTTTAAGTAGCTTTCTTATTTCAAACCAATGCAAACTGGTTTTGCAGTAGGATAGCCTGTTCTGAAGGACACACACATCTTCAAAACCTTGAAGCTGTTTAAAAATGCTAAAGTGTTTTAAAATGCATGAAGTCTTTTAAGCCTCTGTAGAAAGCTAAGTTTCTTAAGTCACCTAAATTTCTTAACCTGAGTCTTGGACTCCCTGGTGAAAGCAAAAAGGCCTGTGTCTAATGTATCTACTTCTTTTATTTTTTGAACAAGGACATAAAGGAAAGATGAATGCTTAATGCAATGGTTTATTTCCAAATGAAAGAAAAAAGTTATATCCTGAGAACTCTTGCTATCCCACTTAGTTTGTGAAGAAAATCTCTACAGCCCAAATTACCATCCAATAACACAGAGGTAGTAATTGACAGCAACTTTTATTTCAAAATGTCATTGAGCACTAAAAGAATGTATCTTGTAGGTTACAACAGCTGGGACCTGACATCTACAAAGTGAGTTTATAGCGTGGATGCACCCAAATTCGTGCTAAAAGTCCATTGAGCTCAGCCTGATGTGGCAGGCTCTGGCACCCCTGGAAACATACATCATGGTGCTTTGACCAGCTGAGCAACAGCGAAATGTAAGCAAACCATAGAGTAGAAATAGAAGAATGCAGTTAAAATGCAGTAACAAAAAAGAATAGTAACTATTTAATGACAGTAGCCAGCCAACAATCATTTTTATAAGCATGTCCAGTATAGTTCACATATAAACACCACATGCCATGAGAAGATATGCTTTTGTCCTAAACTTGACAATCTGGAATGTGCAATCCAAATCAGCCACTAACGTAAACTAAGATAAAGACATTGGTCTGGGATGCTTTGCCAGGCAACTGTTTAGTTATGCTAAATAATATTCTTGGAGACTAGAGAAGTCTGTCTGCTCTTAAAAGTGACCACCATAAAAGTGACACCATCAGTTGATGTATTCCACTTAAATCTCTGCCTTTTTAACTCTATTTTAATTACTGGAAAATATCTATCCTTTTTCCAGATGAAATATTTTGCAGGTACTTTTGAGTTCACTGATATTACAGATGTAATCATGCTTAGAGTCAAAAAAATCTGTACTGCATTGGCATGGCCCAGAACCTAGGCTACTCAGTCAAACAGAGCTTGAGCCTGGCTAAAACAGTCAGACAATTTGGATGGAATTTTTGGTCAGAGAGAAATTAAAATGAATTCATATCTGTCTGTCCCCGTTTTCATACTATTCCCACTTAAAGGATTGATTAAGCTCTTAATTTATTGTTGCATCTTTCTTTTCTCTTCTCTTTCCACTGATTTGCCTACACAACAAGACAAGTAAGTGGAGAAGTTAATAAAAAATAATCTATCATCAAAACTAATATTTAACAAGTGTACACTTAACTTGGTTTCTTATGGAAATGAGGCACATGTGATCACATGTGTCTATCTCCCCTAATAATACTGAACTTACTAGCAAAAGTCAAACACACTTGACAGAAAGTAGTCTGAAGAATGCTGCAAAAGGCAGCAGAGAGACACCAACCAACTTTCAAATCCTTCCAACCTAAAGCACAACAAAAGAAACAAAACATCATTTCTTTTCTTACCTGAAATACCCAAAATTCAAACAAACTTTAGGAATCAGAGCAAGTGTGCTGTTTGGGTCATATTTGTATGTTTGAGACACACACACACACATAAGAGAGAAATGAGAAGGAGTGAGTGAAAGAGAGTACTTAATCAAGAAAATCATTAATTTAGGAGTAATGCTGACAGGTACTATTACAAGTTTATACAATGCTGTAAACATTAAAAATTCTTCTATTTATTCATATCTGAATGGAGACATATTTTAACTTAATCTACATCAATGATTAGGAAGCTGTGATAACATCTTAGAAAACTGAAGGACAAAAATTACTGCCTCACATGGCTGTTCCTCTTTGCCTCTGTCCTAACATAGCAAATCAGTCAAAACATCTTAAGTGAATACCTAGTGTGACGGTTAATAGCACAGGAAGGTAGGGGTGACTCAATATTTAAAGATCCCTTGCCTGTCCTGCAGTTTCCACTGTTATCATATTCCTCTAAAACATTACACCTGCAGCATGCTTAGAATCTTTCCCAACCAACCAGCCAAAGAAAAAAAAAGATAAAAATCCACCACCTGCCCCCACATTGTCATTGTTCTTCCATAAGTCTCCATAAAAGTCAAGGGGTCAAGGGGAACTTTTCCTGGGAAGGTAAATTAGCTGAAGAAATTAAAAAAAAGGATTTTTGTTTTGTATTTTGGAGGTTGGGGGTGGTGGTGTTTGCCTTTTTACCTGTTTAAAAATAGACCTTGAAGTATGTTTAGTCTTTAATAGAACATATTGGTAGTGAGCTGATGGAGTTTTACCTGAAGAGATCTTTGTAGAAAAATTCATCTTCCTTTTTACTCAAGATGGACCATAACTGTTTCAAAGTAGTTCTGTGAGTTACCCACCTGCTCCTTGCATGAATACACAGGAAGTCCATCATATGCATACTGTACAATCATAGAAAAGTATCAACTCATCACTTGACATCACTCAATATTTTTGTTATTCACCATCTATACTTTCCAGATGTTAAGAAAGATTCTCATTACATGGAAAGGAGCGGAATAATTTAGGCTGGGCTTTGGGATGTCTAATTCACAGATAATGTTAGGTTCACAGTTAAGTGAATTGGTAATTTACAAACAGAAGTGTTAATATAAAATTCAGGTTGCATGTATATTAATCATTGAAGCTTTTGAGGATGTTTCAAATGTTTTTCAGCATGTTTCAGAAGTTTCAACCTGGACTTATATAAATTAACTACAGGTGTTTAAATTTCTTATTACTGGATGTTCTTCTTGGTGATATAGGTTGTTAACTCATACCCTGGTTAGCCAGAAAAGCTATACTAACACTCTCCTGTTGTAAAATAGCTAATACCATATTAAGCAAACACAGAAATTTGTGCCAGTTCTGTTGTAAAAAATATCATTTTTTCTCTCAGTATTGTACAAATTCTGGTACATTTCCTCACTCTGGAGGCAACTTTCATTCTGTTAGCTACTTTGAACTGTGTCTAGGAGCAAAGAACATTGCGTAAAGGTAAATATTAAGAGAGTTTACTCCAGTTGACTGACACCTGCTGGAATAACATTGTTGCTTTGTTTAGTCATTGCTGGGAATTTATTGTCTTTAAGGATCATGAAAGGCAAACTCTGGTCCTTACTCCTTTAAACGTTGGCTTTTGAGTTTGTGAGGAACAATTTGTCAGAACACCTTTCTCAGAAAATATCAATTTATCAAATCAAATTCTGTGATAGGACAACACTGCTGTCGAAAAATTCATCCAGCTAACTGTTAAAAAACCAAAAAGCTGAAAAGTTTAATTTTGATATCTTCAGATTAATCCAGTCCCAGTTTTTGAGTTGAAAAAACCGAGTTATCACCTGAAACTTACTTAGTCCTACAAATTCATTAATTTAAAACAGTCTTTTAAGTATTCATATATAAAAAAATTAGATCTACATATATTGTTTCCATTGTTTCAACAAATGCCTCAAAATTTATTGACGTGTGGATAATTTGCAAATTTTAAGATAATAAAATTTATCCACTTAATCTTTTCTCTTAAATTGTTAGCTTTAATGCCTTATATTGAACTAAATGTCTTAAATATTTGGCAATACCAACAACTTCTCGGCTTCTTTAAGCTATATAAAGAATAGTTTTATACTAAGAATGCATTAATCCACTACTTAAAAATGTCACTGGGATGAATTTTCCCATTAAAATGCTTCAGGCATGCCTGAAAAGAAATAATTGGCAATATTAACTGCTTTCACCAAGGACAAAAATAATCTTTAATTCAAGGAAGTGAAGGCATGATCAATTTCTTCAAAAATTTGAAAGGATCACAGACGTTAAAAATAAGGAAATCGGCTTTTCTATTCTTGTTTAATTTGCTGGTTAAGCCAAAAAGCTGTGAAATAAAATATTTCTGCTATTTTTGACTGGCTTCTTTCTGTGCATTGTAACGCAATCAATGAGCAAATGTGAATCAACTTTCTGCTTCAGGTTCTACTCAAATAGAATACAAATGATTATTTAGGGCTTTGTTCTTGCAGAGTGCTCAGTTTCCTCTTAAATCCCAGTAGGCACTGATAACATTTATGTACTGTATATAAAGTATACAAACATTAAATCTATAGCTCAGCTGGAATGAGGGTAAGATGCAAGTTCTTTTCTTGCTGGCTATAACAATGATGGATGATTTACAGGAATAGGCTAGATATGCCCATGTCAACTTCTGGTTTTAGGACTGAGACTGAGAGACACCTCTGGAATTTTACTAACTGTTCAGTTGTTGTACATATAATCAATAATTCCCCTAGTCCTCACTGAGCATAAAATTTTGTTAGCTCTTTAATGCAGTAGCATGAACTCTATTTCCTTTATTTTTTTTCAAACCGCTTTCTGTCAAAATATATAATTTATAATGTCAGTAAAGTGTTTCTTTTTATTTCTTGACATTATTTTTTGGAACGGTGGCCTCTTGCTTCTATCTCAGTGTCTCCCTTTATTGTTAGGTGTTATGACTAATACCAGTGTACCTCAGTACATCACAGTATTTTGACACGAGCTGCATAGCTGCTGCTAGAATACAGACAGATGGTTTTCTGATGCTTTCATTTGTTTTGATTTTTTTAAATGATGATGTAGCATTTTTTTCTTCAGTGATTTCCACTGTCATCATTACTGCAACTGATGAGGTGACTTCAGAACCAATGAAATAGCTTATATAGCCAGTGAGTAATTTACTCCATGATTGCCTAATCTGTGTGGAGAGCAAGAATATTCTAATACTCTACAGCACAAGCTGCTTTCTAATGAGGTACTAATCTTTTCCTAAAAATGATTTGTTCTACATGTTCACTGGTCCTTATTTCTTGTTTGCAAAAG
Organism: Fregata magnificens; assembly: GCA_013389945.1. Lineage (NCBI taxonomy): Eukaryota > Metazoa > Chordata > Aves > Suliformes > Fregatidae > Fregata > Fregata magnificens. The sequence goes on along the minus strand of WAAD01016856.1, from coordinate 18,972 downwards.
ATGTAAATAGCAAGAGCATTAGCTTCATCGGATCCATAATTGCTTAAAAGCAATTCACTTTGTAGCGTTGCCATGAATTCAAGCGGACAGTAATAAAGAAATTATAAACATGGCATGAATTTGGCCTTAAACCATGGAGGCCAAATGCTTCTTTGTAGTCTTCTAATTAAACTTAAATAATCCCTTCCAAAAATGGCAAGTGAACAGAGAAAAACAGTCTGGAAAAATACACCTCTGAACTCTATGGACCTGGCCATCCCTGATCATTGCATTACGCTAATGCCAGCCCCATAGCCATCTCACAAGTGAAGGCATGAGTGAGAGAGGAGAAGACATATGATGGCACGTGGACTGAGCAGCAGGGAGGTAACCGTTTCCATGCAGCACATTTTCTCTGTTATGTTGCAGGCTGACATACTGAGTTGACAGGTTTTAGTTACTTTGGTTAGTCCTTTTCATTTTTTGCTCTTAAGAAGTAGTTTATAAATGCTTTTCTTTTTTAACCTCATTTTTGTAAGTCATTTGTAACAACAACATCACAACAAAAGAAATAAGGAAAACATCTGGGCCTGAATTCATGGGTCTTAAGTTCAGGAGTAAAGCAGACTTTATTTGACTTTGAGGGTCAAATAAACCTCATCTAGAGTTGCTGAGGATCCAACTAGCGTTGCAATATTCAGCCCACCATCCAGTCAGCTTGAACATAAAGCTCCAGAATTGCGAACAAGGCCTGGCGAGCATCCTCTAAGGCAAGATGGGCTTCCTGCTCAACCTCACCAAGACTGAGCAGAAACAAGTGTAGGAGAGATTAATACAAGTGATATCTTTAGGCAGAAGGATTATGAGTTAAAGTGGACATGAAGTTAGACAATATAGGTCCAGGAGGGCACAGGTGAACAGTTAAGAGTGCAAGTAGGGTGAAGGACAACTGGGGTGGCTAGATAAAGATAAGAGGGGGATCCCAGACTGATTATAGGGTTTGTTGTGGTGAGGAAGCAGGGAAAGACAATGCTGAAGGAAGTGAGGGGAAGGGGAAGGACAGAAGGGAAGAGGGGAATAGATTTGTTGGAGAAAATTCACCCAGAGTGTACAGCTTTGCAGCAGTTGTGGATATAACATTATAGTAGATGGAAACATACTCTTGCTAGAGAAACTCAGACATAAGAAAAAGTTAGGGCTGGTCTCAGCCTCCCTCCAGGGAGGAGGAGACCACTGCAGCCCCAAAATAGCAGGTAATGGCAGATAAAGAGCTTGAGTAGACTACATGGGCAGTCCTTAGCAACCACGCTGTTAGAAAGTCTGCTCTTTGACGAGGTCTTAAAACGCCAGCCAGGTGAGAATAAGCTCATTGTCAGGTCATAAAATAAGTAAATATCTGGGACACAAAAAAATAAAATAAAATAGTACTTCTGTTTGCTTGAATATTGCCTGTTGTATTCTGGGCAGTAGAAGGTTTGAGCAAGACTGATACTAAGTGTGTGTGTGTGTGTATGCACACACACGTGATAAATATGTTGACAGAATAAAAAAAATAAATCTATGTTTAAATATTAAATATTGTCAAGGGCCAAAAAAGTCACAAGGCATGGAGGATAAGATTTTTTTGTATATGCTTATCCACTGATACTACTCTTTCTTAGGCCAACTTTAATTGGAAGAAAAGTATGTAGGCAGTGATGGTGGAAAACATCAAAAGAATATCATGCCTGGTCTTCAGATTGTCTTGCCACAGACGTGGTTAAATGGTAATAAGGAAGGGATCATAGAAGTAAAAGGTATGCTCTAGCAAATTAAGGACTGACCCATCTGCTATTGATGTGATTTGTAGTCCTCAGTGAAAAAAAGTACATTATTGTGCCTAATTGTTTCAAATGAAAAATTTAGCAATTACATATATGCATCACAGATCAGTTTAAAAGTATAATTAATTTCTGTGTGACACTTTGAATGTAATGCTTTTATTATATTTAAGAAAGATTTTTTATGTTAACTGTTTATCTAAGTCAGTTTAATTTTCCCTTTGTTCCAATGTTGAAGCATCTCAGGATCTGTACAGAAGAAAATCAGTATTTGGACTGATTTGTTAAGCTGAAATAACATCTAGTTCTCTACCCAGAATCTTGAAAATGTTCCATTTACGGGGATAGACTCAGCAAGGTGACATAACCTCCAGACTTTTTTTCCTGATGCATGAGTTTTCTGTTTGATGCTGCCAAATAAACAGAACGAGCAAAGTGGCTCATTATAAGTTTCATCACTACCTAGCACTGAAATAGAGTGAATTTAATTCAGTGCAAATGCAGTTGGTTTTATTGCACTTTGCAGCATCGAAAAAGTGGAGAGAGGAATAAAAGATTCCTATTAAGAGCAAACAGACAACCTGTGGTTCTATTAAGAGATTAATCTCCTTGAAACTCAGCAAAATTGCTCCTGAAACTCTGCAACATAATGCTTTACATATACTGCCATCTGGCTCGGTACTGTAAGCCCAGGAAACACTGAAGTAGTGTGTTCTCATAGAGTGGTAAGGATTTGTGCTTCTTCATGTAACATTTATTTTCTGTCTTTGAGTTAGTGGATCAATAGAAGAAGTTCAGTTTTAAAATGTGGAAGCTTTAATGGGTTATCAAAATCTCACACTTAGGACCTGATTCAAAGACCGTTAAAATCAATACAAGGTCTGGCTCTCATTGACATTGATAGGCTTCACATCATGCCCTCCGGCTCATCTTTGCACTTACAGTCAGCTTCAAAATGTTCCTCAAGGAAGAGTATACCTTTCTTCTTATTTTTTCAGACACTTAATGAAATTGAAGCTATATACTTTTCCAGAAGATTCTTTGCAAAGAAACTTTTAAGTATTAAGTCCTATAGATGTATACAGTTTGAAGCTGATATTACATTCACAAATTATAACATTTTGAGGTTTACACAAGTAATTGGTCCTCATGAGAGTCTGAGACAGACTTGAATATGTCTTTGGTACCACTTACTAGTAAACAATATTGAAATAGTATTGTATCACTATTGTACGTTGATGGACAATCATCTGTTATGATTACTATTAGAAATACGATGATATTTTTTGTGTATTCATGTTGCCAGTGTAAAAGAACTCTAGACAGTCAATCATTTTCATAAGCAGAGGACAGGTGGTATGAGAGTAGAATGATGGACTTCCTACAAAGTTCAACCTTGGCTGTCTGAGAATTTTATGGGAGAATAGGTGGCTTAAAGCTCCATGCTGTTTCAGTCTGTGACTATTCCTCTTAGCCCAGAAGAGGGTAGTTTTATGGGGTTCTTTTTTAGAGTTAACCTGCATTATCTTTGTGAGAAACTGTAGCACGAAAAGCTTTTGGCAGTGTATGATTAATGTCATGGGCTGAAGAAACAAATCAAAATGTGATTTTGCCACTGCTCATTGTGCCACATTTTAAATGAACAATGCCAAGTGTAATAAACTATTATTTGCTTGCTGGATGAAGGTTGCAGAAGGCCACCGTATCATCACTATTAAATTTATCAACCAAGGTTCTGCAGGTGGACATTGTCTGTTGTAATGTCAGCATGAAACATCCATGATCTAATTGGCTTGTCTGCAAACACTCCATGTAGCCTCAACTTGGAAAGAAAGGTCAGAATCCAAAGAACAGATGGCAACTGGCTAAAGTAATTAAGTGCTGAAAATCCAATCCTTCTTTACACACATTGCACAGAATGTTTAATCGGAGGTTTGACCAGTAAAATCAGGAACTCAGCATTTTGTTCCCCTTTTCTGACTACAGGAATTCTTTTTCTACTAGAAATAAGATATTTATAGCATTAAATAAAGCATTGAATATGTTAAAAAATTCTCCTAAATAGGACAAGAACCTTGATATGAGAGAAGGAACAATTTTAATGTAGAATGTTGTTTTCATTATGCAAAACATCCCTGCAGGGAATAGCAGAGATGGAGATCAAATTATTCTCTTATCATTTGTCGTCAGCACCTTGTTCTTCAGTTCAAATACAATAGATTATGGTTCTAGTTATAGCCATATGGTCAGCAAAATAAACTGTCAAATTATTGAGAGAGGAGCAAAGTCAGGTTAATTTAAATCAGAACATCTGTCACCACAATATATCTTAAAATACTGGGAAAAAGAATCATCTTAACCCATTGCTGTGGGCAAAATAGTCTCAACCTGGGTAAATCCACTTAATTTAATTTAATTTACTGACAATTAACACAACCCTTTTATTACTGATTCAGATATTGAGAAAAACCATAGTCAGTTAAACAAACTCTTAGGAAACATCTTTCATCCCCATTTCCCCAGGTTCATCTCCCATTGTTTTTGCTGTGTTTTATACTAGATCCCTCCCAAGACCTTCAGTGAGGGCCTCAGTCCCTCAGGGGTGTTTCTGCCCCATCGTGGGTCATCCACAGCCATGGTCCCTCAGGAATCCCTGCTCTGGCAGGGAGCACATTCTTCACAGAGTGCATCTTCAGCCATGTCCCCAGAAATGGCCCCTTCATGTCCCCTCCATTTCTCCTCACATGTCACCTCCCCACGGTGGCTGCATCTTTTTCTTAATACGTCAAGGTCGGTGCACCAGGGTTCCCTGACAGACTGCAGTGCTGTTCCCATCAGTGTCGGAGCTGTCTGTGACCAGCACAGGGCAGCTCATGGCCCTACCCTGCACAGGCCATCCTGTAGCCAGATGTGTCTAGTACACCCAATGCAGCTGTTTGATTGCTTTTACTAGTGTTTAGAAAAAAATGAACAGACAACAAAACCAAGTTGCAAATACGTTACTCATTAATTTCTCTGTTTCCCATGGGTAGTCTAAAGTTTTTGTAGTTTTAAATTTATGTGACAAGGGATTGTAACTATAATGTGCCATCACTAGATAATAGCTAAAGAAACTGGTGCAGGTACCGTAACATTGTGCCTTTCACTATGACTTTGAGATAGCTCAGTTCCTACTTACAAGAGGTTTTCAAATAGCATTTCTTATAAAAAGAATGTTGGAAGGGCAGATTATTGCACAATTTTGAGCAGAAGCAGAAAATTTACTCCTCATAGTTTAGCTGCTCCTATTGCGCACCCCCTGGCCTACCACTGTCCTGTGATTAATGAAGTGGAAGGCAGAGAGAACAGTGCAAGACAACAATTAATGGCTACTAAAAAATGCAGACATGCAGGTTTGACTCCATAACACCAAAGGAACAAAGCTGTTCAGACTGCACAAATTTGCATTAAAAGTTTCGAGGCAGATTTTGACCAGAGATCCATGTATGGCTTTTCTACAGTGACAAATATGTATTTGCCGTATACATTTCAGGGCAATGTATAGTCACAATGAAACAAACCTGACTGACTCATGGAGAACTCAGCAACAGGAATACTTCAAAGTTAGATTGGTTTTGGGAAGATGAAACAAAGGATAACAGATATTCTGGTGACAAATCACTTTGTGTAAACTTGTGTTAGAATTGAACAAATATATTAGCCATCTTTTTCATGCTTGAGGTTTAGGCCTGAGAGAGATATAAACCTGTGTTCTGTAATAGTTTCTGTATTTGCTATATGTGTTTCAGATTTGATACTGAATTACAAAACTAATGTAAATTTTTTTAAACTCTAACCTCCAACACAAAAGGTGATCAAATAATTACAAGTTAAAAAACCTTTGTGGATTTCCTTTATAGCTGTTGCTCACTACTGAGAAAGGGAGCATGCATAGAGCAAATTCTCATCCCCCTTTCTTTCTTTCTTCTACTCCTGAAAAGAAAGAAGAGCACAAGAGGACAGGGGAGGGTGAGGGTGTGCATACAGGAATCTGAAGGTTTATGTCAGTTTATACTGCATGCATGGATTCATAGTTCTTCATTTTTCACGCTGTGTTGAGAGTGATTCCTGATTACCTTATGTCTAATGGACGCATAGCTTGCCTTCTTTACACTAGTAAATATCATCGTTTGATCTGATTAATTACTTTGCATCAAATACAGATTCATTATAGTTCTCTCTGTAGATAAGTTTCTGTTTGTATATAGCTGAAGGACATCTCAGCTGATTCTTTTAGTTTACTGTGGCTTCATTTACTTTAATCCTACTTGCTTATAAAGACATAAAGCACCACAGTCTTGCCAAAACATTGCTGAAACCTTCGAGAACTCTACAAAACTGACATGTCTCAAAAATATATAGAGAAAAGATGTCACTTCATTTCATACTAAGAAACCAATCAGTAACCTCTAATAATGCTTAAACTGTAAACTACAGACTTTGACAGACAATTCTTTTGGTTCATTCATGGGTTTTGCTCTTCTTGACATAATCTTACTCACTTCTTTTGCGTTAGAAATGAGAAGTGTTTACTCTTAAAATCTGACTGAAACTTAGCGTTGTGGTTTAACCCCAGTCGGCAACTAAGCACCACACAGCCACTCGCTCGCTCCTCACCCCCGGTGGGATGGGGGAGAGGATCAGAAGAGTAAAAATGAGAAAATCTGTGGGTTGAGATAAAGACAGTTTAATAAGTAAAGCAAAAGCCGCACATGCCAGCAAAGCAAAACAAGGAATTAATTCACTACTTCCCATCGGCAGGGAGGTGTTCAGCCATCTCCAGGAAAGCAGGGCTCCATCACGCATAATGGTTACTTGGGAAGAAAAAACACCATCACTTTGAACGTCCCCCCCTTCCTTCTTCTTCCACCAGCTTTATATGCTGAGCATGATGTCGTATGGTGTGGGATATCCCTTTGGTCAGTTGGGGTCAGCTGTCCCGGCCGTGTCCCCTCCCAACTTCTTGTGCACCCCCAGCCTCCTCACTGGTGGGGTGGTGTGAGAAGCAGAAAAGGCCTTGGCTCTTTGCAGGCACTGCTCAGCAGTAACAAAAACATCCCTGTATTATCAACACTGTTTCCAGCACAAATCCAAAACACAGCCCCATACTAGCTACTGTGAAGAAAATTAACTCTATCCCAGCCAAAACCAGAACACCTAGTAGTTTAAAAATAGCAAAAAGTTCTTTATTTATTAAATTAGAAAAAAAACCCTTAACAGTAACATTTTGTCTTTTCAATCAATCAGTCAGTCTGTCTCTGACACACTCTGCATGAACATACTTCACACATTTTTATTATTTGATTGGTTTTGTGCTTTCCAAAGTTGTGTTTTCATGACAGTGAAAATAATCAGAATCATAAAAATCTACATTGGCAGCCAGAATATGAGAATCATTCTTTCAATAAAGTAAACACAAAAATCAGTCCTCAAATAAGGTTTACTCCTCCTGCGCTTAAAAGAAGCAATGATACCAGGTAAAACCAGAGTGTAACAAGAAATAAGAAACTTTAAGATTCTCTTCAGTTCATCAAATCAGTTTAATCCTTTTTTCCTTATATTTATTATTATCTCAATCCTTTTAGTAGAATCTTATCATGGAGCACTTGTAGGACCCATCCAGTTCTGCAAAACAAAATTAACCAGAAGGAGAGAAAATGCAAAAAGACATGAATATGGAACTGAGGAAAAACTTAGCAGCTGCTATCATCTAATCCATGTGGTCCAGAATGTACTGTCAACTATCCAAGTGGCATGGTAAATACAAAATTTTAAAATGGGTTGGAAAGAAACAATTATTTGGTTCATCAGTAAAATTCTGAATATTGGCTCTTATATTAACTTGTTTCACTCATTATCACCCCATCCTCAAAGCCATCTGTCCTATAAGGTGGCAGCAACAGGTGGCAAATTTCTTCTGTGGAATACTGATCTTTGATGTAAGTTAACTTCATTTTTTTCTAAGACAGGTCATTTTGAAATTGTATAAATCCCCATAGCTCCACTAAAACCAATGGAATAATGCTGATTTGCACCATTTGCCTCTCCCCAACATTCCTTATTTGTTTCTTTGTTTCTTCACATTGTATGTATAAGATAGATATAAATTTTATTCACAAGAGTCATGTACATTGGAATCCAAGCATATGGAAGTAAACAGAAAGACTGTCAATGACATTTATAGTTTTTGAAATACATCCAAGGTTAAAGGAGACAAAAATTTCATAAATATAATTTTCCATAGGAACACATGTACTGGTGTTTTGGTTTTGCTTGGTCCTGTATTAATAAAGTACTTCTGAAGAAGCATTCTAGACCAAATTGTTGAAATCCTGACAAAAAGTGGTTACCAAATTGTCTTGCACTGTCTAGGCAGACAGAAAGCATAGAGAAGAGACATAGTTAAAATGACATTAGAGAGCAGAGGAAGAGATGAGGCTGGGCAGAGAAAAATATCAGTCATGAATAACAGAAGTACAATGTGACAAAACAGAAAAAGCCAAAAAAGTGGCAGGAAAAGTCATTATCTTTGTGAAAATCATAATTTTAGACTATAGGATGGGAACACTCTTTGGACAGATGAGGCCACCACTGAAGGAATGAATCAGAATTTTGATGGAGTGTTCAGACTACAAAAGGGGTTTGAAGAGAACAGTTCCTCCATGCAAAACAGAAGTTTTCTAATATTTGCTTTCATCCTGAAATGTTGCAGCATGAGAGATGCTGATCTGGAATCTTGATGAGAATAGCAGGATGGAGCATCAGACAATGCAGACATTAGTTTTGGAGCAACCTTAGGCAATATATTTCACTTAGATTTCTGTGCAATCCTTCCAGTTAATTTTTTTCTTTTTTTTTTTTTTTTTTCTCTTTATGGCTATTAACATTTCCATAAAGCACTAATTTTGGGGATGGAAAATGTTCAATTTGAATTTTGATCAGTCTTGTATAGGAACAGATTCCTATTTACTATTCATACTAAATGATACAGGATTAGACCTGACAGTAGAATCCAATGACATATCTTCTAGGGGGTTTGCGACAGACCTTTTGAAGGAAGGTACTTATTTTTTTCAGAATGTATAAATGCTTCAGATTTCTGTATAGATATCACATACTATTTCTACAAAATATTCTTCTTCTTGAACTTTGTCACAAACTGGAGGCACTCTCACCTTTAATGATTTACGAACTGATGGGATCGTCACCTTAAATGCTCTGTTATCTGCACCTATAAACACCTAAAATACTGCTTTGTCTTAGACTTTTTAGTGACTTGTGAATGCTGCTGTGTAATAGCCCCTATAGCACAATATATCACAGGAAGGTTACACTGTAACTCGGCTCCTGTGATTTGCTCTCCACTTCCGAAGAGCTCCAAACTGTCTGCAGCTCACAGGCAAAGAAATCCTACAACAGAGACTCATTTTGGGCTCACATGCATTGCAACCAGATCCCAAGCTTCCTGCACACAGTTCCTGTTACGCTTCCATAGAGACATTGGGACTGATTTTCCAAACCGGTGGCTGCCTGATGCCTCTTACATAAGCCACAGTTTGATTCAGGAAAGTTTAAGGCCAAAACTCTGTATTCAAAGTTGTCTGAGAAAGAAAATTCAACACATAGTGACTAACCCTGTCCCTGCACCGCTGCAGGTAGACTGAGCAGCATGTGGTCTGAGAGCAGGGAAGTAAGAACAGATGCAATTCAGAGTGCATTTATGTACTACAAAGAAGTCGATATATTTAATAGTGGAAAGTGTATTAAATACCTTTCAAAAGTTATTTTGCAATATGAAGACTTGCCTAAAATTGTTATGAAAGAGTATTTTTTTTTTCTTTTTTAACCTTGTGTGAGTTTCTTTTTCTACATTACATAAATGTTAAAAAGATAGATGGCAGAGATCCAGAAAAGCAGATCTTTGCATAGAGCAATTGTTTTTCTACTGCTAAGGTGGAAAATCAATAGTGCATCAAATCTGCTTTGTTCTTGAATCACTAAGGACTTTGGTTCCAGATGGGTACATAAAAAAATTACTTACCTCAGCTTGCATGTATGTATTAGAAAAAAAAAAAACAACCAGAAAAACCAGCCAGTGCTTTAAAGTATGTTCATTTTAAAATATTTTCTTCATCTTATACATCATACAGATCAAATCTAATCTAACCCAGGAAACACTGCTTCATTTTCCATCAGAAATCTCTGCCCATTTAGTAGTGGCATATAATTCAGTATTTATGTTTTGAAGTGCTATCACTGTTATACACTCTAAAATTTAATATGATTATAGTAGGTACACAGAGAAAGCTATCCTTAACTTTTGCCGGTGTTTCTATAAATATCGCCTTTGATAAATACCTCAGTGGACAGAGGGACAGAGAATATAATAAAAAGGCTAGACTGCTGGAAAACTGAAACTTGCCTTCACATTCACGAGAAATTGTTAAAAAGGTCTAGTGATTTTTATTACCTCAGTTACTTCATGACTGATTTGAAACATCTTACTGGATCTGAATTGTCAGAAGTTACGTAGCTGATCTTTAACAAACAAGCTGGTATACTGTCTTAAACTGGGAACTGTACTGAGGTGACTAACATTTCCATTCACTGTCGGAAGCTTTGACCCTGATGCAAAAGTTTCAGAATTGGAAAAATGGCCTAAATATTCTACTGTTTGTGAATATTTTATACTTAAAGATGCTTTAAATCCCAAAGGATTTATCCATAAAATTTATTTCTTGTAGAAAACACCATTTTCTATGAAAGTCAGCAATCTAATAAACAAGGGTCAAATAGCAAATAGCAAAATATGTTAGGAAGGGAAATTATAGTTACAATCCTTACAGTGAGTGGAGTTCTCTGGGATTTTCATTCTTAATTTTATATATGATCTGACCTCGGCATTTTTTATGTCAATGGAAATAATTTGGTTTTAATTCAAAATGGGTTGTGCTTTGTGCAGGCAGTATTTGGACTTCTACCTAATGAATTGGCAAGTAGATGTTTATTTGCTGAAAAAGAAAGAATCTAGATCATTTTACAAAGTCAGAGGTAGGTACTTCAATTAATACTCCTAGGTGAAGCCAGTGTCCTAGCAACAGTTTTGGAAAGACAATCTGTTCTGTTATGATAATTCTTTTCTTCTAATGCAAGTGATGAATTCACAGCACACAGAGTCCAACCAGTCTATAGTATATACATAATATTGTAACAGAGGAAACATAATTCCTTATCTGTCTGAAGAAGGTAAATGCTATAAAATATGGTGCTTCCTATTACAGCAGGAATAAATATAGAAATGCATGCCTTGGCTTAGCAAATCAATTCTACTGCATTGGCAGGTAAACATATAGGGGAGTTCCCTTGGACCTCACAGGACCTTACTCCACATTCCTTGAGCCAAAGCCGTCCTTAATGTCTTCAAACATATGTAAGATTTGTAGTAAAAGACTAAAAAACACAACTGTAACAGGGGGTACCAAGGGAATCATCAGTGTCCTAGGTCCCTTCCCACAGATGGTCCAATAAGCGGACCACATGTAAAAGAGAAGGAAACATTACATGGAAGGCTCTCCTTTCTCCACTTGTATCTGAATTCTAAGTCAAGCACAGCAAACCAGAATGGTAAATGGTGTTGCCTTTACTTTACAAGCAACCACAGTATTTCTCATAGCCATTTCGCAAAAAAGCATACAGAAAGTATACAAAAAAGTACTGGATACTTTTGGAACAAAAGGTTTGAGTGTGCAATCCTCCCAATTGAGAGCTTGCAGACAGTGCCCATTCTTGAATTGGTTGTCAGTGATTCATTTTGTTTTCTTTGTACTCGGCAATGCCTTTAAACAGACAGGGAATAGCACATAGATGTGAATGAATGTTACTTTGATGATAGAGTCAGGAGGAGCATGCCAGATATCTTGATGTAGAAGAATGTCACATATGACTGCAACAATTTCAAGCTACAGTTGCAAACCAAACCTGGCACAGCATAACATAGCTTTTGGGGTGGGCAAGAAAGAGATGGAGGTTAGGTTTCCCCACAGTTTCACTATTTATCTGCAGTTTGAGAGCTAGGCTGGCTGCCTCTGGCCTGGAGGGGTGGAATTCCATGTGCCGGTGTCGAGACTTGTTATTTGTGTCAGCCTCTTTGCATTTCACAGAATCACAGAATCCCAGAATGGTAACAAGATCCCCCCTCAGTCTTCTCTTCTCCAGGCTAAACAAAACCAGGTCTCTCAGCCTTTCCTCATAAGAGAGGTGCTACAGTCCCCTGATCATCTTTGTAGTTCTCTGCTGGACTTGCTCCAGCAGTTCCCTGTCTTTCTTGAACTGAGGAGCCCAGAACTGGACACAGTACTCCAGATGTGGCCTCACTAGGGTGGAGTAGAGGGGGAGGATAACCTCCCTCGACGTGCCGGCCACACTCCTTTTGATGCACCCCAGGATCCCATTAACCTTCTTGGCCACAAGGGCACAGTGCTGGCTCACGATCAGCCTGCTGTCCACCAGCACTCCCAGGTCCTTCTCAGCAGTACTACTTTCCAGCAGGTCAACCCCCAACCTGTACTGGTGCAGGGGGCTGTTCCTCCCNGTTCTCAATCCACCTCACTGTCCTCTCATCTAACCCACAGTTCCTAAGTTTGTCTATGAGGATGTGATATGAGACAGTGTCGAAGGCCTTGCTGAAGTCAAGGTAAACAACATCCACTGCTCTCCCTTCATCCACCCAGCCAGTCATGCCATCATAGAAGTCTATCAGGTTGGTCAAGCATGATCTCCCCTTGGTGAATCCACGTTGACTACTTCTGATAACCTTCTTTTTCTCTACATGCCTGGAGATGACCTCCAGGATGAACTGTTCCATCACCTTTCCAGGGATGGAGGTGAGGCTGACTGGCCTATAGTTTCCTGGGTCCTCCTTCTTGCCCTTTTTGAAGATTGGAGTGACATTGGCTTCCCTCCAGTCCTTGGGCACCTCGCCTGTCCTCCATGACCTTTCAAAGATGATGGAGAGTGGCGTGTCAACAGCATCCGCCAGCTCCCTCAGCACTCGTGGGTGCATCCCATTGGGGCCCATGGATTTGTGAGGATCCAGTTTGCCTAAATGATCTCCAGCCCAATCCTCCTTGACCAAGGGGAAGTTTTCCTTTCTCCAGATTTTCTCTCTCACCTCTGGGGGCTGGGATGCCTGAGGGCCAGCCCTAATAGTAAAGACATCTTTTAGGACACTGTCATCTCCCATTCCAAATACTGCACCAAGGTAAGGATTAGGCAAAACCTGGTCATAGTTTGTTATCTGTGTCATTGCTGGTTTTCATCTTGTCAGTTTCTGTATACTTTTAAGGCATTTAATTTTTTTTTTTTTTTAAGGTGTCTGGATGTGCTGATTTGGTTGGTTGGGGGTGTTAGGTTTTTGCTTGCTTTGTTTTTGGGTTTTTGTGGTGGTTTTTTTTTTTTTTTGTGTGGGTTTTTTTTGTGGTTTTGTCTCATTTTGTTTTGTTTTGATTTTAGTTTTCAGAAGTGTGTTTCCAGGTAGCAAGTATTGATATTGTAACATAGCTGCCATTCTCACCAGTGGTTCTGGTAATGCTTCTCAGCACTCTCATATACAGGCTCTGAAGGAACAGGCTTCCTGTCTGAGGAGAGAGCAGGTCTTTTTGCATCGCATTAACAGTAGCAAGGGCAACAAGATGGGAACTACTTCTTGCCTTTTCCCATTGAGATATAAATTTAATTCTCTTACAGAGATTCTGTCTGTACCTTTATTTTGAGCAAACAAAATCAGATGTACACTGTAAGTTCACACAGATCTATTCATACAGTCGTTGCAATAATAGAAGATAGAATTGAATTACCACTAACATAATCTGCCCAAAAAAATGATCTTCCTACTTGTACTAGATATTATATCTTTCACATTTCTTGTGATTTAGTATACAGCAAAGGCAATTAGGGTTAGGTTTCCATTCAGACTTCACGTTACAACTTCCACGGGGAAAAAAGGTTATTGTCCAACTGAGAAGTGAGGAGAAACTAGAAATCTGACATTTTATTGGGTGTGTTTTGGTCATCATTTGCTTCTTGCAAAACTCCATTACATCATTTTCAAGATATATTTATACAGAAATCAATATTCTTATACATAATACTTTACTGTGTCTTAAAGCCTAGCATTTGCAAACACAACAGTAAAGAATAAGTGGAAAAGCCAGCCTTAGTGACAAAAAACAACCACACATGCAGAAAGGAGGACAAATGCCATGGGGACGAGAGGATGGGTGAACACAGGGGTTCATGTGAAGGAAGGGAAAGACCGAGGAGAGGGTTGTGAGAGCCTTCCTCAGAGATCAGAGCAGCTGGAGGGAGAAATGTTTGTTAAGGAAGGGAAAGACTCTCCCCTCAAACACACATATCTTCCCACAGTTTCTAAATCCCACTTATTTCTTCCTGAAACTTTAAATGCTCAGTGAGGTACCCCAGACTCCTCAGATGCTCCTGTTCTCTTACATCCCATCCCTCTGACCTCTCCAATGCTGGCAAATCCAGCCTTCTTTAATAATAATTTTAATAAGAACTGGATGAATGAATATAAATTACAGAGGGAGGTATCTGGATAATGCTCCAGAGAATAAAACTATTGGGAATGCAGTGTTAGAGGTGCTTTTAACATTTGGATAAATGGCTTTCTTAACAAAGATGCCAGGTTTTCATTAAAATCTCACCTTTTTTTATTTTCCAGAAAGAAATGCATGAAATACAATGACAATGGAAGTGACCAGTCTAGGGACGCTCAGAGCAAGGGAACTTGATTAATAAGCAAATAATGCAGAAATTAAAAGCACTGGGAAAAGGGTAGCAGAGAAGGATAGAGACACAACAGAATGCTGGACTTCCAGACAGAAAAAAAAAAAGGTAGTGAAAATTAGGTATGTATTAGTGCTTATTGAGTTCATATAACATTAAAGATAAGAAAAGGAAGGTAATTTCTTCTTTTTTCTTTTCTTTTTCTTTCTTTCTTTCTTTTTTTTTTTTTTTTTTTTTTAACTGATAAGACCTGAGAAGTGGCTGTAGGTCATCTGGTACATGGACATAGAACAGGGTCAGGCATGTATCTGTTACAAAAGGCATAAGATGGGGGCTGTGAGTAACTCAGAATGGAGTCCCATGAATCAATACCATGTTTGACACATAAGAATTGACATGTCTGTGAAAATACTGTCAGGAATTATGTCTGAAACATAGGCACAGCCAATAAAATTATAAGATACATACTTTACCCTTAGAAAATGAAACAATAGGAAGATATTTTTGCCTGATACTGAGAAGTAGATAAATGTTTTTGCTACAGAGATGGGAACTTTGTAACTCTGTGGACAGTAAAAAAATCCTGTAATTAAAGATAAATTTTAAATTTTAAATTAAATTTTTAATTGAAAGACAGAGACTTAACCCATATATCATGCATCCAAGAAGCAGAGCAGCTGATTTATCCATAAAAAGGAAGGAAAATTGAGAATCAGTAATTCAGCACAAATAATCAGAATGAAATTGAAGGAATTCAGACCACAGGACAAAGACAGATCAAATGATAATGCAGAGGAAGAAGTGTAAGAAATTGGAGTACTTATTTCCCTATGCTGAAAACACAGAAGGAAGATCTAAAAAGAGACTCAGTACATGCAGAGATGTAGGATGCAGAAAATTCCAGTGAAAAGGAAGATATTTCAACACGTTTGTAATATCTCTCATGACTCTCAAGGTACATGTAAGAAAAGTAAGCTGCCATTCATTCAATTGTCATAATTACCACTGGGTGCATGCAGGCTGTCAGTAAGGAAGACATGAAACAAGAGATGTTATCACTTATTTTGTGTAGCAATTAACACACAGCAGTACCACCCACTGCTGAGTAGTAAGACAATACTTGATCGCCATACAAGGCCAGAATATGCTCAGTGCAAGGGAAAAAGAAAAAAAACAATAAGTCAGGTTTGTAATGTGGTGCCTTAGAAGACAATTCAGGTGTGAATGATACAATGCCAGCAGCTTTTAATAGAGACCTGCTCTTTAATAAGGCATGCTTATAGTGAAAAAGGAACTAATTTCTGCACTCTCTGGAATGCCTAATCACCTAATCACCATTAGGATCACAAGGCACATGCAGTCAGACATGCAGATATAAGCCATTGGAAGG
This sequence comes from Fregata magnificens, assembly GCA_013389945.1. Classification (NCBI taxonomy): domain Eukaryota; kingdom Metazoa; phylum Chordata; class Aves; order Suliformes; family Fregatidae; genus Fregata; species Fregata magnificens. The sequence goes on along the minus strand of WAAD01016856.1, from coordinate 2,940 downwards.
AAGATGGAGCTGCCAAGCGCATCCAAGTGACTGCAACACTTGATTCAGAGAGTCCAGTAGACCTGTGATGTTAGTTAGAGATGAGGAAAGCCATGAATACTTGCAGGTACATCGGGTAGGTAGCTGTCAGTCAAACATCTACACAGGAGAAAGACATCTTTATGGAAAAGGAGTTACAGTATATGATCACAAGTGGAGAACCAAAAAGAATAAACTACAGTAGTCATATTTTGCATAATTTTTCCTTGAAATAAGAAAGACAAGTGTCATTGGAAGTCATACTCTTTTACAAGATATTACATGAACTGCAAGTAAAAGTCAAGATTCTGTTTAATAATTTTGCAAACTTAGGATGTCATGAATATATTCACCACATCTGAGGAAGCATGCTGGACACTAAGATGTGCGATGACTGTTCAGAAATTTAAGTCCATTTAAACCATATGTATGAGTAATGAAAAGTGTTCAACAACAGAAGGAGCCTGTAATATCATGAGTTTTCAGCTGATCTTGGAAAAAACCTTTTCCCTTCAACTTTAAGAACTACCAGGGATGCAGTAGTGGTCCAAGACCAGCGTATTGAAGATCTGTGACCTGATTAATCAGGCAGTAGATGGCACACAGACTTAAACATTGGCTCCTGGATATCAGGACATATTTGTACAAAAAACAGAACAACAACAAGCTTTTTGTAACAAAACATGTAACAACCAATGAGGAACTTTGAAGCTGACACATAGATTGCAGTAGTGAATATTTTGAAGAACTACCTAAAATAGGCTACTGTCTACATGCATAGAAAATTATTTTAAACTTTAAATTTCATAACATCTCATAATACAGAGTTCAGTTTCCCTAGTGTGAAGTTCTGTCATGCTAATAACTAGCAGATTGTGTATAAAACACTAACTATTTCAACCACTTTTTATATTGACTGTAAATTGATACAGGAAAGGACAGATCTTCTTGAAATGTATTAATCTTATGACTTTTGATCATCTAATACTGCTCTGAGACCAAGATAATAAAAAGAAGTTGTTGCTTTAGAAGAGCTTCATGCCTACCTAATACTAGTGTTGAAAGGAGAGCAGTTACGCCAGTCCTGGAATCCACAGGAGGGACTGGTGTGAACACTTCCAGCCATAGTTTTTCCAGGCAAAGGAAAAACTGTGAGACAAACATTCTAAACTTTTCCATCTCTTTATACCATCGTAGAGAAATATGACCCAAGGAACCTGCAAGGCTTTGTTATTTATGTAAGTTAGGCAGAGAGTGAAAACTCGTGGTTGAAAAGTCTCTAGGTATCTTGCTTCAAACAGTGTGGGTAATTGCTTTAGAAAAGGAGTAAGTGGTTCATATTTCCAACATTTTTTCCAACACCTTTCTTCATTCTTTACAAAGAATCAGTTGATAGACACACATGACTTGGAGCTTCATTGCAAATATTTAATATTGATATCTTTTGCAGTTACAGATTTTCTAAGGAAGCAGCTCAAGATTTTTTGTAGTATACATATGTGTGTGTTTCTATAACTGAAGTGATGATGAAAACTGTTAGAGAAATAAAATTTCAGAAATCAGGCTTGAAGAATGGGTGTTTTCAGAGCAACAGATAACACTACAAAAGACCTCAGAAATAATTGTTCAGTGGGCCAGGATGAACATATGACCTGCTGTGGGTCCTAGCTGCTGTTTTAGCTATGAAAAGGTCTCAATTCTGTTAGTGAAGCAGAAAGGGCAGGCAAGGTATGGATATTTCTGGACTGGGCTCTCTTTCTAATGAGAATATAAAACTTTCATGACTCCTTGACTATTAAGCACCCCCAGTTGTATATTAAAAACTTTTATTTCTCAGAAGAAAATCTAGTTCTTCATGGAAGACAGGCCATTTTGATAATGCACGACAGACTTTTCTAACTATACTCCAGTTGACTTCCATTGCAATGGGTAACATAAATGACACTGAAATGTATAACTTGCTCCTTAGCAAGGAAAACCAACCAGATCACATCTTCAGACTGCATGTAGCATAGCCCCATTTCAAATTCATTCAGTTAGTTTGGAAAAGTTACAGATTTTAATATTTGCACAAATGGTGGCAAGTTTTCCTCAAAAACTGTTCATCATTATTCAAAATAATTGAGCAGTTTACTATTTCACTTATTTTGCAGCACAGCAACCAATTTCAGAAGAATGTTTTCACAGTAATTGTGGGTTGTGATAAGGGAAATAATTGCCATAGAAGGAGTTAGCTTATAATTAAACCTTGAAAATAACCAATTTGATCTGCTGAGTAACTTCACATGGTCAGATAATTGACTGCAATATTTACAGTGAAGAAAATGCTCCAATCTTGCTGATACTGTTATTACACATTGGGGGTTCTGAATCATAACCTCAGACTCCAAAGTGATGGATGCCACCACCTCCATTGCTCCATAACGCCGCATGTCATGCTGCTTATACACCTATAAGGAGGTGGCGTTAGTACTGACTTCAGAAAGTACTTCTCTGTTCAGGGCTGGAATTGAAGCGATAAAATAGCCTCCTGGGAGCAAGAAGTAATTGGAGATATACAGACATACTGAGTACTTTTAGGACTAAAAGCTCAGGAGCCAGCAAAAAGGAACAGAATGACATGGATGATATCTATGCAGAAAGAGTTTTCAAAAGCATCATACTAATTAATTATTGTGCATACCAAGGATTTATCTTCTTTATATGCACAAATCATCAACTTACTTGCACTGATGGCATGTTTTGTGTTTGGTATTTTCCCAACCTCATTACTTATCTGATTTACTTAAAGGTGACTTAGATGCAACAGCAATCGAATGTGAATGTAATTTGTTAACAACATTTGTTAACAACATTTGTTCACATCCCTTCATTTCAAGAGGATTCAGCCATAATCATAGAATCATAGAATCATAGAATCAT